>OX276335.1:24100108-24682974 GCA_946251815.1 Dasysyrphus albostriatus | reverse complement strand
ATATCATCGTCATTCAAAGAAAACTCCCTTACTCTATTCGTTTTTTTTTTTAGACATCTGTACTTTTTATTGATTTTTTCTTTTCAAAATAGACTTAGACCAACATAAGATATAGACCTTTTAGTAAACTAAAATCTAAGAACAAACCCCTTGTTTAAGTCATTTGATGACCTATTTTAAAAAATAGGCTTATCAGTGGGTGGAAATTTTCTCTAACGATGCCTTATGATATCCTTCATCATGCCTGAAATTTTCATATAAATCGGTTGCTTGCTTCAGATTTTATAGGTTTATGACCAACTATCCATACAACTTGAAGCTTCAACGGCTCTACAAAATTTTATCATTTACCACAACCAAAGTTGCTCCAAATAAATACTAACAATTATTCTTATAAAGTGGGTGGCTGCAGGGCCGTGCCTAGGTGTGGTATAATGCGGCAAATGCCCCAGGCGCCTTGATGTGAAGGGCGCCACGCCATACCGCGAATGACTCACAACGTTCCATGAAAGGCGCAACCATGTCGTGAAGTCTGACACGAGGCAAGCTTACGTTGAAAAAATTGAGAAATTTACTATTGCTAATATATCGACAATGGATTTGGGTATGATATTACGATAAGGTTGATTTTTATAATCACGGCGGCAAAAAATTTATATAGTGGTTAAATGAACGACTGAACAATAAATAGAATTTCACCAAAAATACGTGTGTGATCGACATTTTATGAATAGAGATTTCAAAAATTTATATTTAAAGGTCGATATTTTGAAAGTCATGGGCGGTTTCTAATACGCCATCCCTCATCTGCCTCAAAAATGTGTTTGTTGTCTTCTGTTCGAAAATGAAATACAAATTTTATTGCGTAAGCATCGTGTTCTATAATCAAGTTTTCTATAGTCAAATATTTGAATACATCATCTACGGTGTAACTGAGCAGTACAAAAATCGTTGAAGAATATTGAATATTGAAGAATATTGAAAAGCCTGAGAACGTGTTTGTAAACGTCAAATGCGTTTGCAAGTAAATTGACTGGCGTTGATCAAACAAATTTTCTGCAAACAAGACAGCTGCATACTACTTCTCATGACAGAATATCTGCGTCAAAAAACAACAATCATTAGACGAGCAAATTGATTTTGAATTGTAAAAATGTCGACAGGTTGAAAATCAATTTATGTTGACTTTTTTTATGAATTTAGTATTGGGAAAAAATATCGACAGGTCGATAAAAGTCGATCCTTTTCTCGACTTTCCTTCATAGCAAATGACTTTTTGTCTAAGTTCGAAGGTAAAACTCTATAAATATGTTACCAAAAAAGGTATTCTAACTAGCAATTAAGTTGATATAAACCGACATTTCAACTGAACTGGTTAAATCGCTTTATTTTTGTCGGTCATTCGTACGTAACCTATACTGAAATATGTTGGTACTGGCTTGGAGTCGGTATAAAGACGATGGGAATACACGATTTAATATTCGATTTTCTTTACTAATTCTATATTAAAATTTTTGTAACTTTTGCTTGCCAAAGGTGTTAAGCGCTCGAAACAGCCCTGGGTGGATGCACCTCCCCCGAATGGAAAATCTCACTTTTTTATTTTTTCTTTTATATACTCTTTAAGCTCTTTCGTACTACCAATTTTCATCGCTCTATAAAAATTGGAAGTGCACAATTTAAAAAAAATTGGGTGAATGCCACGCCCACGAGCAGAAAATCCCAATTTATTTTGTTTTTCTGTTTGTATGCATCTTAAGCCGCACCTCTCTGTTAATTCTCACCATTCTACGACAACTGAAAGTTCACCATATAACTGATAACAATTTAAAGAATTTGGGTGGATGCCACACCCCCTGAGCGGAAAATTCTAGTTATTTTTACTTTATCACTATATGCACTACAATCCCTACCAATCTACCAATTTGTATTGTTCTTCAACAATCGAATGTGCCCCATATAATTTGGAGAAAGCGGGTAGATGCAACGCCCCCGAACAGAAAATTCCTGATTATCGATTTTTGTTTCTTTGTTTGTTTTTCAAACACAACTGCTTTTTCCAATTTCCTTCGTTCTACAGCAGTAGGGAGTGCCCCATAAAATGTATTAGAATTTCTTAAGAAAGTTGGTAAATTCTACGCCCTCGGAATGAAAAGTCTTAAATTTTATATTTTTTTCTCTGTATGGACTTCAAACCCAAAAAAATCAAAAGTGCTTCATAAACAAATTTTTGAGATAGTAAGAATAGAAAATTGCAAAATGGGCAAAATTGTAAGGTTTTTATGGAAGTTACCAACGTGGGGCCCACGCCCCACAGGGGGCAGCTCAATTTTTTTTTAAATTTAAAATTTCAATATTAAAAAAGCCGAAAGAAAAAAAGATCTCACTTTCGCACTTATTTATTTTCGAAAAGTTACCGGACTCAATCTTGGCTTGTTCAAACTTTTTTGTGTGCGAAATTGTGAACACTTCTTTCAGATATTCTGTAAAAAACTTATACAAAATAAATAAATTTTGTGGCGCAACAGCTCGTGGAGAACCAAGGCCTAGTGACTAAAAACTCTCAACGATTCCTGTGTTCGTGTTGTTGTGTTGGCGGGAATGGAAGGAACCTACAATTTTTTGCCGAGTCCTCACGGCTAGATGAGAAGCATTTATTCATGACAAGTATACTCTTGAAGAAACATTTCTGTTTTTAGCTGGCAGTGGGTGGGAATCGAAACCTGGTGGGGTCTTACATTGATTTAAAATATTTGTGGTACTTTTTGATTTTTTCAAGCAGTAGACTGGAGACGAAATTTTGCAAACGCTCGATTGTAAGGCATTTCTGAGTACGATACAAAACCAAACAGTACTTTTGTAAGTATCGACAAAATCAAAAAATGTTAGTATCATCTCGGTATCGGTCTCGTATAACTCAGTTCCGTTTGGTCTCGTCTCGTCTCGGTATTGTTTTGGATGCCTTTGGAGCTAGTATTGTCTCGGTATCATTTCGGTTTCCGATACCGAGACTTTTCTGGTATTGTGGCCAAGCCTTTTTGCGAGTCTTAGTCGATATTTTCGAAAAACTAAACTCGTTTAATGAGTAACTTAAAAAAAAAATATAACTCTTACGGAAGCAAAAACGATGATCTTTGGCTACGCTTCCCTTATTGATATTTCAGACAGTCATTTCAAATTTTGACAGGTTTCAATGTTTTCAAAAATGTGAAATGACTGATACCGCTATAGAATTAAATCTGGAAAAAAAAATTATCGCTGGATTTAAAAACATATTTTTCTGGTTGTGGTAATTTCTTCCTATTAATTCAAGTTTTTTAATGAACATTTAAAAATTTTGAATTTTAAAAATTAAACATATGTAATTTTGTGGGGACATAAACATTTTGAAAATATCTTGGTGGGGCATAGCACAAAAAAAGTTGTGAAACACTGTTTTACGGTGTCAGAAAGTACTCCATTATTCTCAAGATCTGTCAATTGTAGTCAGTCATTTACGTTGTTAGCGATTTCTGAGGTCCTACATTTAAGGAAATCTGAACTGCGTTGGAACATGGAGAAAACTCGACTGCATCTATTAAGATTATTCTAAGGCTTTTGATCAACTTTCATATAATATCATCACGTTTAATTTAAAGATGTTTGAGTTTCCACCTAAGCTCATAACTTGGGTTTCTTCTTATCTCCTAAATAGATCCTATCAGGTTATATTTAGAAGTTCTGTCTCCAACCCTTTCTTTGCAAGATCCCTATGTTACTCTCGCTCTCGACAACTGCCTCGTTCGCCCCCATCTTGAATACGCATCACAGGTATGGACACCTTTTTATCAGATCCATAAAAATAGATTAGAAGCAGTGAAACGTAATTTTATATGTTTTGCCTTGAAATTGCTACCTTGGTCCGATCCTTATAATCTTCCTCCTTACGAACATCGGATTAAGCTTCTTCAGATTCAACCTTTGGCACAAATGAGAATCAATAATGATATTGTATTTATTCATCAACTTTTAACGGGTGTTATTGATGCACCTGATTTGTCTTGTGATTTTTTAAGAGGTTTAGAACTTAAAAAAAAAAAACACAAAAAATTCGAAAAAATTAATGAAATATTTATTTGAATCGATAGTTTGAACCTTGCAATTTAATGTTTAAAGATAATTTCATGCAAATGTTGACCGCGGCTGCGTCTCAGGTAGCCCATCCGCTGAGTCCAATTTTGGCATACTCTTTCACACATATCGGCCGGTATCTCACGAATGAATGCATGGATGTTGGCTTCCAGTGCGTCAATCGAAGCGGGCTTGTCCCTATAGACATTAGCTTTGACATACCCCCACAAAAAATAATCTAATGGTGTCAAATCGCACGATCTAGGCGGCCAATTGACCGGCCCGAAACGTGAAATTAACTGTTCACCAAACTCGCCTCGCAATTGCGCCATTGTTTCGCGTGCTGTGTGGCATGTGGCACCGTCTTGTTGAAACCACATATCATGCAAGTCAAGAACTTCCATTTTGGGCAAAAAAAAGTTTGTTATCATCGCTCGGTAGCGTTCACCATTGACAGTAACGCTGCGATTCGCATCATCTTTGAAGAAATATGGCCCAATAATGCCGCCGGCCCATAAACCGCACCAAACAGTGGCTTTTTCGGGATGCATTGGTAGCTGTTGCAATGCTTCTGGCTGATCTTCACTCCAAATGCGGCAATTATGCTTATTTACGTACCCATTCAACTAAAAATGAGCCTCATCGCTGAACACAATTTTTCGATAAAAAAGCGGATCCTCGGCCAGCTTTCCAAGAGCCCATTCACCAAAAATTCGGCGTTGTGGTAGGTCGGCTGGCTTTAGTTCTTGCACCAGCTGTATCTTAAAAGGCTTTACGCCCAAATCCTTCCGCAAAATTTTCCACGTAGTGCTGTAACAAAGGCCTAACTGCTGGGAACGGCGCCGAATCGACATTTCGCGGTCTTCTGTCACACTAGCTGACACGGCCGCAATATTTTCTTCACTACGCACAGTACGTAAACGTGTTGGTGGTTTAATGTCCAACAAAGTAAATTTGGTGCGAAATTTGGTCACAATCTTCCGAATAGACTGCTCAGAAGGTCGAGAATGCCGACCATAAAATGGAAGCAGCGCGCGATGAACATTTCGAACCGAGCACGAATTTTGATAGTAAAATTCAATAATTTGCAACCATTGTTCATTTGTAAGACGATCCATGGTTAAATTGCAAACCAAACTGAAGCTGTTTGACAGTGACACAATTTACTAAACACACGTCAGCTGTCAAAACCAGTGTTGCCAAAACCAAATCAGCTAAAAAATCACCCGTTACTAGCCTTAATTACAGTGGGAGAGGTCACAGCACTCATAGTCTAGAACTAATGCATACATCTCAACACCGTACTAAGTATGGAATGCACGTGCGCTTTACCCGCATGTGAAAACTTCTGAATTTGAACTCAAACCTTTTTGATTTTAACATGAGCAAAAATAGTCTCAAAGCTTTTTACATTGAAGACCAGTGTACCTCGCTCTTAAATGTTTGTTATTGTTAATCATTTCATTTTCATTGCATGTATTTGTTATTTTATAATTATTGTTTTTAATTTGTTTTTGTAATGTGTATACCGTAAGTAGTTTGTTGCTTACTAACTACTAACACTATGTGATGAGCCTGATGAGCAGTTAATTTGTGTTGACAATTCTTTGGTCGCAAGATGTCGCTTGTCGCTGTCTTCAGCAAAGTTTTGATAGTGTGAAAAAAAAGTTAAAAATCTTATTTATCTCAGAAACGACTGCACAACTTTTCTTAAAAAATTTCTTTGTGTAAAGGAAACCGTCTTTACAAAAACTGGGTTTTAATGGCGATTCCCAAAGAATCATTTTTTTTTATTTTAGATTTTCTTCAAAACTGTAATTTTGGTTAAATAATGTTTTTGCACAAAAGCTTCGAAACAATATAAATACTTTTTCTTTTTACCAAAATTTTAGACAAAATATTTTTTGGATTTTCAAAAAATATCCAAACTTTTTTTTTAAATCAAACATTTTAAAAACTACAAGGTCGATTCTTATAAAAGTTGATATTTAAGGGTTATTTGCATTCTTTAAAGTATTTTAGGAAAAAGATAACTTTAAAAATTAATAACGGTACCTTCCATTCAAACGTTGAAAACCTACTAAGGAAAATAATTTTTTCTTTTTAAACGACTTCTACGATTTCTATAAAACTTTTTTGAATGCTCAAATAAGTGCGGGATACATATTACCAAAAATACAAATAGCAACTTTTAATAATACTTCTCATATAACTTTTTTTTTTAATTTTGAATTTTCTCATTATTGGCTAAACAGATTAAAATTAATTGTTTTATTAACAAATTTCAAATAAGATGAAAATATATTGCATATCAAAATTTTCAAAAAAAAATTGTTTTAAAAAGCTTCAATTTTTTTTTGAAGATTCCATATCTCAAAAATGGGTCAACGTTTTTTTTGGAAATTTAATTTTTATAGGAACATAAATAAATTCTTACGATTTGCATACCAAAAGTTTTCCTTTAAAATATTCTAAGATTTTGATATATGTGGGACTACGCCTACAGACTACGCCACTGTATACAGTCTGCAAATCTCAACTTTCAAAACTGTCATTGACAACCTAACCTAACTGTCATCGAGATCGATTTTTCAAACAGTGACCAACGATTGACGTGTACTTACGTCGTGGAACGATGACTTTTTTTAATTTAAAACTATTTGTGTACTTAATAATAATCTTTGTATCTGCAATAATTTTTGAATTAAATTTTTTGACTCTAAGTCGCATTCTTTTTCTTTTTATATCGATTTTAAGTTTTTTCTTTCCATACAATCATATTCAATCAAGAATTAAGATGGCAAAAACTTGTTTAAAGTAATTTAAATATCGCATTTCATGATTTTAAACATTTTTTTGTATTCGTGCGTTTTATTCTATTTGAATTCCTTCTAAATTCTATTTGCTTCTTTTTGAAAAAAAAATTTGTTGAAAACTGTTTCTTTCACAAAAAGTTCATAATTAAAATTTGTGTTAAAAGAAATTAACAAAAACGTTTTTTAATAGTAGTTTTCTGACTCCAAAAAAACATACAGCCTTATGGCCTAGTGACTTACAACTCTCAACCATTCCTGTGTGCGTATTTTTGGCAGGAATGGAGGGAACCTACAATTTTTTGCCGAGTCCGAAAGGCTAGATGAGAAAGTATTTATTCATATTCTTGGAGGATTTGTCAGTTCCTCGCAAGAGGCAGTACCTCGGAAAAAAACATTTCTGTTTTTAGGTGGCAGCGGCTGGGAATCAAACACAGACCTTTAGCATGACAGTCCTACGGGATAACGCCTAGATCTTTCTTTTTTGACACTCTTTCTAAAGGAAAATCAAATAACCTATATGTGTGAAAAATAAGGTTATGTTTTCTTAAACAGGTAAGAACTTGACATTTAGCAACATTTAAGTGCAAATAATGTACAGAAGACATTGTGAGTGATTAAATATCTCTGGTAATAAAAGAAATAACAATGGTCCTATGTGGCTTCCCTGAGGAACTCCAGATGTCACATGAATAGGCTCAGAAAAATAACTGTCAATTTTAACAATTTGGACCCAATCCGATAGGTAAGATTCAATCCAAGAAAGCAAATTTGAATGAATACCTAGAAAAGCCAGTTTCTGAAGTAAAATCTTGTGGCTGACTCTGTCAAATGCTTTAGCAAAATCCGTGAAAATAAGTTTGAAGATTATTTTTAAATTCAGATACTACGTGGTTGACGAAAATGAAAAGATTCGTAGCTGTTGATCTACCATATACAAACCCATGTTGGAAGATAGATATATGTTCCCTTACAAAAGAGAACATTTGTTCGCAAATTATTTTTCAAAAATCTTTGGGATAGTTGAAATCTTGCAAATCGGTCTGTAGTTTACGATATCTTGTTTTAATCCAGCTTTAAAGATAGGGGTTAAGAATGAGACTTTCCATTCTTTCAAAAAAATGGCCAGTATCAAGTGAAAGAATAAATAAAACGGATAATGGTTTAGCTAAAGAGATAGCAGCTTTTTTTAAAAGCAATGGTGAAAATTCATCAGGTCCAGCCGACTTCGATGGATCGATTTCCACCAATGCTTTCAGGATTTTTGATTCATTAACCCGAAGAAATCCCAAGTTAAATCTTTCAGGCAAAGCATTTATATTATGAGAAGAAAGCTCTTCATGAGTGTAAACTGATTTGTAGTACCTAGCGAATAAATTACAATTGACTGAGATATCGCTTGTTGATGTATCTAAGTAATTCATACAGCACAGAAATCCATTAGATTTTCGTTTTGAATTATTAAATTTCCGGAAGTGAACACTATCAGTTTTAATCTTTGATTCAGTTGTTAAGATAAAGTTTTGGTACAGAAATCGATTAAGAAAATCAAACTCGTGTTTAAAGTTTAAGTAAGTCTTGTGCATTTTAGCGTCATTTTTACAAGATTTGTACCTTTTATAGGCTTTATTTTTCTGATTTTTTTAAATTCGATAGCCTTTTTTTGAACCAAATAGGATTTGAGTTACACGAATTTTTTTTTTAGGTATAAAGTGATCCAGTGTATTTATTAATATACGTTTGAAGAAAGTGTACGCTTCGGTGAGATCAGATTGGTTATTCATATCATCCCAAGATATCATGGCTAAATGCGAATTGATTGCATCAAAGTCAGCATGATTAAAACAATAAACATACTTATTTCTTACATAATCTTTCTCAATAAAACTATAGAACGTGAGATCTGCTTCTAAGGCGCAGTGATAAATAGAGTTCTGAAACATTGAAAACTGAGATTTCTCAACATATACGTTAAATTGTTTTTCTACAAAAATAAAATCTAATATACGATCTTAATCATAACAAGAGGAATAACTCTGGACAAAATCAAACGACCGGAAAAATCAGCCACCAGTGCTTCAATCTCATTTTTAATATGAAAAGGAATTAACAATTTTTCATCCGGATCAAAAGTCCATATTAATTACCTACATTAAAATCACCAGCATACAATACAAGCTCTGAAGAAGATAGATTATCAAATATAGCTAGGCAATTGTTAAGATGAACACTATATAAATATACAGAACTTCTAGGTGGAATATAACTGCTTATAACATAGAGTACACTCTTATCATTCAATGTTACTTTAACGATTAATTGATCGATATCAAAATTGGAGTTACTGGCAATGCAGTCAGATACGAGCTCAATAAGCCTACAAGGTAAGCTTGATCAAACCGCAATCAGAACCCCACGACCTCTTTCCAATCCAGTTATCTGAGAACATCTATAGAACATATAGATTTTCCGGATTTTTGGGAACGTATACAACTTCAAAAGCAGCTGAAATCACCCGGTAGTCCTCAACGTCCCGGGATTACGGCTGTTTATTGATCATCCACTTTGTTTTAAGATTCTGAGTTCAATAAAACTATTCTGGGCCCCTATTGCGTATTACGAAACGATTGGCTATTTAACGATTCTGAAGTAAACGATAGTCAGTACAGAGAGCGATTATGTAAAACGAGAAGATCGTAATATAGATGTTGCCAAACGAAACCGAAAAAAGAATTTTTTTTTGAAGCGCAACCAACTTCACACCTAATTCGAACTGTCAAAAATTTGTTGTTTTGAAAATAAAAATCAACAAAATATTTTCATTTCATTTGTTGAAAATGTTCTTCCATTGCGATTATTTTGTGGATAGTAGCGATGATTCCGAAGAGGACGAAACTGTAATTCCAAGAAGAAAAATAAGAGATTCTTCAGACTCACTGAGCATTCCAAACTCAGCGTAAGCAAACATTTATGTATCTCTTAACAAATAATATAAAATCTTTAATCTAATTTCAAGATTCAAAAATCTATTTCGACTTAGCAAGGAAGCGTTTCAATACGTTCTGGAAAGGATTGACCCGCAACTTCCGAGTGCAAGGTCAACATACATACCGAATATTTTAAAATTGTGTGCGACCCTTTGTTTTCTAGCAGAAGGTGGATACCAAAGAGGAACCGGTCAAGATTTTCTTCTTGGCATGGCACAACCA
Organism: Dasysyrphus albostriatus; assembly: GCA_946251815.1. Taxonomy (NCBI): domain Eukaryota; kingdom Metazoa; phylum Arthropoda; class Insecta; order Diptera; family Syrphidae; genus Dasysyrphus; species Dasysyrphus albostriatus. The sequence continues at coordinate 24,672,842 of OX276335.1, read as the reverse complement.
ACTTTGTCTTCAACTTTAAGCACGGTATTTTCGGTTATGGAGAGCACTTTCTGTCCCGAACATATATCATTCCTCATGACGGAGGAAGAGATGTTGTCAAGCAAGCAGTATTTCTATGAGAAATACCGCTTTTCTGAACTATCGGATGTGTGGACGGGACGCATATTAAAATAATAAGACCAAAGACTAATGAACACCTTTATTTTAATAGAAAGGGTGATCACAGTGTCAACGCAATGATAGTAAGTACATAATGCACCTATAGATATATTTTGCTTTTATTCTTCTTTTTTTCATAGGTCTGCGACTATAAAATGATGATCAATGCTATTGACGCGAGGTTTGGTGGAGCATCCCATGACTCTTTTGTATTTAGTCAAAGCGACTACCGTTGCCATCTCCTTGAGAGATGGAACAATGGTGATAAGCGAAGTTGGCTACTCGGTACATACGTATAGAAAATATTTTCAAGTGTATCTAATTCTGGGTACGCATTAGAGCCATGGATAATGACACCCTATAGATCCGCAGAAGAAGGAAGCAGAAAAGAACACTTCAACACCGTTCATTCTAAATGCAGAAATGTTGTAGAATGAACAATTGGCGTGTTAAAGTCAAGATTTAGATGCCTTCTTGGAGCAAGGCAGCTTCATTACTCACCAGAAAAAGCAATCCAGATCACCAATGTTTGTACCGCACTGCACAATATCTGCACAAAATTTCAAGGTCCTGAGGATCCTATTACTGTAGATAATGATGCTGGTTATGACGCCAATGAAGAAGGATATGATGAGGTGGAAAACAATCGGAATCAATTTTCCAATATTGCAACAACTGTGCGTAATTAAATAAAAGACAGTTTGTAAACATAACTCATTTGATTTGTATTAAATTGCATAATAAAAAATTATTCACTTTAAATAAATAAACATAAATAAATATAAACTTCACTTTTAATAAAAAAAAATTGAAAAAATTTGATTATGTATCAGCATTGAGTTTGGTAAGTATCCAGGAACTTCGATAAAAATGAAACATAACATACAAACTTGTTTCACTTATCACTATTGCAGCTAGTGGAACTTTCATTCGAAGAAGATCCTCTTCTTGGATTTCTACTTTTCCATTTTAGTGTTTCAAGTTTTAACTTACTTGATTTAATATTGAGAAGTTCCAAACGGTTTTTAGTTTTTCTTATGTTGTGAATTTTTTGTTCTTCGAATTTTTCCTTTTCAAGCTCATATCTTTTTCTTCTACATCTATCGGCTTCTTCATGCCACCGATTTGTTTGCTGAAGCTCCTTCAGTATGGCACTTTGTGTGTTTTCAATAGAGGTTAGCTTATCTTTTAGCATAAGGAGCACATCCTCTTGCATGTTAACGTGCTGCTCTAGCATTACATTTCGAGTATTTTTCTTCTTTTTTTCGGGAGGAGGTGTAGGGTCAACGTTCTCCGCATTTCGATGCACTGTTTCATAATCATTATTTCCCAAATGTTCTTCTTCCCCAAAAACCTTTTCAATCAATGCTTCCACAGAGCTTATTTCCTCGTCGATTTCCAATTGTTGCTTATTTTGGATGTCATTGGCCACCTGTGGCTCATTTCGTTTTTGAGATGGACCACCAAAATGCTTGGCCAAAGAATTGCCGGACACCGCTTCATTAAGGTCAAGGATGGCTATTATAACTTTCTCGTTGTCCGAGTAATATTTTTGTTTATTGGGGCCCGCTCCTGTGCCACTGGAATGCAACTTATTCGCACGCATTTTGCGTTTTAAATTAAATTTGTAATCTTTCCAAACCTTTTAAAAAAGATTAAATAAATAAATATCTTAATGATAATAATGCTTAACTGGATTTACATTTTTCCATCCGTCGATGGTTCTTTCAGGCGGTCCACATGAATTTAATCTATTTGCCAAGTTGCTCCAAAGTATTTTGGATTTCGCCTTGGCTTGGCTGTCGGGTAAAAAATTTTTTGCAATCCCGGGGTTGCTTTCCATAAAGGCCATTATATCTATTTGTTTTTTTTTGTGTTGGTGGCCTTTTAATTGAATAAAACAATTTTTATTTTCATTTTCACTAATAATTAATATTTTTAAAATAATTTTACTTACAATCCTGAAGCTCCAGACATTTTATTGCAGACACAGAACACGATTATATTTTGATAGATTAACGAAAACGAAAGTTTAACGACAGCCAAATGTCAGTCGTAAGAAAAAACGAGTATCGTTAATCTTTAACGATTCTCGTTATACGTAATCGCATTTTAACGATAACGAGTTAACTTCAACGATAATCGTTTTACAAAATAGGGCCCCTGGATTAATCAAAAAATTTGTTCAACTCGTCACTTTTGAACATTCTAGACCATAACAAGTTCTGACATTTTACAAATAATTCCTTCATATGTCAGGTTTTCATTTGTTTAACATCCGTTAAGATTTCAATCAGTAATGTTATTTTTTTTTTTTTAATTTCCTTCGCCACTTTATAAGAAGCATTATCTTAGATGCAACATTTTGTAAATTTACAATCAAACAATAAAGGAATGCGAGGACTTCTTCTCGCTTGGCTACTTCATTGGGCTTGTATACCTATTCACATTCCGCACGATCCGAGAACTTGATTTATTCGGACTTAAATGAATTCCAACGACTCCCACATTACATTCGTTGTGGATCATAAATTTTGTTCAATTCTTTCATCACACAAGACACAACGTTGCGAAATGCTTTAGAATTTTTGTATCTATAGAATGTCGTATAAGCTGATGGGGCGAAATAAAGAACTAAAAATGCAAATCCGGTTGAGATAGACCTAGGTACCTTTTGGTTGAAAGCTAAGATGTTATTTATGCAGGTAGGGTTAGTTAAGACCATAGAGGATATCGGCAGCCGGTGAAACAATGTTTCAAAGGAAGTTTGAATTTTGTCGACAGCATAAGGTTGGTGTTAGAAAGTATTCCACGAGAATGAGTATAATTTATTCAGCTCAAAAATTCTAGAAGGATTGCAACTTTAAAATCAAGGTAAATATTTACCATATGAATAAATGTTGTTTCTTGTAGGGTGGAAAAATACAAATTTTAGGTCACTTGAAGCAGAAGATTCTTTGATCATTTCTGAAAAGACCTTAAATCGAAGAATATTAAAGATGACCTAACTGTTTTACGATCTTGAAATTTTATGAAAAGATTAAATAACAAGAGCAGCCTCCTATCCTATTCAATCTTCCCTTATTCCACCATTCTCATCTGACCTATGAGTGACCCAATTGATATGTCAAATCAATATTATGATACCTAATTGTGCGTACCATCAATCAAAGGCACTACCTTATTTAGTAAGATGCTTATCCACATCACTTAACCAAACCAATTTGTTAAAACGTCCAAAGGCGAACTTAGCCTTCTTCATTCAACATAATCATGGCCATTCGAGCTATGTATATGGAAAGGTACTTAACTTAAGGTTCTTGCCTTGCAATCTCATCTACTTAACTGCCATGAGAAAGGCTTAAACTCTCTCATCCGCAGCTATCTTTTGCCCAAATCCAAATGCAAGTCAGAGTCAGTCGAAGCTCGACGCCAATCAAGTTGCGTCTGTCAAGTTTGAGAAAAACCAACAAGACTTCTTCTTCTCAACAAAACAACCGCGACGGACGATGCGATGGCAAGGCGACGGCGACGCTGAACGAAGCCAAATATAGGAATCTGTTCAACGGTATTGTGCGTGTACTTCTTCTGTTCCGCTATCATTTATGGATCCTAATCGCGATGCATTAGTCAGAGAACTGATTTAGATAACTTCGCCTGTGTTGTTTTGGGTACGGGTCCAGTGTATATGGTTAAGATACAATATCTAAACTAAAAGCATCAGAGAGTACAGTACAGTTGGAAGTCTGGCTCTGGCCTGATGGCCTGTTTGTGGGTTTGTTAAAATGACCAAGCAATCTGTGCTTATCAATTGGCTCAGCAAGAACACAACAACAACACAAACCGACATCGTTAACTGAGAGCATATTATTTAGAAAGGTTCTACATATACCTGAAAACCTGATACCTTAAAAGGATCCAGATATAGATCAGGTTTTCAGTTCAGAGCCTCCAATTGGATTCAGAGAAATGTGTGTGTTTTGCGTTGGCCGTTGTGTGCGGTAAGGAAATAAGTTGGATTTTTTGATTTCCTATACTGAGTGCAGTTGTTGGTGCATTGGAATGGGATAGGATGCTGTTTATGCAATCAGGCGTTGAGATTGAAGAAATCTATCTACCACAATGGTTACAATGTCGTGAACTTGATCACATACGGGTCTTTATCTTGTTTGATATTATTAAAAGGTTAAGTCGATGATGCTTTTTTTTCTATACATCTGGGAATAGGGAAGGCATTGGCAATGGAAACATTCTCGAAATTATATTCAAAGAAGAAGTTATCTCCAATCCTTTTAAGGACATAATTGTGTCGTTGATGGCTGGAATGTGACGCGGCGTGTGGTGTGAATGTAGTGAGTCTAGAATAAAAGTATATAGGTAATTGGTAGAGAGATGCTAAAGATACATAGAATGATGAAATAAAATATGTTTGTATTTACACATTTTACAGGGCACGTAATGCGTCACAGTAAAGTGATCCAACATCTTAAGGCACAACCAGTGCTGCCGAAAGTATTCCCATAGTAGTATTGTACTACTTTTTATACCTCCGTACTCCCGCACTCCTCCTTCCACATTTGTACTCCTCTTTTTTTAAAGACTTTTAAATTTCCCCTCTGGGCTAAACGGAGGAGAATTGAACCCCCCTCCCATACACGCTTTAGCTTTTTGTTACATTTTATGCGAATCACCTTGTATAAACGAAATACCATGTTTCGCAACCTTCGACGTATGATTAATGAAGTCGAGTTCAAATCGATCGAGTATATATATTTTTTCTAAATTTCCTGGGGGAGACCCCGCAAGAAAATATTATCTTGTATTCGCCCTCAAAGGTCGTGTTAAAAAGTTCATTTTGAACAGAAACATAAAATTTTTAACTCCACCGATTGAATTATCTTGAAAACGGTAACTCTTACAAAAAAAATAACACAACATATTTTGTAGGAATTTTTTTAGGCAACAACCTAGCCTTTGACATTTTTTCTGTAAAAGTTACCGTTCGGGAGATATTCCTTAAAACCCGTTTGGGGAGGCCTTTGACCCCCTGATAAGTGAACGCATGGCTGTGATTCGCTTTCAAGCCACTTTTCAAAACATAAGACTAATATGTGCATACCTACAATGAAATTGAAAGCTCTTTCAAGAAAAAGATATATAAATTTTGCTGGGGGACCGCAATACTCAAATTGGGAAGGAAAACATTTTCGGCGGACTATTTGTAATAGCATTCACACGACGAAAAGAAAGAAAAGAAAAATGGTGACGGCCTCCGACTAAGAGACTTTTCAGAAGCTCGTAAGACTTTGATAATTAGCACTAGATTTCCACGGATACGAATCTCTAAAGCACCATAGTGTTCCCCAAATGACCGCTACGCCATCCACCCAAGTCAACCATATGCTAATCAACGGAAGACACGCCTCTTACATCCTAGACAAGCGTATGTTTCGAGGGGTAAACGATGACTTTAACAATTTTGCTTGCAAGGCTTAGAGCTCGAATGTCAAATATGAAAGGAAAAAAATGTTGTTGGCTTTGAAGGCAACCTAGTCACCGAGGCACAGGGAATAGTAGATGAATTCAAGCTGGAGAGTGAATAGCAAAGGTCTACTCTCCTGCTAAAAACGCACTTTCCAGGTAGACTACCACCTCTAGAAGGGAACTTGGTAGAGAGAACACCTCTCAAACCTAAGAAAGAGGACTGGAAATTGGCTGCAACTATCTTTTCAAGTAAAAGGATTGAATGTATGTACCTTTCAACCTTTTAAATCACCAGGTGCAGATGGTATCTTTCCAGCCCTATTACAACAGTGTTAAGATCATCTTATGCCTTATCTAACTAGCATACTTCGAAGTAGTATAGCTTTTGGGTATATACCAAGCTTATAGAAAAGAGCTAAAGTGATTTTTATTCCTCAAGTAGGGAAGAAAGACACAACCCACCCCAAGTCTTTCAGGCGGATAAGCTTAACGTCCTTTGTACTAAAAACTCTGGAAAAAATAGTCGACAACTTCAAAAGATCGGAAGTATCAGTCACAGGCCTCTTAACGTACGCCAACGTTACAGAGCGGGCGTCTTACAGAAAGCTTAAGACGCAAAAGAAATAGCACTTGTCAGCCTTTCTAGATATAAAAGGTGCTTTTGAAAATACCTCCCATGATGCGGCTAATAAAGCTCTTGTAAGGAAAGGCGTGCCCAGCACTATATCCGCATGGATTGGTGAGATGTTGGCCACTAGAACAGCTGAGGCACTAGCAGGCCCAAATAGGCGGAAGTTCTTAACAACAAGAGGTTGTCCGCAGGGAGGGGTACTATCACCCTTACTGTGGAGTCTTGTATTTGATGAACTGCTAGAAAAGCTTATTTCTCAAGGCATTCACTGTATCGGTTTTGCTGATGATATCATCATCACCAGAAACAGGGAAGTTTGAAGAAACCCTCTGTGACATTATTCAAAGGGGGCTAGTTATTACAAGGAAATGGTGCATATCTGTGGGATTATCTATTAATTTTACCAAGACAACGATAGTACCATTTACGAAGAGAAGACTTCTGCCACGCATGAAACCCACCCGGTTGGGGGGCGAAGTAATCCAAACAAAAAGTGAGGTTAAATATCGAGGTATCACAAAAGACAGTAAACTCCTATGGAATAAACACATAGAAATAACCGTCGGGAAAGCCACAAGAGCCCTCATGATCTGCAAAAGACTAGCAGCTGTGATTTGCCTGCTAGTTTTTTGCAGATCATAAGGGTTGCAAACCAAACATCCTAAGGTGGATGTACACCATAGTGTAAACCCATCATTACCCATGGTGCGGTCGCATGGCATAGATGGTCACTTTGGTGTTTAGGGAAATGAAGAAGCAGATTCCTAAGAACAAAATAGGGGCAATGACTCCCTTAATGGGGCCTGAACCCTATTGTGGCTTAGGAGAAAACGTTATAAAATACAAAATTAAAGAACTGGAGGAAGCCAAAAGATCCAAAAACTGGAATGAACTCCCCAAGCTAAGACAGGCAAAACTATTACTTCGTAGTTACAACTGAGCACGATTTAAAGACTGCATCAACCTAACTAGGAACAACCTTAGGAAAATATCTGGTCTCCTTACCGGGCACTGTTAACTTTGAAGACATCTGATTGATGAATATCCTTGTTCTGGTTAGCAGTCCAACATGCAGATTTTGCTGCACACATGAGAAAACAGCAGACCATATACTAGGAAAATGCGATGCAATTATGCACTAAAGGAAAAAACACCTGGGAAACTACCAGGTAGAAGAGAGTGATCTTTCCTCTCTAAAAGTCCTCCAAATACTTAAATTTCTTAGGGAAATAAAATTGGAGGAAGAACTGTAGAATGAACAACATCATCCGGTCTAAAGTGGGGGCACAATAGATCTTAAGGTCGCAGTGCAACAACCCCCAATATTTCATTCATTCATTCATTCAAGCAAGATTTCCAGCAGCTGATGAATAGGTATCAGGTAGAGCAAGAATTAGGACGAGAAGCGAACCCAACTGCAGTCAATAAAGACCTAGTACTACCATTAAGTATAATAGAGATAGACGTAGATATAAAAAGCTCAAGAACAATAAAGCTGCCGGAGACACACCATCTATTCATCGACTTTAAGGCCACATATAAAAGCGTTCATCATCAGGAGCCCTGTATGGCGATAGCTGAACTTGGGATCCTGGGAAAACTGATCTCCTAGTTGTGTCGCCTGGCATTTGAAAATAAGAGACACAAAGTGCAACTAGGGAAAAGCTCTTCCGAACTCCCCTAAGCATTCAGAGGGCTTCGGCAAGAAGATGTGCTATCGTGTGATTTCTTCAATCTCTGGAGCAAATAGTATACAGCGCAGGCGTTAACACTGAAGGTACTACTTTCCAAAGAAGCTGGTACAACTTCTGGGGTATCGGCTGCTTCCAACAGGCTGTCTTAGAGTTTCAAGGCAATTGAAGAACAGGTAGAACTGTTGGTCTTAAAGTAAACAAGGATAAGACCAAACAATGTAAGATCTGTCAAATGGCTGTGAAAAAAGTCATTGTTTATGCCAACAAATTTAAAGTAGTTCAGGTATTCATCTTCATTCCTTGGTGTAAGCTCTAATCCCACGAACGAATTCTAACTGGAGATTCGACGATAAATTACCCTTACAAGCCTATAAAAACGTAACTTCATGAATCACCCCCAAACCCACAGTTTCTCAGTCTCGTTTAAACCTTGAACTGAGTTCAATTGTTCTGCTAAACTAAAGTTTATACCAAAAGTGGAGTTTAATCTCCCACTGTGAAACAAAGGGTAAGTATCTTAGGATCTTAGATATCAAAAATGGTTGTTCCCGAGGAATCTTTGAAGCGAGGTTTCTATAATTATTCAGAATTTCTTCAAACTTTCGATGAAAAATAGGCTAACTGTAGGGCAAGCCAAAATAGTATTAAATTCCAAACTCAACTATATACAAGACCAAGTTGCTGGAAAATTTGACCTGAGACGATTTTGAGTAAGATAATGAAAAGAGACCTAACTTTACATACCCTCCAGTCTTAGTCTCACGATATCTTCAATTAGACTCTTATAAGACTCTTTTAGATCCCAAAGCTTCATATTTTAATAATACTCTTGAACAGAACCGTTTCTTATTAAAAGGTATATTTAAGGGCGTTTTATTCAATTTTTTGAATATTCGTTTCTTGAAAAGTTTATGAAAACTGAATGCATACTTCGAGAAGAAAAGAACAGAGACAGCGAGATTTTTAGAAAAAATTGTCTTGTACTGAAAAAAACAGAAGGCTAATATCATAACATAATAATTGTTAAAAAATGATTTAAAGAAAAAATGTTTTATGTGTAATGGTTGGAATTTGAAGTATCAGAGATCTCTCTGGAGATCTAGAAATCGGTTCCCGGGATATGCCACTTGTCACCTAGGAAGAAAACATTTTTTTCAGGGCTAATGAACCTTGACAAAAGAATGTGTTCTGATCCAAGCCAATTAGACTCGGCAGATAATTCCTGCTAACCAAAGGAATATTTGAAAGTTGTTAATCTCTAGGCCCTGATTTTCATTGAGCTGTTATGCCACTACTTAAAGGTAAATTAAAGGATGCCTAACAGAATGAATGTTAACTTGAAGGCCTGAGTTCTTCCTTGGTCTCATAGCATTAGGTATACCAACAAATTATATACAAAAATATTCAAATTGATTGGGTTCAAAAACATTTTATCCTCCTTCTTGAAGATAACAACACGAAAAAGTTTCTACATCTCAATATTAATATATTTCCCGTTGATTTAAGTGCCAAAGCCAACACTATGCAAACTTCACCTGTTGATATTCAAATTTTCATAATTTTTTTGCTTAAATATTCAATTTGAATTCTGCAACATGCAACTCGTGTGTTTCCTGCATTTGCGTGTGCAATCAGTAAAACAAACAAATTTTCAAATTTTCTGGCATTCCTCAGCAAGTCATTAGCAATAACACCTGCTAAGCTTGGCAAAACAATCCATACATTGCTGCATTGACACCTTACAATCAAATCTCTCATAATTTTGCATCAAGATTTTACACTCTCGTCCCAATGACGACGGCGCAATGCAGGTGCTGCTGCAAACTATACTCACCGCCACCGCGCACCGTGTCCGCCACCACATGCTTTTCTATACACGCAAAGGCAATTAAAATTACTTAATGGACTTCGACAGAGGACCAGGGGGTACTTGGCAAGTCGAAACTCAACTTTAAACATGGAAAACATTGTTTCGCTGAGACTTCACAGCCTCGCCTCCCTCATCAATTCTTAAAAAAAAACCAACAACTTTAGGAAACGAAGGGTCGTATCCATTGGAATCACATCCCGTCTTGGGATTCTCAGAAATTTTAACGAGCAGCAACAATTCGAACTTCTGTATTCTGTTCCCAGCAGCGTGTCGGCATAATATCCGACATCTTTGCATTTTTCTGTATATGTATGGTGTTCCTAGAATTCCCTACTGCTTCTAGATGGATGCAACGAAAAAAAGCACATTCGAACTGCTCTAGCTTCTGTGCCACACCACATAAATCAACACCAACAGCTTGAATGTGATCCTTCGGCAGAGATTGGGAGGGCTCGGCTTCTATATAGAAGATATGTACGCTTCTCAAAGCGGATATTATCTTTCCAATTTCAATTTGCAACATGGTAAAAGGTGCTACAGCAGGTGTAAGGTGCGCCGAGTATGTCGGTACCTTAATTAACACTTGTCATATAGAATTAGGAGTGCGGATTACACCAACAGGCTGCAATTATCCTTCGACCAGGAAGGATGGCATGGAAATTATTTTATAGTTACGTTGCGTGCACATTCTATACAAAGCAGCAAAAGCGAGTGCCTTCGTGTGTGTAATCAAATATTATTATAGTCGATTTGTGAACTTTTCTCAGGTTGATTAGATGAAGTGGAATGTGTGCTGAGCTGCCACGCCGCAAGGAGAGGGAGGAGACATTTTTACATGCGACTATAATACACACTGGAGGAAGTTGAAATAGAAGCTAGCAATTAGAAAGATCCTGGGCAATGGAGCTGGTTTAACGATGCTTTAATGGATTTCAATTGGTTTGACTGCATTTTAAACAATGTCCAGTGTATCATGATTATGGGATGTATAACGCCCCATTCAATTAATTTAATTTAATTTTTCATGCAATGTTGTTAAAGCTATAAGAAGAGCCCTAGTCTCTTGGTAGATTATTTTTTCGGATACAATCTCACACTTTTACGACATAAATCAGTTATCAATGCTGGTTCCGGTTGAACTTTTAACCAGAAAAGAAGGGAAAGATGGTCTCATAGTTCTAAGATGAAGAGCTTACAGATTAAAATAAAGGGATTTTCATTGAAAAGCAATAGATCTCTCTCCATAAACATTATATAAATAAATATTCCTTAGCCCATTAGAATGATGTGCCTTTGAACGACCCTGATGCGGCTTGAACCAAAACTGGGCGCTCTGGCGTTCTGGCATCCAAGATGGCTTGGTATTTCACCTTTGCTTACGCCTTCAAAGCTGGGGTCTCAGATTCCAAAAATCTCCAAGCTGGAGCATTGGTGAAGCTGTAGTTTTGCCCTTCAGGACTGTTGAAGTAGAAAATTACAAAAACAGTATACAGCAGGCTTAACATGTCTTGAACTTGTTCGATAGCCCAATTTGTGAAATTTTGTAGCCCAAAATTGGAGCCGAAAAAGGAGCCCAATACCAATACATTTTTTCTTATAAAAATGGGAATTCTGGAAACAACAGATAAACTAATTGTGATGAGGTTAATTTGAAATGCCAAAACCAATGAGTTCAGTGAATAAAAAGTGGTGCCAAATTGTGAAATACTAAACGGATATGTTAGGGGGTGAAAAGTTGTTTTTATATATGATTTATTTGTATGCATAAAATATCGCCCAAGATTAGATTTCGGCTATTTTTAGCCCAATTATTATTGGGCTGTCATACTGAAATTACTGTTTTCAATTTTGGAAACAGATAGCCCGAATTCCGGTCAATAGACCAATCTGGTATAAAGTGCCATAATGAGAAGCTGTTAAAAGAATATTCAACTCTTGCTACAAGAGGAGCTACATTCATTCTATCCAAAGTGCACAGCTTTTCCTCTGCACACTGGCTACCTCAGAACAAGATTGAAAAAGTCAGATTATAGCATTGCCTTGAAGCAGTAAAGTTTATATTAGAGCCAGTACCCAATTGCCAATTTAACCCTATGTTTTCTAATTTCTCGTGACACACATGGTTCAAACTTTACAAGATTGATATTTATCTTTGACATGCTAAGGATTAAATTTAGCTTAAGAGTTCTTTTGGTAATCTTGTCGCCTAGGCAAAATAAATAAATTTGGTGGCACAACAGCTCGTGAAGAAGCAAGGCCTAGTGACTTACAACTCTCAACCATTCCTGTGTGCGTATTTTTGGGAGGAATGGAAGGGACCTATAATTTTTTGCCGAGTCCGAACGGCTAGATGAGAAGCACTTATTCATGACAAGTATACTCTTGGAGGATTTGTCAGTTCCTCGCAAGAGGCAGTACCTCGCGAAAAAAACATTTGTGTTTTTAGGTGGCAGCGGCTGGGAATCGAACCCAGACCTTTGGCATGACAGTCCTACGCACTAACCATCATGCCACGTGGTACTACAAGGTCGCCTAGGCAACTTATTCAAAAATGTCACCGCACTCAAACCATGGAAATGTTTTAAGTAATAAACCTACTAATTGTTTTTTAACTAACCATTTTCTATTGATTGGGTGCCATTTTTGAAAATGAAAATGGAAAAGTGATAGGATTACAACAATAACTTTCAAAAGCTATGTAAATTTCAATCTTACACTAAGGGACCAATTTCTTGTTTATTATATTTGATATACAGGTGGCTATTTTTCAACACGGTAGTTCAGATAGGTAAGCTGCTTAACCAAATACCTGATTCCAATATCGTGTTAAATTGACGTAGGTTGCAGGTAAAATCTGCATGATATCTTGTAAAATTAGCACTGCCTTAAAATAGTTAAACTGTAAATTTTACCTGAAAATCTTGTTAATTTTACCTGAAAATCTAGTTAATTTACGTGAAAATCCAGTTGAGTTAACATGATTTAAAGTTCAATGTCCTGTAAGTTAAATACGAAAATCTAGTTAATTTAACATAATTGCAGAGGTCCACACGCTGAACCCAATTTTCGACGGTTTTCAAGCATAAATCGGCCGATACTGCTGCAATTTCACGTTCGATATTCGTACGAAGTTCATCAATCGTCGCTGGCTTGTTGGCATAGACCATAGACTTGACGTAGCCCCACAGGAAATAGTCTAACGGCGTCAAATCGCACGACCGAGGCGGCCAAGCAACTGGCCCATTTCGTGACATAACACGTTCTGCAAACTTGGTTTCCAATAAATTGATTGTGACATTCGCTGTGTGGCTTGTGGTGCCGTCTTGTTGGAACCACATGTCCTCCAAGTCCATATCATCCAATTGGGGCCAAAAATATTCGGTTATCATTAAACGGCGGCGATTCCCATTCACAGTAACGTGCTGGTCTTGATCATCACAGAAGAAGTACTTCCCAATGACGCCGCCGGCCCATAAACCACACCAAACCGTAATTTTTTTCGATTGGACGTAGCACTCTTAACGTTGAGGCCACTGAGTCCGAATTTGGGTAGTAAATTTTAATAATTTCGACTCGTTGTTGGCTCGTATATCTTTCCATCATGAAATGGCAAACCTTACTGAAGAGAAATGTCAAAAGAGCGGCAAGAAATGTGGCGTCGTTTGCTGTCCCTGTCGCTCTACTTTTGTAGAGTCCCTGTTGAAAAACCCTTTACTTACACAGTTTTGAACTGGGAACCTTTCACACATGGAAAATATGGTGCCAAATATCAATACCTTGAAAAATTGAAAGTCATTTTATAAGGTTGAACTGTGTGTGTGTTTCAACACTGGTAGAATGCTACTTTAACATGAAGCCAGGTTAAATTCAAATCATTTTATTTGGATGGCCTATGTGTGTGCGTTTTAACACTGGTGTCATGTTGTAATGAACTGGCAAACTGTTCCTTTAAGAGGAGGCCAAGTAAAATTCAAATCTTATTTGGATGGCCTGTGTGTATGTGATTTAACACTGGCTTCACGTTGAAATTAACCGGCTTCTTTATACCAGATTAAAGGATACCAGGTTAAATTCTAACCTGTGTTTTGACGCTAGTGTCACGTTAAAATGAACTGGCAGAGTTCTTCTCAATCATGAGGCAAGGTTAAATTTAACAGGTAAAAACTGTAAGAAATAACTATCTTTAACGATAGTTCAACCCATTTTGTGGTAAAATAGAAATTAATAACATATAGTGTTGAAAAAATACGATATCGGTTAAAATAAACACTATATTCTGGTCAATATTTCTTATTTACAAAAATTAAGGGCTAAAATAACAGGTCATCTTCTTAAATCAACTTGAATATGGTAAGAAATATAAGATTTTAAAAATCATGTAAGTTTCTGAAATGTCAGTAACTTTAAATGGGATTGTGCACGTTGTGAATTTAGCAATGCCCAGCCTATTTATTTACCTAAATTTTTTTCTCTCTCTAGCATGCTACACTATACTAAAAATAAACTGCAAATATAAAAGTTAAGGTCCCCTCCCCTCACCAAAAAGTGAGTTTACTGACCGAACTGAAGATTGAACGTCATTTTTTTCAAAATGGCATCCAAGCTTTTTTACTTCAGTCCAAGCCATAGGATTAAAAAAATTAATCCCAAGCTAAATTTATCCTTTGAAGGTGTGTAAAAAATGGATTCCAATCATAAAAACAAGATTCCCCCAAAAATTGCATCGGATTCAATTTTCTGACCGAACTATTCTAGTTAAGATTTATAGTCTTTGGTTAATATTCCAAGCTAGAGAACAATGAAAGTACTGCAGAACGGCTTAAAGACGCTTATGTACTACATTAAATAGGAAATTATATCCCTATGATGTTTAGCAGGAATAACTTTGATGAACATATCCACTCTGAGAAATAGAAATAGAAATAGCAACACTGGTAATTTATCAGATCCAGTGACCTTGTTTTAATAGAACTAAGTCTACCTCTTCGGTACTGCATGGTGAAATATGGAACTGGGTGTGGGTGGTTTATTAACTAGACGTGAGATCTATTCTTTCCCAGATACTCTCTCTATCTGATATGATACTCATCCAGCAAATTCTAGAAGTGCTGCTTGATACATTTACTATTCGCTGCACTTTGGAAACTAGGTTACCATCACTATTTTGATAAGCCGCTGTACCGGTCTGAAAAACAAAATTTTGCAAATTCTAAACGATTTAACCCAATCTCTTAACATTTTACTAAAGTAGGAGATATCCTGCTAGGATGCATGCACCAGCTTATCAACCAATTGTGGGAGGAGGAAAGTATGCCCAAGGACTGGTCAATTAGCTTCATATGCCCAATCTACAAAAAAGGCGATCCTATATCCTGCAAAAACTACTGAGGTATATCCCTGCTTAATGTTGCATACAAGATCCTATCCCAACGTACTATGTGAGCGTCTTAACCCCTTCTGCAACACTATGATCGGCACGTACCAGTGTGGCTTCAGGACAGGCAGATCAAACTGTCCAATAGACCAAATCTTCACATTGAAGCAAATCCTGGAAAAGACCAACGAATTTCAAGTCGAGATCCACCATCTTTTAATCGACTTCAAAGCCACATATGATAGCATAAGTCGCCAAAAGCTTCTATTGGCGATTTCGGAACTCCAGGATCCCGAAAAAACTAATCCAGCTATGCCGCATGACGTTACAAAATAAGCGGTGCAACATGCAAATAGGTAACAGCTCATCCGAGCTATTCCAAACATGAACTGGGTTCAGACAAGGAGATGCCCTATCATGTGACTTCTTCAACCTAGTCCTGGAGCAGATAGTTCACAAGAGTGGTGTTAGCTTGGAAGGCACTATCTTCAACAGGTCTTTGCAACTCCTTGGCTATGCGGATGACATCGACGTCATCGGCCGGTCCAAGCGAGCTGTACTAGAAGCATTCAGAGCTATTGATGAAAAGGCAAAACACGTTGGTCTTGATGTGAATGAGAACAAAATAAAAGTATATGCTATCAACAAACAAAGCTTCATCTGTCCATCACCTAGGACAAATTGTCGCTGTTAGTGGCAGTATTTTCGAGGTAGTCAAGGAGTTCACCTACCTCGGAACAAACATCAACCCCACGAATGACACCTTAGTGGAAATCTGACGAAGAATTACCCTAGCGAACTGCTGCTACTTTGGTTTGGCCAAAGCATTGACATTTAAGGGTTATCATTTCTACGGTCCTAACACTTTGCCCTAGAATAGGATCTCTATAGGGATGTGACTGGTATCTTAAGCCCATAGAGGGTCCATCCTGAAAATGCTTGCTGACCTCAGCTCTTAGTACGTCAGAATAGATCACGTGAGGAGTTCACCAAGAGTAGATCGAACTGACTGAAACTGGTAGGCTAGACGACGGACGTTGATATCTTCTGGGAATTCTTCCTTTGCCATTTGGATTAAGAGATGTAGCCGATGTTCACCACGGGAAGTCAATAGTAGCTACGCATCAACAAAAAAATTTTAATAATAATAGACTTTTCGAGGACTTAGGAAAAAGCTCATTAGATGATCAACTCAACTCAAACTTCTTTACAAATTTCATGTTTCCCCAAATAGCATGTATCTTGGAAATAAATTTTCCATATTTCTATAAACTTCCTTGAAATTTCATTCCACCCACTTTATAATTTTACCCGCATGCATTATGCGTGGTTGGAACTATGAACAAAATAATAAATCACCACCTGCATGTGACTCATGATTTTTTTATAGCAGACTTTCATCTTTATTTGCCAAAACAATGCTAATTGCGATGACTTTCAATAAAAATAAAGAAAATGCTAACATGCGAAATCATATCTACCAAATCGTGACCAAAGGATGTGTCCCGCTTAAGACTTTGCATGATGTAAACGTACTTTTGAGTAGGTTGTTTATAATACTTGCCAAACCACTATAGCTAGTGTTTATTTGCTTTTTTTATTATGCTCTGCTAAATGCTGTTAAGTAAAAACCAATTGGACAAAACGACCACAATTCATGCGAGTAATTGTGAAAGTCCTCATTACGTGAAAAAAAAACCTTATACGCATTTGACTAGAAAATAACGAAAATCAAAAACAAAACAAATTTTGTGCGTGACTGCTGACTGGTGTGGTTTTTGCTTGCATGAAATATCTGTTTGGGTTAAACAGAGGTGAATTTATTGACAAACTGAATAGATTTGGATCGATTATTTCTTTCAAGAAATGTGAGTGTGATCTTTAGAAGCTAACGTAAAAATGGTAAAAGTCAGTCTTCGGATCAGACCTGAAAAATGCTAAAATTATTTGAGGTTAGATTCATAGAAATTCTTGTTTGAATAGTCAAAAGGACTTGTTTAATATTTTTAAAAATCACAAGATTGTTTTAAGACTTCTATGTAGATAGTAGATTAGTCGTTGGTTATTCGTTGAGTCGAACCAAGTTCCTTAAACAAATAAATTGGTGGCGCAATAGCTCGTGGGGAACTAGGGCCTAGTGACTTACAACTCTCAACCATTCCTGTGTGCGTGGAGTGGCCCTACAATTGTTTGCCGAGTCCGAACGGCTAAATGAGAAGCTCTTATAACGGCTGATTTTTTAAGAGGCTTAGAACTTAAAAAAAAAAAAACACAAAAAATTCGAAAAAATGAATGAAATATTTATTTGAATCGATAGTTTGAACCTTGCAATTTAATGTTTAAAGATAATTTTATGCAAATGTTGACCGCGGCTGCGTCTCAGGTAGCCCATCTGCTGAGTCCAATTTTGGCATACTCTTTCACTCATATCGACCGGTATCTCACGAATGAATGCATGGATGTTGGCTTCCAGTGCGTCAATCGAAGCGGGCTTGTCCCTATAGACATTAGCCTTGACATACCCCCATACAAAATAATCTAATGGTGTCAAATCGCACGATCTAGGCGGCCAATTGACCGGCCCGAAACGTGAAATTAACTGTTCACCAAACTCGCCTCGCAATTGCGCCATTGTTTCGCGTGCTGTGTGGCATGTGGCACCGTCTTGTTGAAACCACATATCATGCAAGTCAAGAACTTCCATTTCGGGCAAAAAAAAGTTTGTTATCATCGCTCGGTAGCGTTCACCATTGACAGTAACGCTGCGATTCGCATCATCTTTGAAGAAATATGGCCCAATAATGCCGCCGGCCCATAAACCGCACCAAACAGTGGCTTTTTCGGGATGCATTGGTAGCTGTTGCAATGCTTCTGGCTGATCTTCACTCCAAATGCGGCAATTATGCTTATTTACGTACCCATTCAACCAAAAATGAGCCTCATCGCTGAACACAATTTTTCGATAAAAAAGCGGATCCTCGGCCAGCTTTCCAAGAGCCCATTTACCAAAAATTCGGCGTTGTGGTAGGTCGGCTGGCTTTAGTTCTTGCACCAGCTGTATCTTAAAAGGCTTTACGCCCAAATCCTTCCGCAAAATTTTCCACGTAGTGCTGTAACAAAGGCCTAACTGCTGGGAACAGCGCCGAATCGACATTTCGCGGTCTTCTGTCACACTAGCTGATACGGCCGCAATATTTTCTTCACTACGCACAGTAGGTAAACGTGTTGGTGGTTTAATGTCCAACAAAGTAAATTTGGTGCGAAATTTGGTCACAATCTTCCGAATAGACTGCTCAGAAGGTCGATAATGCCGACCATAAAATGGAAGCAGTGCGCGATGAACATTTCGAACCGAGCATGAATTTTGATAGTAAAATTCAATAATTTGCAAGCGTTGTTCATTTGTAAGACGATCCATGGTTAAATTGCAAACCAAACTGAAGCTGTTTGACAGTGACACAAGGTACTAAACACACGTCAGCTGTCAAAACCAGTGCTGCCAAAACCAAACCAGCTAAAAAATCACCCGTTACAAGACAAGTATTCTCTTGAAGGATTTATCAGTTCCTTGCCATAGGCTGTTCCTCGGGAAAAAATTTCTGTTTTCAGGTGTCAGCGGCTGGGAATCGAACTCAGACCATCGGCATGACAGTCCAACGCAATAACCATCATGCCACGAGGTACTGTCAAGTTCCTTAGTAGATAATTTTAATAGTATTTTCAGCTCATACAATAGACACTGTCACTGGAATTTGGAATTCTTTTTCTTCTTAACAAACATAGCTACTTTCAAGGGCAAGCATGTAACTTTGATATAAATTCCAAATCAAAATTGAAGACAAAGGAAATCGGCCATTCTCTAGGTATCAAAATAAGTTCAAGCAATCAGGTGTGTAAAATTTATGTTTTCCAATTTTGCATCTATAGCCTCTTTTCACTCCAGTCTTCCAATATTTTTGACAAGGAAAAGCATTTTGAAAATTACTGAAATTCGAAATATTTAACTGAATAAGCTTCGATTTACAATTGCAGGCAAAGTCAAGGGCAATTTACCACCACAATAAAGACGGATAGTAATAAAAGCAGATCATTCTTTCAGGTGCGCATACACCGCAACATTGTCTGCAAGAGAATTCTTAGATTTTTTCAATTATTTCCGATTTAAGGAGATTAGCTGAGTCACTATATTTATTTATGCTTCCACAACCTTAACAATTCTTTCGCTAGCCAAGTCCAAATTAAAGACTAAGTTGGTAATGCGCGTGTCATCCACCCTACACCCAAGAAGCATCAGCGTTGAATTCCTATTCTTTTCTTGGACAATGGAATTCAAATTCTTTCCGTATACCGCGTCTGTGCAACACAATAGACTATAGTCGCAATGTGGTTTGATCGTCCGGCCGACTGCCACTCCAAGCCACCACCACCGCTGATATTTGCGATATTCACAATGTTTAATCCTCGAAGATATCTTTTGTTGGACCTTAATTGCAGATTTATTGTTGGACTGGACTTTGAGCCTTTCTGTATAAGGAGCAATGGAAGATCCTTGACAGGCGGTAAATTAAAGGCGGATTTCTTAGAAAAGAGAACTTTTCAATGCAGCCGATGGCAACTCCCCTGTTCGGTCTGATTTTAATTGCTCCTGTTTCTTTTTAAGTATTGACAAAAAAAAAAAAACAGAAGAAACATTACAGATTCGCTGACATCTGGGTTGGCGTCACTTTGACCTTAGCGAATGCAAATTCTCATTAAAATCTTGCCACATGATGACCATCTGACAGTCGTAGTCGTTACATTTGTATATTTT
Organism: Dasysyrphus albostriatus; assembly: GCA_946251815.1. Classification (NCBI taxonomy): domain Eukaryota; kingdom Metazoa; phylum Arthropoda; class Insecta; order Diptera; family Syrphidae; genus Dasysyrphus; species Dasysyrphus albostriatus. Next base: position 24,652,820 of record OX276335.1, on the reverse strand, counting down.
CTTGTTTTGGATTGATGATCGCCAGTCTGAGTCCACCAATGATGGTGGTGGCAAGATCAAACCAAAAAAAAAAAAACATCGTGTATATCTTCATGCACTTTCATGGAATGAGGGTTACTTTTACTTTCGTTCAGAGACGGTTGTACTACATGTCATGACTGACATTTCAATGGTAAAGCCTTTTATTATCTTGCTTCTTTGATTATTGGTTGCAATGCAACAAACAACGAAGCATCAGCGCAACCATTCGAACGAATTATAAATTATTCATTGCAATCTCGAAGAGGAGTTTTTTGTGTGCTGTGCGGCTCTGCTTCATGTCGCTTAAGTTTTATTGTCGCGCTTCTGATTATGGTGAGCTGGTGAAGAGATTCTTGTTTTTCGTTTATTTATTTTTTTTTATTGCAACTCAATAGGGAGTTATACTTATTTGGAGGATTTGAAGGTTTGCCCTTTAATGGCTAGCTATTCGGAGGACATAATTTTGCACTTAATGGCTTACAACAGAGAATGGATTTTATTATACTAAACTTTCGATTTTTCTATACAGAGTTCAGAATTAATTTAACAATTATTGGAATGGGTATGGATGTTGCTGCATCAGTGCATAGAGGATATAAGAACAGAAGCCTTTAAGCTATAAATGAAAAACAGGCGATTGATTTCAAATCTTGTTAGGGCATTAAGCCTTTAATTTTATGACTATGCATAAAAATACATGACATGGAGATTTAAGCGGACTGTGTTGTATTTAGTATATTTTTGTTTCAACTTACAATAGGTTTAGTAGAAAAATATATATTTTGTTGTTAATTTAAAATTAACTTGCGACATAAACACGAATATAAAAGTTGGCACCTACATAATATTTACTTAATTAATTTACTTTGTAGAATAGTTAAGCAGACAAATCTCACTTTGAAAAACCCTGTGAACAATGAACGAAATTAAAGATTATATATCCAGGCCGATTGTGAAGAAAAAATGTTTACTAGCTATCACTTTGTATTTTCGAATGTATTAGGAAAGTATAACACAAGGGTAAAATTTCGTTAAATGTTGTTAACTTTTTATTTCAGAATTATTAATATAAAAAATAAATTACTTCATGTATCTCGATTAGTTTTGCAGCTGAGGAATTTGAAAAAAGTCGCAGAAAAAAGGGTCACGAGGAAGAAAAAGGCGCACTTGGATTTTTTTTTTGGTACATACATTATGTACCTACATGTAATAATCAATACTTTTTGAATGTTTTTGTATACAAAAATTATTTAAATTCAATCAGTCAAAAATGAAAAACTTCAAAATAAAAAAAAAAAAAGTTTTACGGGAGGAGTTATTCCTTCCTTTAATTGTACTTATTCTAGGCCACAAACAAAATTTAATAAGATCGTAGGAGTTGTTTATAAGAAAAATTAGATTTTCTTGAACATTTTTTAACATCTCTTTGGAAGGTACCGTTATTTTTGCATAAAAGTATTTTTTTTAATTAACAAAAAATTACTGAAAACTCGTTAAGTTCCAAGTTAAAGAAAATCGACATGGTCGGTTTAAAAATATTCATTATCCAAAAAATACTTTATTATGTATTTTTTGGGAGCTTCTGCATAAAAATAATTTTTAAATCAGTCACGCTGATTCCAAGGAAATCAAAAATATAAAAAATCTTTGAGAAATACCGTTAATAACTTTTTTTTTGAAAAATGGGTTTCGCCTTCGCACTAAAAATAATTTATTGAATTTTTTTAGAAAAGTTGTCGTTAAGTTTTTGATAAAAATAAAATATTGTTAAATTGAGCAACGTTATTTTTGGTTCTAAAAAGAATGAAAAAAGTGTGTGGGGAACGCTCAAATTACAATATGTACCTATACTACAGAAAATCCATCCAACCATTAAGGAGGCTCTTGTCGAACAGACAGCCAGACAGATGGAAAGACAGAATTGTGAAACTCTTTTATTTAATAATAACAATTCTGTCTGTCTGTCTGTTCGTCTATCTGCTACATAGTGGTTTTCGGTGATTATGCCCACACGTTTTTTTAAAACAAAAAATAACGGTACCTGCCATGCAAACCATTTAAGCAATTTTACATAATCCTATTTTTCTCAAAAACGGCTAGACAACTTTTCTTAAAAAAATTCAATAAATTATTTTTAGCAAATGCTTCTTTTCAGTGGTAAACCATTTTTTTAAAAAATGGTTGCAAATGATGCCTCCTCAAAGAGCCATTTTTTTTATTTTCGATTTTCTATAACTATAAATATTTTTGTGTTCTTAAATTAAAAAAAAATGTTTTTGATTTTAAAAAAATGTTTTAAATCTTTTTCGATCGATTTTGATCGATTTTTTAGAAACTCTATATTGAATGGTTTTTTTTAGTACTTTCTAAAAAATTTTACATATATGAACAAATAACGGAACCTTCCATACAAAAGTTAAAAAAATGGAGAAGAAATTTTTTTCTTTCTCAAAAACGACTCCTACGATTTTGATTAAACTTTTTCCATATACTAAAATTATACGATCTACTGCAAAAAATTACACAATTTTGAACTTAGCAACTTTTAAAAGCAACTGTCATAGAACGTGTTTTTTTTTCATTTTGAATTTTCTAATAATCGGCTGAACGGTTTTTAATATTTTTTTTTTTTAAATACAAATTTCAGATAAGATTAAATTATATTGCATATCAAAATTTTCAAAAAAAAGTTTAAAAAAAGTTTCAATTTTTTTTTTTTAATTCGATATTTTAAAAACGAGTTGACAAATTTTTTCAATTTTTTCTTATAAGCACATAAATAAAAAGTTAAGATTTGCATACCAAAAACTTTCCTTAAAAATGTTTTAAGAATTTTGTATATAAACAATTATTTCTTAAGAAAACCGTTCCAAAGATTTAAAATTTTGTTTTGTGCATACAATCATATTCGATTAAGAATTAAGATGAAATTTTTTTTTCTTCTCAATCTCTCAACGAAGTTTTTTTAGAAAATTTAAATATAGTATTTTATGCTTTTAAACGCTTTTTTCTCATAATTTAGATGTCTTTACACATAATATTCTTAAACCCTCAGCCCCCTAGACATAGAGCAAGTACGTGCGACCCAGTAGTGTATTTTATTTTTAAGCAAAATAGTTTCTTATACTTACTGTGAAAATAATGTTGATTGTGAAATTCTGCGTGCCAATATTTAAATTGTATTGTTATAAATATTTTTGTTACTTTTCTCGGCTTTAAAAATACCTTTTCCCATCATCGTCCCCGCCGCCGCCGTGCCCTGGGCTGGGAGGTGTAAAAATCAATAGTGTGGTCTTATGGTTTCAAGTATCTTGAGTCCAACGAGAGTTTTCGTGTCATCGTCCGACATCTGGCTCTCGATTTATACTCCAATGTTTTTTAGAATTTCAGAGTTTAAGCCTTGAAAATGGCAACCCTCTTGTCTTCCTTCCGACGGTGTTGCCACCATGAAAACACCTCTTAAAAGTTAAATTAGGACATCAAATATTCTAATACTAAGGAAAGACTCTAGGTTGAAATAGCAGTAAATAAGGAAATGTGAAAGTCAAAATTCAACTTGTATCTTCGAAATGATTGGTTCTAGGAAAAAAGTGTCATTTTTTAATTGACTTTTTACCTTGTTTAGTTGAAAGTTTTCGAGAAATTTAAAAAAGACCCCTTCCTACTCACCTCACAAGAAAGTTCTTGAATGAAACTCAAGATTTTTTTCAAGACATGCAGAAAACATGAAAATAAAGGTTTCCATTAAAAATCAGCTTTGTCGGACTATTTTTCTAGTTTAAGGGAGTAAAAATTGAAATTTTGGAAAAACAGTGTGCACCTTTTAAGCACGATTTGAGCATGTTCAGCCACAGTAATTCTTAGTAATTCTTGACTTTATCTTTGCTAGAAACTTTTATCTCAGTCTAATAAGTGATGTCGAATTGCAGGCCTAATTCATCTGTTTATGCAATACGAAATGAAATAAACACAAAGCTAACGGTGTCAACAACAATTTGTTTACAAAACGCCTCATTTTATTTATTAATTAATTGTTTATCTTCATTTTACAATTATTAACAAAAAAATATATTTTCTCTAATGCGAATTTTTACAAAACTCTCTCTCTTTCTAACTCGGACTAATTTTGATATTTCGAACAAAATCGAGTTAGAGGGATGGAGGAAGGGGGGGGGGTAAACATTTCTTTAAGGTATATCACAAAAGCACAAAAATACTGTTAACCACCAAATATGTGTAAAAAGATAGAAGAAAAATATCAATTAGAGAAAGATAAAAGAAAAACATTCAAATTTATTCACTATTATATTACTGAGATCTTTTTGGGGCATTTTATTTTGTTTGAAATAACTAATTCTTAATTTTAGCAATTGAATTTGATGAAAAAATCAAAAAAAAAATCTCTTCTTTTTTTCTTTTGACCTGTAAATTAATTTATCACATCTTCAGTCGATTTCTTTGTGAATGTTTAACTAAGCACATCCGTTAATTGTGGTTTCAGTTGTTGTGGCCCTTAGCCAGAGATTATCAAAATAAATATGGCGAATTTTTCGTACGTTTTACCCTTCAAAAACTCATTTTTTTACATTATTGTATTTTTTTTTTTAAATTTCATTTCGTGTCGAAGAAAGGATGTAAATTGCAACAGCAAAAAGACCTGTGCTGAATGATGTGCTGTATAACGAGTTGATTCTATGTGTGTGTGTTGAATACTTTGCAAATCTTATCAGTCCAGCTGTTCGTTTCAGCTTGTAGGCAAATCAAATTGACTGCTGAGGATTGCCATTTTTATTTGATAATCTCTGTCCTTAGTCACGTTCTTAATCGTCTCTATGTGGAGAAAGAACATTCTGGCTCTGCACACGTCACTGGTAGAGCACAAAGAACTACAAATGGAGAAAGAAAGAAAAAAAAAGCATCTGGAATCGTTTTGGGCATAGATAAACAATATAAAGATGATAATCCTCAGCTGTCAATTTGATTTGCTTACAAGCTGAAGTGAACAGCTGATGTATGTATTAGTTTTGCAAAGTATTAGTGAAAAACACAAACATAGAATCAACTCGTCCGTTCAGCACATCATCCGGCACAGGTCTTGTTGTTGTTGCAATACACATCTATTCACCGATACGAAGTGAAATTACAAATACAACAATGTGAGCCAATGGGTTTGGAGGGTGAAACGTACGAAAGATAATTGATTTCTCTGGTTTTGAAATTGTAATGGTGGAATGAGTTTCTATGTGAGGAGGGAGATTCGTTAGAAAAGCCTAGCTTACAGTTCCCATGAGCAAAAAAAAAATCAAGTGAATATTTTCGCATGTTAGAAATTATTAAGGAGAAATAAAAATTTTTGCATGATTGACAGTTTCATTCCCAAAAAAAAAACTCTTTGCTGTAATGGAACAATGGATTGGCCATTGTTTTGCATGTGAACAAAAATGTGGTGAATACAATATATTTCTTTGGATAGTTGGTTTACACTTCCCAAAAAAATAGGGAATAGGCATAATTTACATGCAAATAGTTCTTGCATCCAAACATTAATTGTTTTCAATTTTTATGGTTATAGTTTATTAAGGGTGAATTAATGGGTGGCTTAGACCAGGATAAACATTTTTCGCCTTAAATACTATTCAATATGATGTAAAGAATAGGTGGAAATTTGTTTTGAAAATTTTAATTATTTTTCGCATGGGAACTGCGGGAAGGGTAATTTTCTCATAATTTGGATTAAAACAGGAAACATTTATTAAGAAAAAAACAGGAACACTTAAAATGCCACGCTTTAGCTTTTTTTTTGAGCCACAATTCCATTCTGTAATATACTGCCTAAATAATGTTTTTATTTCGAATAGTTTTTGAAAACTATAATTTTCTTAGATTAAAATTATTTTTCAAAAACTATTTAAAATAAAAACTTTATTTAGGAAGCATATTATTGAATGGAATCGTGGCTTTAAAAAAAAAATAAGTTGTATTATATTACGTGTTTCCGTTTTTCTTTAAAATTTTTTTTTTCTGTTTTTGGCTAAATTTCTAGAAAATTACCCCTCCCGCTTGAACGGGGGGAAATAGACCCCCTTTCCGTTACATTTTTTTTTTCTCGTCTGAATCTAAACTGATTTATTTTCGTGGTTTATAAGAATGAAATAGGGAGACCAGGGGGGTGAAATAAAAATCTGAAAAAACTAGGGAAATTGTTTTTCTATGTTTTGGATTGAATAAGGGTTATCCAAGACTACGTCCAATTTAAGGGCAACCCTAATATACTTAGTTTTTTTCTTTGTTAAAATTGAAGAATATGTTTAAAGCTTAAAAAATTTTTAAAGCTAAGGACGAAATTTGAATAAATAAATAATATCTACAAAATATTTTTCGATATTATTGGAAGTCAAATCATAGCATGTCATTTTATTTTAGGAGTATAGTAGTCGATAAAAAAAGTGATTTCTAGCTAATGTGACAGTGTTGAAAACACAAATTATATATTTAATTTAACCCTACCGTGAAATTCTTGTATCTTTTAATACTGTATCTCTTAATATATTTTAAAACTCTCGGTGATCTTAATAAAACATAAAGCGTTTCCGAGGCCAAAGCTGCACAGCGATTTTATCGAGAGCTAAATATTTGAGGTGAACTTGTCTTTTGGTGTATTTATATAATTTTAACGAAGGAAACACAAAAACTTTCTTGAGACTTTTTTATTTGAAAAAAAAGTAAGCTGACGTCTAATAGAAAAATATTGGTTACCTTCAAGAATTTTTTTATTCTTGATTTCATTAACATTCTTGTTCTAACTTACATTTTCTGTAGTTAAGCTTAAAAATTTAATGTCTAACGGACATTTACTAAGCTAACGGTTTTCGTAAGAAACAATAGATTCCTACAACTAAGCTAACTGGACTTTTTCTAAAATAATTTTTGTTTACCTAATCACTGAGTGAAATCGAGCCTGACAATGCTCATTTCAAATTAATTATTAATGAATGTTTACAAAGGGTTGAAGTATAGCTCAAGCTCGCTTCAACATTGCATCTATGCTTAATAAAATAAGTATCCAAAAAGTTAGCAAAAAATAATTGAACATCTCACTCTTGCCTGTTTGATTAAGGTTTACCAGGAATTTCCTCTCACTTCTTTTATTTTTCTTATAATCATACATTTTCTGGCGGCATTTTTAAATAGGTTAAGTATGTTATGTTAAGATTTGAATGCAAAGAGTTAATCCCATCCAAACCGACTTGAGGTTCACCATTTCTTATTACAACCGTAAATTTGGTAGGTTAAAGAAAGTTTACCAACAACACAAACAAAAACACTAATAAAATTAACAGGAATTGAACGGTTTTAATTAGATCCCTAGAGTGTAACGGTCTTCTACGACAACAACGTATAGACGACGATGTCGCGTCGCGTCGTTGTCTGACACAATTGCAGGTCTGCCACAAATCACCTAGTTGGAAAAATAAATTCCTCTGACCGACCACATCAAGCTGTGCCCGAGAAGTTGATTGTAAATTGCCAGGCGTTTGCTTTTCAGGTGCTTATGGTGCTTCCCTTGGTATCTTGGTTTCTCTGCGATAGAAACGTCAACCGCATTTCCGCATTTTTGCTGTCTTCTTGCTAAACGAACAAGTCTTTGGCGTTTGGCTTGGTGTTATGTGAAAGTATGTATACAGATAGAGAGATATGTGGTCATTCTATATCTATGGTCACTTTGTTCAACATAGTCGACCGACTGACAGGCTTAGAGGTGAAGAAACCTCAACAGCATCTTCAGATTGTCGTAATAAATGTCAAAACCATTTGTTTAGCGTTGGTTGGCACTTATGGAACAGTGCGGTGCGGTTAAGGCTGATGCCTTACCAGTGCTTTTTCTCACTAATGATTAAATTAATTAAATTTGCAATATGCGACTTCATTAGAGTGTTAGCGTACATAAACATAATTGGTTGCCGCTGGCCATCCCATAGGTAGTGTGGTACACAATTGGGTATCCATACTGCTGCATCTTGCAATATCTATGGCTAAGATGAGATAGAAGAGAAGATGAATATTTTTGGTTCAACTTCTGTCTCAGATTTAGCAGGTAAGACCATTTGGCCGCTGCCGGACTGTCTAAGCCAGCTGACAGCAACAGCATAGTTAAGATGCGATCACGTTGACCAGTTGTACTGGGTGTGAAGTGTTCACAAGGATTTGACACAGCATGGTGATGCTAATTTTAGTAGAGTTAATATCTTGGTGAGAAAACATCAAAGATCAAACAAAAGGTGCAAAATTGTACCTACTTCTAACGGGTATTTTTAGACGTGTAATTTTTAAGAAGAAATTAAGCTAAATTCTTGGCCATATAACATTAAATTATATTAATGTTATGGCCAATAATTTAGCTTTATTATAAAGATAAAGGTTTGCCATAAGGTTTTAAAAATGATTTGGGGCAAGTGGCCACCGCAGCTGGCTCAAATAAATTCCAGCCGACAGGCCCAATTTTCGACCAATTTTTGCAGCAATTCGGGCCATATGTCAGCAATAACGCACTGAATATTCTTTTCCAAGGCGTTAATTCTCTCAGTCTTATCTGCGAAGGCAAGCGACTTCAAATAACCCCACAAAGAGTAGCCCAGTGGTGTTAAATCGCATGATCTTGGTGGCCATGTCACAGGCTAGAAAATGCGCTCAACAAAAGTTTCCTTCAATAAATTGATTGTTTCGTTGGCCGTATGGCATGTAGTGCCATCTTTTTGAAACCGAATTTCGTCTACATCAACATCCTCCAATTCAGGCATAAAAAAGGCATTAATCAGACTCTATAGCGTTCTCCATTGACTGTAAAACTATGGCCGGCTTCATTTTTAAAAAAAATATGGACAAATGATAAGTGTGTGAAGTAAGCCCCCCTTTTTTTGAAATTGTAATATTTGAAAATTTTTACAGGTTGTTCGCGGTTTCTTCCGGAATGTTATAATTTTTTTATTTGAAAAAAAAAAATCAAAAAGGGGGGCTTAGACCCGGAAACCCGTTTTCACCTAGCCCCCCTTTTCTCGAAGGTCAACATTTAAGAAGTTGTTCTAGATTTTCAAGTTGTTCTGAATATTGTTCCGAATTTTTTGAACCTCTATGTTTAAAATTTCAAAAGTTTTAGGCAAAATTCGAAAAGATTTTTTTTTTTAAATTTCTTACTTTTTAATTTTGTTTGTTCGGGTTTAAAAAAGTGTCTTTAACATTATTCCAAAAAATTAAAGTTGTAGAATAAATATTTAAGAAGATATAGTTTTTCAAACTTTTGTTCTGGGGCTCTTCTAACTTGTTCCGAGCTTTCGTTTCTTGAATTGATTTTTAGTATTAAACGTTCAAAAAAATGCTCCCTCGATTACCAAAAGCGAAAATCTAAAAAGCTTGTTCCAAGTGCAGAATTGCCTAAATCAAATTGTTCCAAGCATTCATTCAAAAATATTGAAAATTAAAGATTTTAAGCATTTTTTTGAAAGTCTTAATACTAAAAATAGATTTTAAGAAACGAAAGCTCGGAACAGTTTACAAAAGCCCTAGAACAGCCTATAAGAATTGTTGAAAGTTTTTCATTCAAAAAAATGTATTAGAAAATAAGTTTTATTTTATATCGTTAAAATTTGTTCAGGGTTTAAATTTATCTCCACATGGCCGTTAACTTAGTTATTGATTTTGAGAAAAAATAGTTTTTGGGGGGTCTTAAGGATAATTTTTTTTTAAATACGTACTTAAATTTTCAAAGAAAGTACTGCTCACGAAGATTATTTTCAAAACTTAAACTTTTTTATTCGAAAAGGGGGACTCCAAATAAGAATTTCCTATTTATATCGTAAGAATTTTATTTAAGGTTTATAAAATCTCGTATTTGCTATGTTTGTGTTTAAAATTTGCTTAAATTTAAACATAAAACCTTTTCTAATTTTCAATTTTTTAATAAAGGGGGGGGGGGTGCAATGACCCATCCTATAAACAATTTTGGTTTTCTTCTATTCATTGATTTCAAAAAGGAGGTTGCCAAATTAAGAATTTCCTTTTAATATCGTAAATAGCATTTTTAAGCTATAATTTCTTTGATTACAGATATTTTGAAATGAAATTTTGGAACAATAAGATGTAGTCAGATGTCTTTTTAAAAGATTTTTAAAACTTGATTTTTTTTGAGAAGAGGGACGTGGGGGTGTTTTTTCAAAATTTGAATACAAAAAATATATTTTTAAGAACCAGGATTTTAAACCCTTTTAAATAACAACAGAAGAATAATTTTTTTTAATTTTTTTTTTTTATTTTGAATGGGGACAAAAACAAATGATATAATGGTTTTGGTTAGATGCAGCCTTTAATTATGCATTGATTTTTATGGTATTTGCTATAGGGAACACAGTTCTACTTGGAACAACTTTTGTATTTTTAAATTTTGTAAATGGGGGCCCAAAAGAGTTTTTTTTTTAAATTCAAAAACTCGAGGATGTTTTTTTTAAGTTTGGTTTCAGGTTATTTTAGTTTATGTAAGCACACCATAGTTGCTCAAAACATGTTTATATTTTATTATATATTGAAAATGAAAAACTAAACAAAAATATTGGAGAGCCGTAGTTTGCATTTTCGAAACAAATTTTGAAGGACTGTACTTTCTTAAATATTGATTCGACAACTGTTATTTTTTGGAACAATATTAGGAACACTTTTTTAAAACCGAAACAAATTTAAAAAGTAAGAATTTCAAAAAAGGGGGCGACAATTTTTTCAAATTTTGCCCATTACTTTTTAAATTTTGAACATAGAGGTCCAAAAATTTGGAACAGTGTTCAGAACAGCTAGAAAAATCTGGAACAACTTTCAAAATTTTAATTTTCAAAAAAGGAGGGCAATGTCAAAAGCGGTTTTTTGGGTTCAAACCCCCCATTTTGGAATATTTTTCAAAAAAAAATTGGAACAATCCGAACGATTGTTGGAACAACTTCTAAAAGTAACAAATTAAAAAATGGGGGACTAACTTCACACACTCACCAATGATTTCCTCTGCCCATAGAGCTCACCAAACAGTGCCTTTTTATGAATGTTACGACGTTTCCAAAATTTATTTTGGATAATAATCACTCCAAATACGACAATTTTGCTAATTAACGTAACCATTCAACTAAAAATGAAATTCATCGCTGAACAAAATTATCTTGTGAAAATCGGGATCGGTTGTCATCTCGCTTTTAGCCCATTCACCCATTCAAATGTGCGACGCGCTTGATGGTCGTTCGGCTTCAATTCTTGCACGAGTTAGATTTTATAAGCCTACAAACCAAAATCTTTCATAAAGTGAATGGGCACAGCTCTAATTGTTGCGGGCGATGGCGGATGGACTCATTTGTGTCTTTTTCGATACTTTCTTTTTCTTCGGTCCGCACTGTACGGCGTCGCTGAGGATATGCATTATCCAATAGAGTAAACGTGGTGCAAAACCGATCCATGGTCGCTCGAATTACCGACTCACTTTACTATCTATTTGATTTACTCACAAAAAAACCCTCTAGAAAGATGAAAATTTGACAGATAAGAGATATTTTTTTTCAACAGAAAACAACATTTTCATTAGTTGTGGAAGATAAATAAAATACAGTCGATCATCCATAATACGAACCTCTTTAATTCGAATTTTCCTGTAACACAAAATTTTATTGAGAATTTTGACTTTTCAACTTTATTTTGATGAATTTTGCCCTCCATAATTTCAACTTCTGTAACTCGAATTTCTCTTTATTTTGTAGTTTTTAAATTGCGTTTGATGCCGAAAAGTCTCTTTAACTCGAACTTTTTCTCTTATATTTTTTTTTTTTATTAAATCACTAACCCTAAAGCCAGTACTGTCTTGGCTAGCCAGTCACAGTACACTCACATTTTTTACTAACACATACAAGCCTGAGCAAGTGGCTCGTCAACTGGCTTGTATTTTTCGTAGCCAGTTGGGAAGCCAGTAGAGCAGCCAGTAACAGGGTTCGGCAGTACTTTTTCGCAGATTTGGAAAAATAGGTCTTAAACTAAAGTTTACTCACATTTTCTTTTACAAAATATTAATTAAATAAGAATCGGGTAGTCCATATGCCCAGTCTTAAAGAACTCAAAGTTTAATAAATTCGCTAACGCCCATATTATTCACTCCTTTACTCCGATTAATTAGATTTAAACTGCATTCCGGAGGTCGTTTAAGTTGTTAAATCCAGATTAAGACTGAATTTCATATTATTCACTTTTCTTGACATATTAATTTCAAAGTAGTAATATCAAACCTAAAATTTTTCAATCGAGTTCAACCAAAAATTTGTTATAATTTTCATGCGTTGTTTTGGAAAATGAATTGGCTTACTCGAAACTCACATGTCTCTCACCGTGGTCGTCGAAACGTTGTTCCCAGTATCATGGTCATTAAGCTCGTCTCGCTATGTTCTCGCCATACCCATTTACATGGGAATCTATTTCATGGTTTTCTCGCCATGGTCTCGCTTTGGTCGCGCCATCAAATTTACACGTGGTTTTTTGCATTGAGCATGTTTTTCCATCATCTCGCTTTGGTCTCGCCATAGTCTCACCAATTTTTTTTTTTAAATTGAATTTTTCAAAGTGGTTAAAATAAGCTATAGGTTAAAAAGTCCAAACGTGGTTTTCAATATCGTCGTCATTGTGTCCTTCTCGGTGGTGTGTTTTTGGGTCCCTTACAATTCGAGAAGAGAACCAAAAAATTGGCGAACGAATTGGTTTAACGGTGAGTAAGGCTTTCCCAAACCAAAGTGAATAAATATTCTAGTGAATTCACATTCTCATTTATTGCCATGTAAAGTAATTCTAACAAGTATATTTTTAGTTTTCTTTTTGAAGGTTTCGCGTTGGTTTGGGAGAGCTTTACAGAAACAAGTAAAGGCTCTCCAGAACCAACGCAAAATTTTCGTAACGTTCTGTTCTTCTGCTAGTTTTGTCGCATAGCATAAAGAGCTGAATATCGTAGTACTTCTTTTTCTTTCCCCAAAATCGGAGTAGATTTATTCCATTTGGATTAACATACGAACCCTGGCAAGCATACAAGCCAGTACAGCATGCCGCCTACGTCAAAGCAAATACGTCAATAGGAATTTGACAGTCAATGTATTTAGCAAATTGGCTAGCCAGTACAAGTTACTATGATTATTTTGGACGTTTGTTCTAAACACTTTACTCTAAATCGGGAAATCCCCTTTTGTTTCAATTTTTTGAAAAGTACTTGAGTGCCTACCGTGATAAATTTCGAAAGTTTTTTTGAGAAAGAGGTATGGCTGGGCTTAGAGTTTGTTTGTTTTCGGTTTGAACTTTGGAGTGGAGTTTGAGTTTTAAGTTTGTATGAGCAGAAATTCGTAGTTTGTTGGAAAAAAAGGAATTCACGAAGAAAGTTAGCAAAAAAAATTAAAGCATTTGACTTTCGAACAAAAATGAGGATCATTGATCAAGTTAGGAGTGGTGTTAAAAAAATGTGACCATAAAATTTGGTTTACCTCAGAGTCAACTTTCCTCACCGATGAACAGAAACCGTACAAAAAAAAACAAATTCTAAAACTTTACGAAACAAAAAATTCGAATTAAGAAAAAAAAAACAGTTCACGAAGCTGTCTCCAAATGGCCAGGAATGAAAAGCTCCCAGTTTCAGAGACATCTTTAAAAAAAAAATAAAAGAACTGCAATGGGAATAGGAGAAACTGACTTGCTGCGAGTACACTTATTTTTCAAACTTCTGAATACAAAAAAAAAGTGAATGAAAAAATGTTGTATCATTTCTTTATATCGAAGTTTCTATATCTCGAAATTCTTTTCTTTCATTTTGAGACTTCCACTTATGGAAGTTCCACTGTAATTAAAATAAAAAACACATTTACCTAATAAAGAATGAGTTTTTAAAAGTGTCCAAGGAAAACTTGGCAGCTCGAGCTCGATAAAAAAAATCCTATCAATAATTGATAGCCATTCGAAAATGCAATATAAACTTTAAAAAAATGCTCTATACAATAAAAAAAACTAGTCCACCTGCAAAATATATGTAGATATACCTGTTGAGCCAAAGAACATCTTCAAGAAGAATTTGCAATCACTCAACTAATTCTAGAAAGCAATTTACTATAAATTGAAATTATCTTCTAAGAGCTTCTAACGACCAATAAAATTCCTCCAGCTAAAACGAAACCAAACCTGGCCACTTAAGTAACTATATGAGCCTCTTTAACTTATGTTCATTCAATCACAATCATCAATATTGTTAACGCGGAGCTCTCATTTACTATGTCCACAACCACGTAGTCAGCATTCTCTTCCTGATGATGAGAAATGATGACCATTTCGCTCGCGACTCACCACCGAGCATCTAGATTGCATTTTTGCCTTATTTACCGCATCCAACGTTCCTATAGGGTCATCCAACCGTTCTCGAAGTCAAGCACTTACCATCATCAGAAGAACCACATTATTCAGATACAAAACTTCAATTATAACCTCCATGCACCGGACTTAGGACCACATGTGGGCATCATATCATAGGTATAGGAAGTCGTTGTTGTTGTAGGTAGATGGATACCTCTCTTAAGATACATCTTAAGGTATACCTACACAGGGGAAGCAATCTAAGCTGGACCTTTCATAGTTTGCATATTTTTAGTTTATTGAACACGTAATGTTATTGCTCCTCCTTCATCTTCCTTCCGCCTTTAACTTCTTATGCAATCCCTCCATTAATTCATGGTCAATAGCTTGGCATTAAGATCTCCAGCTGTGATATTATGGGAATTATTCCTAAATAGCTTTCATAGGGATTTTCTTTATATTCCTGATGAAGATCATTTATTTTGTTGACTCAAGAAAGCCTTGAAGGTTTGTGTTTATTTTTCTATAGGTACAACTGATGGGATGATGAGGAAGGACAAAAATGTTGGCATTAGATTCTCAATGATCAGATAATGATATCAATTGCATTTAGAAGAGGCTTTAAGACCACATGTGAAGGTAAAAATGTTGAACAGTGTCCTAAGGCCATAAAGAGGAGGTTTAATTTTTATTCTTTCGGCTTATCGCACTAAGTTAAATTGGTTTATTTTATTGCAACATAATTAATTTATTATTTCAAGACCATTCAAATGTAGAAAAATTCCAATTTTTAAGTACGAAAATTAAATAGTTCTTAGATTATGTTAAATATTTTATCTGGATCTATGAACATACCTAATTTTCATATATACTCGTATGTAAGTAGGTACTAATTTTTTAATATGAATGATTAAATTTTAATGATACTTCTCCAAGAAAGAGCATTTATTGGAGCAAATAAAAATTAAAAGTTACTACTTTTTAAACATAAAATTAAAATTTAATAACAAATTAATGTTAATCCTAATCATGGTTAGTTTAATGAGTAGAGTTTCCTATACCAATCTCTTACTTATATTTAGAAAAACTTCTAACAGTGTTTAATACCCTAGAGCCTTGATATTACAATTTTTTAGTTGGTATTTAAGTTGAATCGTTAAATAGTCCAGTCATATTGTATTTTTACTATACAAATTGTGGAATAGTTTTGATTTTGCCCCTCTTTTATGTTTTCGGGGGTGCAGAATCCAAATCTAAGGTTTGCGACTAAAATTTCGTGAGGCAACATGGTAAAAAAGCAAAAAATGATCCAAAAATGCATTTTCTGGGAGTTTTTCACTAATGGCTCGAAAGCTAGCAGTTATTCGAAAATTACATCAAAGTACCATTGAAAGTTTATATAATTTCCAATAAATCTCTGTTTAAGGTTTTTTTCTAAAACAAACCATTTGGACTCAAACACTAGTTGAAAATTGACGTATCTTTACTGCTTTCGAAAATCCACTCCAAAGCACTAATAAAATACTTTATCTGAAAATTTTTAATTTTGTCTATGATATGAACCAAGATATACTTTTCTGATGGTCTTTGATGCGCTGAGTTTGAATCTGGTTTTGAAATTGCTCTAGCATGTCACGTTTTGTAGATACTCGAATCTAAAAATATACAAAACAGGCATTTTTGTATGCAAATTTGCCGATATATTTTTTGTAGAAAAAATATTTAAAGTCATTCTAAAGTATGAACATTTTACTTTATAATTTTATTTGAATTTTTTAAATACCACTATTCACCTTTGAGAAATCGTTGGTCTTCGTCAATTTGTGCTCAAAAGGGCACAAAGCGAGAAAATTGTGGGGTAGTTTTGATTTCCCCCTATTTAATGTTTACCAGAGTGCTGAATTTGCGACTAAAATTTCGTGACGCAACATGCAAAAAATTGCGAAAACTGCTACAAAAATGCAAATTGACTGAAGTTTTTTAATAACGTAGTCTAAAACAAAGACTTAAAATTTCTCGAAGAGGACTAAACATTTTTTCGAAAAAATTCCTTGTCAAAAAATATAACCGCAAATTTGCATGCATAAATGCATGTTTTGTATATTTTTAGATTCGTATATCTATCGGGTTTTTCAATAAGAGCGCTACAAAAGTTTTTTTAAATAAAACAAAAACGGTTTTGGATATCAATGAAATTCTTTATTCCTGTGAAAGTACGTTCGATGCCATTATGTATGAAACACGATTTCTTTTGCATGGCCACCACGGGCACGCTTGTAGAAGTCCAGACGCTGAACCCAATTGTCGACGGTTTTCAAGCATAAATCGGCCAATACTGCTGGAATTTCACGTTCGAAATTCGTACGAAGTTCATCAATCGTCGCTGGCTTGTTGGCATAGACCATAGACTTGACGTAGCCCCACAGGAAATAGTCTAACGGCGTCAAATCGCACGACCGAGGCGGCCAAGCGGCTGGACCATTTCGTGAGATAACACGTTCTCCAAACTTGGTTTCCAATAAATGGATTGTGACATTCGCTGTGTGTCGTCATCCTGTTGGAACCACATATCCTCCAAGTCCATATCATCCAATTGGGGCCAAAAATATTTGGTTATCATTGAGCAGTAGCGATCCCCATTCTCAGTAACGGCCTAATGCTGCCGCCGGCCCATAAACCACACCAAACCGTAACTTTTTCGGGATGCAGTGATGACTCATGGAGTGTGGATTGCTGCCTGACCAATACCGCATATTTTGTTTATTGACGAAGCCATTTAGCCAGAAATGTGCCTCATCGCTGAAGATGATTTTTAGATGAAAATCCGAATCATTTTCAAGTTGTTGCTCAGCCCAATTTACGAACATACGACGCTTCTGGTGGTCAAGCGGCTTCAGTTCTTGAGTCAATTTAATTTTGTAAGGATGTAGGCCAAGATCTTTTCACAAAATTCGCCACAACGACGTCACACTGTCACAGAGATGCCCAACGCTTGAGAACGACGTGTGAGAGACACATTTGGGCTTTCTGCAACTGAAGCCTCAGCGGCAACAATATTCTCGACACTACGGGCACTTCTTTGCCTGTGCCTATGCCTGTGGATTCAAATTTTTCCACTAGTCGCTCAATTGAATGATCTGCTAGGACGATTATGACGACCATAAATTGGACGTAGCACTCTTAACGTTGAGACCACTGACTCCGAATTTCGGTAGTAAATTTTAATATTTTCGACTCGTTGTTGGCTCGTATATATACTCGTATCATGATCATATCATGAAATGGCAAACCTTGTCGACGAGAAATGTAAAAAGAGCGGCAAGAAATATGGCGTCGTTTGCTATCCCTGTCACCCTTGTAGCGTCCCTGTTGAAAACCCCTTTATAAAATGTGACATGCCAGAGCAATTTCAAGACCAGATTCAAATTCAGCACATCAAATACCATCAGAAAAATAGATTTTGGTTCTTGTCAATAGAAAGAAATTAAAAATTTTCACATAAAGCACTAAGTAAATAACAGGTGCCTTTTCGTTTTTTTTTTATTTCAGTAACTATTATTTTGTTTTAGTCACAAATATTTTTGTTAATTTCGCAAAATAATTTTTGTTTTTTGCATCACTTCGTTTTCGGATCATTTCGTCTCACAACTATTTCGGGTTTCTTCTTTTGTTTCTTTCTTGTTTCGAATTTCCGTTAAAATAGGTATTGATTACTTTAGCTTAGGTTATTTCGTCAAATGTTGTTTCGCATGTTTTTTTATGTAAATCTATTGTTTTGCAATTTGATTTTTTTGTTATGTTATCAGTTAGCTTATGATGGATTGTGAGTCGTCATCGCCATGTTCAAAAATCTGGCTTACAAGGAAGGTATGGTTCTTATCCAGAGTTTTCTTTGAAAATTCAGCATATAGGCGCACTTTCTTTTATGTCACCAGGTAGGATTTCCTTGGTCTAGTCCAATAATAGACTAGTTTTACGAATTTTATGCGAATGGAAAAAATGGAAAATCGCCAGCTTACCTCCCTTTGTTTTGGAGCATTTCTAACCAATTTGAAATGAACATGCCAACCACACAAAATTACGCTGAATCTTTCCATAGGCATATTAATTCAGTCATAACTTCAATCATTTCGCCATCGTTTGTATGGTTTTTTGATTTTTGTGCATGTAAAGAACCTAAAGCTTTAAAATTCGCGCGAATTTTAACGTCTTTAGGTTCTTTACATGCACAAAAATTAAAACCAAGCATACGATGGCAAAATGATGGAATTCGAAGTGAACTGAAAACTTTTTAAAGAATATCGAAATAATCGAAAACGAAACAAAGACGAAATAAAGTTAAGGTAAAATAATTCTAAAACGAAATAATCGAAAAACGAAATAATCAAAGACGAAATGAAACTAAGATATACAAACAAAATAACAAAACTAAAATTGACTTAACAATAAAAAGCCAAATAAATGAAAAGAGAAACATTGAAATGCGAAACAATAAAAAAGCCAAACGAAACAACAAAAAAACAAGATGAAAAAGGCGAAACGAACCGTACCCGTAAATAACTTAGTACTTTGGAGTGGATTTTGGAAAATAGTAAAAATACGTCAATTATCAACTAGCGCTTGAGTCCAAATGGATTGTCAGAGAAAAACGCATTTTTGCATAATTTTTGCATGTTGCGTCACGAAGTTTTGGTCGCAAACCTCAGATTCTGAATTAGCACCCCGAAAACAATAAAAAGGGGCAAAATCAAAACTAACCCATTATTTGCTCTCTAAGAACCTTTGTGAGCACAAATTGACAGGACTAAAAGTGATTTTTGGTAAATTAGACAAAAAAAGTCAAAAATACGAAAAAATACGACCAAGCTGAATTTTGGTGAAGAGCTTCGATTTGAAGTCATATGCATTACTTGAAAAGATCCGTTAATTTGGGCCCAGGCTAAATTTTTTAGGGAAGGTCAATGCTTAAGATGTCAAAACAAAGCATGATAGTCTTATTTTCCTGGGCCTTATGGCATTTGATATGCCTTGCCCGGGCAGTAAGGTGCAAATATTTTAGGGGCGCCAAAAATTTGGGAACAACCAAATTGTGAGGGCGCAAAAAAAACCAAATGCTGTTTTTCCATCGAAGGTTTTTTTTATCTGAACCTTTGAAATCTTATGCGCATTCTGGTAGTGAAAACAAGTCCCACATATCAAAAACGATCTATGAAGAAATCATATTGTTAATTAAAAATAAAACATGACATATATTTCTACTGAAGTATACAAAATACTAAGTATTTGGGTACCATTAGAGATTCTACACCATATATATTGCCCATGTCGATCAACATATAGTCTAAGAGCTGGCACCATATTTGTGGGTTGAACACATCACCATAAAATGAGTATGAGGGTCTGCAGTTGCATGCATTTTGACACCAAAATGAGGCCGTGAGTCCAAAAGTGGTGCAATAAATTTTTTTGTCATTTTTAACATCTTTTTCTGTCTTGTATTTTTATTTTTAAGCATCAAAAGTCATCACAGCAAACAATTTTAAATTCTTAAGTATCGGAGCTTTTCAAAAATTTACTTATCGTTCTTAAATCTCAAATAAAATTATATTAAAGATCGATTAATAAAGAAAAATATGATAAGAATGTGGATTATACTGCATTTGCACTCAAAGCCTCAATTAAGGTGATACAAATTGACCAAAATTCAAACAAAACCGAACTTTATGTCATTTGTTTATAAGTTGCCTACTTTAAGGCAAAAACTATTCAAAAAAATCATAAAATACTGCTTGGCTTTCCATACTTAATAAAGAAACTTAAAGTTTAAGCTCAAGCTTTATTCCATTGTAGGCACATCATACATCTAAACAAAACAAAAATTTTTGGCTTAGTAAATTGTAAAGAAGATTTCAAAAGTGTCTGTGATTGAATTGTAAGATCTACAATTTATTTGTGACAGTGGGTGTCGAAAAGCTTTTCTGTTCTCATACCTAACAAAGACCAAGTTTTTGTTTAAATTCTTTTATTTGTAGTCGTTTTGTTAAAGTAGCAAGAACTGAGCTTACAAATTTTTAGGAAACTCGTTTGATTCTTTGTTGCACACTTACCTAATTGAATCATTATGAAATAAATAATTATTTTAAGTGTGATATACTTCCATATTATTGTTTGTAGTTAAATTCATATAGAATTGTTTAAAATTAAATGTTTTTTTTTTGCATTAATACCGGCAATGGATTTTAAATTTTCAAAGCCATTAGCTTATTGATCATAGTCTTTGCAATGTTATAGCCTTTGGTTTAAATAAATTTTAAAATAATACACTCAGAGAACAAAGCTGGTATAACCAACCAATTTCTGGTTTATTATACCTAATTTTAAGGTTGTTATTTTTCAACTGATACCTGATTTTAATGTCGTGTTAAATCAACGTTGGTTTCAGGTAAAGTTAACACTGCCTTAAAAAAGTAAAACTGTAAATTATACCTGAGAATCTTGCTATTTTTATCTGTAAATCTAGTTAACTTTACATAAAAATCTAGTTCAAAAACATGAATAAAATGTTCAACGTCTTGTTAATTTAACATGAAGATCTAGTTAATTTAACATTATTCAATATTGAATTAACGCTGTATCTGATTATTATTATATCTCTAACACTGCTTACCGTCCAATTCATTTTACATTATTCTGAAAGTATAGGATTGTCTTTGATCGCTTCTTTAGTTGTTTCTTGGTGACTAAGCTAGATTATGGCTATGTGCAAGATCTTGAAATTTGTCTACATTGTCCAGCTATTTAAATTTTAAAGCTTGCAACTCTGCGAGGTTCATCTTCTTTTTGCTGCCGTCTGACTTAAATAAACAGCTTCGTGCTTTTTTAGGGAAGAATGAGTCAGTGATTTTTTTTTCGTTTTAAATGGTAGTATCTAATAATTTGATACATTTTAACACAGCTATATCAAGCACCGAAGCGAGATACTATCAGTCGTAAATTCACCTGCCCAGGACGCCAAAAATCGGTATTTTCCAATATTGTTGATTTTAATATAACTTTTGTAAATGTTCTTTTATCAATTTTTTTTATCAATAAATATTCAATATTTATATTTTTTCGAACCGAAGCGGAGAAAGGGTTTAAATTCTTTTTGAGATAAAATGCCTTAATTTTAGGTTAATCACTTCTGACATTTTGTCCTATTAAATCAGTAGTTAGTTAGTTAGATGTGATCTTTATTTAATAATCATTTCAATTTCATACATATGTACATATGTAGTTCACAATTACGAGTAGAGCTCCCCTCTCACTTTGAAGATTGTTGAGATTGTTTCAATACTGTTGCTGTCGTGGAAAAAGTTGTTTAATAGATTGTGCTCCAGCATTCGACATAGGATCCTGGATTCACTCTGTTTTGCACGCTGGCGGAAATATTCAAATTTTGACTCCTTGATAGAGTTTCTAAGGGTTTCCAATGGTTTTTCCCATGTTAACGTGTTGCCGCAGTCTATTTGCACGTTGTGTTCCAAGAGCAGTCTTGACCATCCAAAATCCACCAAAGAAATGAGATTTTCGTTGAATAATATGGGACGCTACTATTTTGGGAAGTCTTAATGGATGGTATTGCATGATCTTTCTAATGTAGTTGAAATGCAGTTTGAGCGTATACAAGTAGAGGAGAGGAAGTCCAGTCTCCAAATGAAGCAGGTACGTTGGAGTATTTTCTGGTAGACGAAAAATTTTCTTTAGAAAATATCTTAAGAGTTTTTCTACTTCCTCATGCTGAAAACACCCCTAGACCTGACCAGCATAGCACATTATTGTTCTTACTACCGCTTCAAAAAGTTTGTACTTCACACTTGTTGCCACATTATTTTTGCAAAGAATTCCTTTCCAATTACAATTGATGGCCATTTAAGCATCATGCAACTTGGATTTAAAATGCTTTTCGAAAGAGAGATTGGGAGTCAGTATTACTCCTAGATACTTATACTCTTTGACCTTTTCCAGTTCCATGCCCTCCCAGGTCCATTTCTTTTCCCTTGCATATCTACCGGGGCCATTTCTAAAAACCATAATTTTTGATTTGTTTGTGTTAACTTTTAGGTTCCATTTGCTGCAATATTGATGTAGTTTGTTGGCCATGAGTTGCATCATATTTGCCGCCTCGGCCAGAAGGACGATGTCATCTGCATACATTAAACATTTGATCTGTGTTCCATTGAAAATAATTCCTCCTGGTAGAAAGGATGTAATGTCATCAAGGAATATTGAAAAAAGTAAAGGGCCTTAGTAAGCATCCTTGCTTGACACCCATTTTAGTATCAAACCAGTAAGATAACTTACTTCAATCCCACACAGCTGTTTTGTTTTGCTCATACATACTTTGTTATACTTTGAGGAACTTGGTTGAAATGCCTACGTTGCTGAGTTTAAGGAAAAGAGCATTTCTATCTATGGAGTCAAAGGCTGCCTTGAAATCCACGAAAAAAGCATATGGTTTCTTTCCTTTATCAAAGTATACCTCAGCTATGCTTGTCAACGTGAAAATGTTATCTACGGTGCTATAATCTTTGCGAAATCCTGCTTGGGTTTCACTAAGGAGGCCATTTTCCATTATCCATTTCGTTAAGCGAGTATTGCCGAAAACATTTTCATAACTGTATTTAGAAATGATATTCCACGGTAGTTACTGGCGTCTTCTGCATTCCCTTTTTTCAAGATTGGAAAAATAATGCTTCTCCTGAAGTTTTCGCCTTATTTCACTTATTAAATCAGTATCGATTTGTAAATTTGTGCTCTTATAATCAGTTCGAATAAGATTGTTTTACATACAAAAGTATAAATAACACTTTTTACAACTTTCTTAAAAAAAAAAAAAAAACATATCAATTTAATTGCTGATGTGTTCAACAAGTTCAAAAATCATTACAGCAGTACTATGGTAGAGAAAAACTTGATTTGACCTAAATCCTAGATAAAAAAAAGACTATTTCCTGGTTGATCTAAGCATGATGTCCAACAAGTCTGTTTCCACTTGTCCAGTAAATACTTCGTAAAAATAAACAATCTTGATGCGCGCAGAATTAACTTCTTTTGGTTGCGTACTTTCAATAAGCATTTTCCGTTCTGATTCCGTTTGTTGTTAAACCAGTCTTCTTACGACTTGGCAAATATCTAAAATTCTTTGAACTTATTCTTCAACCACTTTGAAGATCAACATAAAGCATCACATGTACCTTTCCCTATAAGATCCATGACGTAGTTTTTACTTTTAAATACAATTTTATTTCAACTGTCGATTCCCTCGTCGTTGTTGTCCACGGGATCATGGGAAGTTCAGAAAAAAAATGCTCCAGTAAAACCAGCACAGCTTGTACCTACCTACTTGTGATGATCTCTTTCACCCGTCGTCGTTTGTCCACACATATTACTCCTCTGTTACAAAAAGCTTGTGGTAGGTTAGGATAAAGATTGTTATAGAGGGGCAAAGGTAAGAAAGAACCTGAACAGATATACCCCTACTAAATAATTAATGTTTCGATTGGACCGAAGTTCCGCAAGAATCTTCTTCATCAAATTCTAAAGTCAAACTAGACGAAGAGCATCTTTTTTTATTCGCCGTTCCAACCGACCATCAGCAGCCAGTATAATGACTTAAGATTTTTAATTGAGATTATCCTTAATTGGTTTAGTGGTAAATGGCTAGCAGAGGAATGATGGTGGCATTGGACTTGAACTGGGCGAGCATTGGATGAGTGCAAAAAATGGGAACATTGCTTTTCGTGATGATCACAATCGAATAAGGTGCTGAACAAGCTATGCAACATGGATTCTACTTAACGCTTCATTTAATATCTGATACCTTGATGGAACGACTAAGTCGCAGTTCCATGGCAAATAAAAGGGTTGGTTAGGGGAGCGCATCAGCTATACAACACAGTGCAAGAGTGCTGGATTCTATTGTTTTGAAATACCTTAGTACGTTGTGTTCTCCTCAAGTCATAGTGTTTAAGATTGGGTGTCCCAATGTCGCTGAGTTAGGTGTTAATATAAATCAGAGATGCCTTTTTTAATGGCATCGATGGCTACGTAATTGAAGGTAACTGCTATTTGGAAGGCACAAATAGAGTGAAAGTACTTGTCGTGGCGATCTTTTATATGATCCGTTCCTGAATTTCTTTTAGAGGTTTATTATTTAATTAATTTTCTTTATTATCCTCTTGATTATGTTCTTATATGATATGAATGTGAAAACACGTCGTCTAAGATATTTTTTTTTAATCATACTCCGACTGTTGAATAAAATGGATCGCGAGCAAAACGAAAAGGACGGCAGACGGGATTATTGGAAACACTTTGAAAATAGTTCGATGGAAATGGTTCGGAGATGGATTCGTGATGGATCGGAGATGAATAGGAGATGGTTCGGAGATAGATTGGAGATGGATCAGATATGAATAAGAGTTGGTTGGATCAAAGATTGATCGGAGATGGATCAAATATGGATAGGAGATGGATCGGAAATTTATCAGAGATGTATTAGGAATGGGTCGGAGATGGATCGGAGATGGATCAGAGATGGATAGGAGATAGATCGGGGATGAATATGAGATGGATCTGAGAAAGATAGGAGGTAGGACGGAGATGGATCAAAGATGGATCTAAAATGAATCAGAGATGGATCAGAGATGGATCGAAAATGGACACGAGATAGCCCGAGGATGGATCTTAGATATTTTGGAGATGGATGGGAGATGGATCGAAGATAAATTGGAGATGGATGGATGACGGATCGGAAATGGATCGAAAATGGATCGGAGATGGGTTGGAGATGGATCGGAGATGGGTCAGAGGTGGATCGGAGATGGATTGGAGATGAGTCGGAGTTGGATGAGAGATGGATTGGAGATGGATTGGAGATGGATCGGAGATAAATCGGAAACGGGTCAAAGACCTGACGAAATATGATTCAGAGGCTGATCCAAGAGGGATCCATGATAGGTCAAGGTGGATCGCAGGTGGCTTAGAGACGGATTGAAGGTGAATCTTTGAGGGATAAATCATGGTTTTAAGAAGTTTACAGACATTTCTTATGGGAGAAGTCCTAATCTCATATAACCCAGGGGCTTCTACATGGCATTAATCCAGTCTTTACAGTAGGTTACACTTTATTATCATATTATTGTTTCTGATTCGACATATTAAAAAAAAAATCTCAGCCACATGAAGAAAAAGAACATTGCATAATAATTGGAATGTTTCTCGAGCTGAGTACCAAATTCCAGAAATATTGGTTGTTACATGGTGCTCAACATAACTTTCCAGAAATCTTACTCAGGCAATTGCGTATGCCGACGATCTAATTGCGTACAGAACAGCTCCAAAAGTCGAGGTCATCAGGATTCTTTTGCAACGTGACTTCGAAAAGATTCAGCAATATTGCGATGACTGGAAGTTGAAAATCAACTTTCAGAAATCAGAAACTATCTTGTTTAGGACTCCGTTGCGTGGAGCCACAAGGGATACGAGAAAGAACTGGCGTAAGCTGGTGATCGTAGGGGCAAATGGACATCCACTGGCGAGTAAAAGTGTAGTAAAGTACCTTGGCATCTGGATGGATCAGTATTTGTATTTCGACAGACATATAAATGCTGCTCTGGCCAGGGCTAGGGGAGCTTTTGCCCTGACGAAACGGTTGTTTTATAGCAGCCGGCTTGACAGCAGGGTGAAGGTGATTTGCTACATGGCCCTTATCCGGCCGATGATTGCCTATGGATGCCCGGTTTGGTTCAACGTTGCCACATCTCAAATGGAAAAGATTCGAGTGTTTGAGAGGCAGTGTCTTCGACGCTGCCTTGGATTGCACAGAACACCAGAATCGGAGTACAAACACTACTATTCCAACCTGGCTCTATACAACGGGGCCAACATAAACAGGATAGATAATTTCTTGCTGAAGCTTATTCGAGATCACATTGCAAGAGCGATGTCCTCGTCTAACAGCTTAATTTTCGGGGCTTATTACCCCAACAACGAATACTACGAGAGTGTTCGTCTAAGCGACTTTATTCCGCCCGATGCATTCCTCCACCTAGACAGTCGAGGGTTGATCCAGGATAGAGTGGCGGTTCCGCTAATCTACCACGTCTGCCGGAGAACTGTAGATCAGCGGCTCTTGTACAGTCGGGACGTCCTTGCACAAGACGGAGCTGAGCACCTTCGGTTCAGTAGGACTGTTTCCGAACGGGACCGAAGAGATAGGGTAAAGCAGGAGAACCAGTTCTGGTGGTTGAAAAACGAAGATGAAGTTCCTTCAGACATTTAATAGTTGACCTTGCTATTTTCTTATGTATGGCCGACTTGCATAGGCTTAGGTAGTTAGTTTTAAGTAGGGACAGGGTTGCACAAAAAAAAAAAAAAAAATTATAGACCCGGAAAATGCTTGCTGTGGCTGTTCTAGTTTGCAAGTAGTCTGTAAGTAGCTTATAAGTAGGTTGTAACTAGTTTATAATTAGTTGTAAATAGTTTTAAGTAGCTTTAAGTAGTTTTAATTTGTTTTAACTAGTTTTAATTAGCTTTAATTTAGTTTTATGTAGTTTGTAAGTTTTATATAAAACCATATAAAAATAAAGACAATGATACCGAGTTTTTTGTAAATTCTTCTCGGTAAAAAATAAAACCGACCTGGATTTAGTATTAAAATAGTTCTTAGGCCGAAAGGCATTAGCATTAAGTTATTATAGTTTAACTTAGAGCGCCCGACTGGGCCAGTAAGTTAGTTTTAAGATATTGATAAGTAGGCTAGTTTTTATGAATTTTTGTCTAGCTTTAAGATTGTCTTAAGAAAATTGAAAAATAAAAATGAATTTAAAAAAAAAAAAAAATAACTTTCCAGAAATAATTTTTCAAACACTACTGAACAACTCACAATATTTTTGACAAAAATTCTGCCGGCCACTATAACATTTGTTCATCACACTAGTAAATATTTATGTTAAGGTAGGTAGAAATGGTGGCACGGGCGTAACACTCGCCCAGGTACCAAATTAGCGAGTAAATATGTGTTTTCCTTCAATTCTTTGCACTATTCTCTCAGAAAGAAGATAAACTGTCAAAATGTTGGGAACGGTAAGGCCACTTTAATTATTCTCGGACCAAACCTGGCAAGTTGGGGCAATTTTTTTCATTTCTCAGGAGCACTCTCTGTGGTCCTAAACAGTACAATTTTTCACTTGTGGAAATAGTTCGCACTAAAAATTACAAAATCTGGCAGTTTCAAACAGTTTAAAACTCGGTGTGAAACACAACAAATACAATTTTGATAAAGTGCCTATATTCTAAGAAAAAAATTATTATTATATATTATGACCACGTTATTTGTCGTTTGTGTTTTATTAAAAAATAGCAACACCACCACCGTTGCGTATAGTAGAACACATAACAATTACAAATCAATATTGTAGTTCAAATTTAACGTTATCTTATCAAGTTTAAATGACAGTTTATGTTTGTATTCTAATAGTATACAGGTATACATAGGTCTGTATGTATGTATTATTGTGTTATTTACCCTCGACCATTGATTAATTGGCCACCTTAGACAAACATTTTTTTAAGTACCAAATTAGATTTTAATCGCAAAAAAAACCAATCTGATTGTTTCTTGTTTCTGGGTTCTGTTTTGGTATTTTTGTGTGTTCGTGCATCCCAGATGAAAATCCATTTTCCATTCCAATCCAATTCTATTGGAAACATTGTCCTCGCGCAATGGGCAATGGCAATGGTACCTCTATACAGGTTCTTAAACAATTTTATCAGCATAATCCCCAAAGAAGGTATAAAAGATTCGTAACATTTCCGCCTGTTTGTTATGGCGATGCACCTTCTTCATATGAATGCTGAATGCAAATGGCTAATTGAAGGGAATTTCTTCTTCTTCGATTATCGGCACCATAATGCCACTGCCCACCGCACCCACCACCGCTGGTGCTTCTGCAAGGACCAGGAGGTACAAAGAATTCCAGACACGGCTCCATATAGAAAATGTTACATGAAGAAGAACACCCATGAGAATGGAGGCAGTGCCCAAATGACTATCGAAATGGGATCATCATCATTGTTTTGGAATAGAATTGGTGCATTTGAATGGGCATAGGAATGCGGGTGGAAACTGAAGTTTGGATAGTGTAGCAAATGATGTTATTTGTTTCGAGGCGATATGAATTCAATGAGGTGGGTCATTCGAGATGGTATAGTTTAGGTTGGTAGGCAGGCAGGTACCTTACCTACAGGTATGTATGTTAGAAGAGGTTCTGAAAAGAATGTTGAGATGAAGCCTTATCAGAAGCAAGGGAAATTTGTTAGCATTAATTTAACATTGAATGTAAATTGTTTAATCAGAGATTGTGTTACGAAAAAACTGCAATTGTGATCATCCAAAGGGCTTATATCAAGAAGAAGATATGAAATAGTTGGAACATTAAATTCAAACAATAGGTTCTGATTTCTATTCTTCGTTCAGTATCTCAATTTTATTTTACAATCTCATTCAAGAACTATCCCCTCTGCATGATACACGCTAGAAAGATGTTATTTTTACTTTGTAGAAGAAATAAATCGTGTTACATTACTTTAAAATTCGTAATCCGTATTTATAATTCTTACACGTATCTTAATCTGAATTTCTGTAATTCATTTATGCAGTTCGTATCCATAATCCATATTGATCCACAACCGTAGCTTACCCGTAATCAATATCCATAAGCGTTCGCAGGATTTCAGTTAATCCATAACTTTGGTATTACTAAGCTTAAACGGTTGGACCATGTGATCACCTACAGTAGAAATTTATAAAAATTCCGTTAACAATGAAATTATGTTAAAAACATATTAATATCTTCGATGTCTAGCAACCGTTATAAGTCTTGAGCGCACAAAAGCAATTTCGAGCGATCATGCAATGCATAATTTGTTTTGTTCAAAACAGGATATATGGCAAGAGTTAATTTTTGATCAACACACACGTACGCGTGATAAATTTTATATTACAAAAAGTTAATTAAATCAGAAACAATAACAATAACAAATGACGAAAGAAAAACCAAGTCAACACTATACTATGACCTCAACTACTTCACTTATACTTCAGTCCATAACTCAAAGTGGTCCCCTTCAAACAATCACGATAGCAATGCAAACAAAAAAAAAACTATCAAGTCTCATAAAAATGCAAGCTTGGCACAGTCTTCACACTTATATCTTTTTCCCGACATCGTCACCTCAAATCATCATCAAAATAATTTCAAGTCGAGTTATTAAAATAAGCAACCATGACTGGTCGTATGTAGTTAACAAAATCTGGGTGATTCTGTTCTTCATGAGTTTTTGTGCTTTTGGACTGTTCCTACTGCTACCAACCTTCATTTAAAAGTTATATTTTTATGCTTGTGATAAAAATATTTTCTTATTTTTACTTGCGATATGCAGGGTCCTTTGCATAAGGTGTGACAAAAGAAGGGGTTATTTTTCCCCCATTTTGATAGAAGGGGTAATGACAAAAGAAGTGTCATAGAATTTTTTGAGTAATATTTTATTCACTAATTTAAAACAAAATAAGGCTGTTGAAGTACGTATTTAAAAAAAAACGGTTACATAATTTTAACTTTTACAATACAAAATAAAAAGCTTACAGAGTTCATTAATAGCCTATTTTTTATTTAATTTTATTTTTTAAATGTTGTTAAAGGAAATTTATTCAAGTTTCTGAATACAAACTACCTTCTTTTTTAAGGGTCGCAGCCCTTACCTTTCCCCGTACAGTTACACCCTAGTAAATTTCTTGACTAAATCTGATGCTACACCATAAAGCTCTAGCACGAATTTCTATGAATCTATTGACTGTATGAAAAAAAGTATCTTAATCTTTTGTGTTTAGAATAAGCTGCAATTTGTATATTTTTCAAAAAACATTTCGAGAAATTAAGAAAAAAACTAAATTTTACCACGTCTTACTAGAATTTTCCCCGGTCCCAAATTTAGGGAACTTTTAAGGAAACTCCATCCAAATTCAGCCTTGTAAGAATTTTTTTTAGAAGTTTTGCTAATTTCCCTGTAGTCCAAGAGCCAGAGGAAAAAAAGTAGGTTCATAATGATATTTATTACTGAACTGATTTTCTTGATGGAATATGTTCAGAAGTGTACCCGAATGTTAATCTAAGTTGTAGGGATGGGGGAAGACACAAGCGTCATCTTGGAAAACGTATTTAATCAAATATCTCGTGATCCACGCACTCAGCGACTAAAATAGTAATTTTTGGTAGGATGATGGCTGAAGCTCTCACTCTCCTGTCCCGCCAACTTTAATTTCAATTCAGTTCAGTAATTATTTGCAGAAAATAAGTACCTGGCTATTGACCTGCTAGGCTAGTATGCAATATTCAAAATTCTCAAAACAAAACACTAAAAGCTGTTTCCTTATTGTCTTGCACAAAATCAAAAATAATAATAACTACTTTACTAATATTATAAAGAGGAAATTTAGCATTTGGACACACAGTAAAAAACTGTTTTGTTACTTAAAGTTTGAAAACTATATTTTCAAAAAACATTAACTCAAATAACTTTAAATAAAAAGAGAAATTAGAGAATGGTTTTCAAAAAGTATATAGCGTGACATTTAATAATTTTGTTTCTAACGGGTGATTTTTTAGCTGGTTTGGTTTTGGCAACACTGGTTTTGACAGCTGACGTGTGTTTAGTACCTTGTGTCACTGTCAAACAGCTTCAATTTGGTTTGCAATTTAACCATGGATCGTCTTACAAATGAACAGCGCTTGCAAATTATTGAATTTTACTATCAAAATTCGTGCTCGGTTCGAAATGTTCATCGCGCGCTGCTTCCATTTTAAGGTCGGCATTCTCGACCTTCTGAGCAGTCTATTCGGAAGATTGTGACCGAATTTCGCACCAAATTTACTTTGTTGGACATTAAACCACCAACACGTTTACGTACTGTGCGTAGTGAAGAAAATATTGCGGCCGTATCAGCTAGTGTGACAGAAGACCGCGAAATGTCGATTCGGCGCCGTTCCCAGCAGTTAGGCCTTTGTTACAGCACTACGTGGAAAATTTTGCGGAAGGATTTGGGCGTAAAGCCTTTTAAGATACAGCTGGTGCAAGAACTAAAGCCAGCCGACCTACCACAACGCCGAATTTTTGGTGAATGGGCTCTTGGAAAGCTGGCCGAGGATCCGCTTTTTTATCGAAAAATTGTGTTCAGCGATGAGGCTCATTTTTGGTTGAATGGGTACGTAAATAAGCATAATTGCCGCATTTGGAGTGAAGATCAGCCAGAAGCATTGCAACAGCTACCAATGCATCCCGAAAAAGCCACTGTTTGGTGTGGTTTATGGGCCGGCGGCATTATTGGGCCATATTTCTTCAAAGATGATGCGAATCGCAGCGTTACTGTCAATGGTGAACGCTACCGAGCGATGATAACAAACTTTTTTTTGCCCGAAATGGAAGTTCTTGACTTGCATGATATGTGGTTTCAACAAGACGGTGCCACATGCCACACAGCACGCGAAACAATGGCGCAATTGCGAGGCGAGTTTGGTGAACAGTTAATTTCACGTTTCGGGCCGGTCAATTGGCCGCCTAGATCGTGCGATTTGACACCATTAGATTATTTTTTGTGGGGGTATGTCAAGGCTTATGTCTATAGGGACAAGCCCGCTTCGATTGACGCACTGGAAGCCAACATCCATGTATTCATTCGTGAGATACCGGCCGATATGTGTGAAAGAGTATGCCAAAATTGGACTCAGCGGATGGGCTACCTGAGACGCAGCCGCGGTCAACATTTGCATGAAGTTATCTTTAAACATTAAATTGCAAGGTTCAAACTATCGATTCAAATAAATATTTCATTCATTTTTTCGAATTTTTTGTGTTTTTTTTTAAAGTTCTAAGCCTCTTAAGAAATCACCCGTTATTTTAAGTCATGTTTTGAGAGACTACATGGGGGAAAGTAGACCCTCAGTATGAGATTTTGATCAAACTTCTGTTTTATGGTAGGGAAGTTGGTCTGACAATTCTGTCCATCTGTCCTTTTGGCTTCATCCTAAACTGGATTGGTTTTTTGTTTAAATCTTACTTAGGATGTACGTTGGTCATTCTACCAAACTTCTTATGTTTTTTTTATCAAAAATTGCAGTGCTGCCATACATTCTTTTTATTAACAATGGCAATACCTGCCATAAATTTTTTGTGCACTAACAAAACTATATAGATTTTTCTAAAAAAAAAATACAATAAATTATTTCAAGTAAAAATCACCATCATATAAGTATAGGGAGTAGGTACCTCCCATTTTTACTTGGGATATATATAGGTACTTTAGCTTTAGGGCAAGTTTTGGATTCGTGATAAAAATAAACCTTGATATTACGATGATAGAGAACACTATAAAAATTGGTGGCACAATTTTGTCAATTTGCATCTGTATCAACACCCTAAGCCAATGATGCGATATTCTTCAAATTTTCAACTTATGGCTTTTTGATGATTCTCATTAGATAGATAGACCCCCAATGGCGTATTTACCCTAGCGCCATAAGGGTCATGGCCCGGGGCGGCACACTGCGTGGGGCAGCACTCTGCTGTGCAAAATGTAAAATTCCTTTAAAAATGTGTATGGGAAAAAAAGGGCATAGAGTTGTCAGAATTGTGGTGATATAAGTACCTATGTCCGTAAATTTTTCTATCATATACATAAAGGTCATTCTTTAATTGAAGTTTGGTGCAGCCCCCCTTATTTCTTTAAATTCTTGTAAAATTTTAGCTGAATATTTTACTTTTAACCCGAGCCGAAAGTAGTACATGCGTATGAGTTGAGCTCATTTGAACTTTTAACTTGAAGTACATGGGTAAATGGCTAAATGTTTATAACTTTGGTAATAATTGATAAAAAAAATGTAATTTTGGTACAAATGTAGTCTTTTATGACTACATCTAAAATTCGGTACAAAACTCTAATTAATAGAACCCGAATATTTCCTCAACTTAAGAAACCATAGAGAAAAATTGAAAGTAGTCGAATTTTCTTTAAGTCTATATGAAAAGAAATAACTGTGCTAAAATAGTTTTCCAACACGTCATTTTTTAAATTATATAAGTAACTACATTTGTATAAACATATAAATTTTTTTGTAAGTTTTTACCAATGTTATATAAATTCAACTATTTATTGAACATTTTGTATGTGTTTTCCCCATATATGTAAGGGCCATTCTAATATATGTTACATACGAATATATGTATATTTTAGCACTTAAAAAGCTACAATTATGTACACCTAAAGAATCATAATTTTGGTAATTTTTGTTTGCAAATTTAAGTTCAGTACAAATTTATATTCTTATTTTTTTAGAATTTCACCACTTACTTTTGATTTATTTTATTGGAGAATTTAATAATAAGACAGTTCTCGAGCTTCATTATGGTTTGCCAACAAAATAAATGAGATTATGTGACAACAACATGGATGTAAATTTTGTTAGAATTATTAGTAACATTTCCTAACAGCAATAATCTTTTTCTTTAAAATTTGGTTAAATAATGTTTATTTCTCTTAGTAACTCGTAGATGTAAGTCATCGCCGTTTTTCACTATTTTTGAGGTTATATAACCCTTTTTATTTTTATTAATAACAATGTTAAAGGATATCAGGTGAAAGTAATGTTTTTTTCCAAATTTAGTTTTAACATTTCCAATACATTTAGCACTTTCTGATAAATCTCTTGTTAAAATATATGTGTTTAGCAAATTAGACCACATTTCAACCCTTCCTATTAAATGGCAGGTGAAGACTTATAACTAACTAAGGAATTCTCAAGGACTTGACCAGATATTTGATTGATTTAAATTAAATTTTTAAAGAAAAAAAGAAGATAAGTATCTTTTTTCAGGAGTTATTGTCAATTTTGTTGGAAAATTTTTAGCTCGTTGGATATGTGACTCAAAAATAACGAAAGTTAAAATCCTTTATTCTGGCTGAACATAATCGGTCAGTTATAACAGTGACATTGTGCAATGTGACTTTGTACGTTGCGTCGGCAGAAATGTAATTGTTACAATCGTATTTGTTGTATAATTTTATATGACTTTTTATCTGGCACGGGCACCAAACATATTTGCCCGAGCGCCAAATCTTTAAATACGCCACTGTAGACCCCCTTTCCGAAAATAAAAATTGCTTGTTTTTAACCCCTCTTCAAAAAACCGCTATCAATTTTTAGCGCCAAAGTTAACGTGCTCTCCTCTAAAGCTTTTCATCAGGTTTAAAGAAATAGAAAGAGTTCCGTAGTGCCCCCAAGCAATGTTAAATGCTTGCGAGACACTTTTGAAAAAAAAAAAACAATTATAAAATTTTGTATGTTCACTGTTTGGGGGTATGGTATGTTTCACCAGAAATGTTTGGCAAATTGACGTTTCGCGGGGGTTCATTTCGACATTTTTTGTTTCGAATTCTTTTTACTAAGCTTATCGTTAATCCCCATTTTACGTTTATTGAACAACGTTTTGTTTTCGAAATGATTTGACAAATTATCACTTCGCATTTTTCATTTTGCAAATTTTCACTAAGTTTTTTGATTGATTGATGTTATGAAGATTGGGAATTTTGACTTTTTAAATAAAAATTTTGTTAATTCGCTTTTTCTTATACTAAGTTTTCATTAGGCCAAATGAGATAATTTTGTTGAAAATTCCCGAATTCGATACGAAATCATCTTATTTCCCATACAAATTCACATTTCGAAATGAGGTAATTTAAATCAAAATTGCACGAAATTATGTTGGAAATTAAGTCCAAACCTATTGAACACACCCACTAAGCCACAGTTTGAAGATCTCTGAAAAAGTTTTGTATGAAAATGTCAAAGCTCAATGGAAGTAGAAAAAAGAAAACAGCAACAAAAAACGATTATCGGCCAGTTGAAATTCAAAAATGAAATGAGCTGTCAAATGAAATTACCAAATTACAAATGAAAACACTTTTTTGTGATTTGCGAAATTACCTCATTTTGGATTAAATCGTTCGTGTTCGTTTTGTGTTTTTAAATCGAAAAAATATCCATCAATACTGAGTATAACTTTGTTAATATTCGACTTAAAAGTCTCATAAGTTTTGTCAAAATATTCTGTCATCAAAACTGAGTAAAAGAATTAAAGAACAAAACAACCAAACACAGTTATAGCAGCAAGAATAGTCAACAAGTTAAAATTATATTAAAAACACAATTTATTGAGCAACGCTTCAGACAAAAAGTAAGTAAATCTAATCAAGCCAATGATAAGGGAGGGTCATACAATCAAACGGCGAAACCATAATCCTTGAAATAATATGCCTGTTTGGTAACGTGAAATTTTCACCTAGTTTCCCAAACTTGGGTTTTTTTTTCTATAGTTTCTGACAGTAATTTGTGAAAATTTGTGAAGATTTGCAAGAAATTTCACGTTAACAAACACACCTAATGAAACAGCTTTATGATATTTCGCGAAATAATAAAATGGCGAAACGTTATTTCACGAGAAAAACTCTTGACGAAACAAAAACAACTAAACAAAAAAAAAAAGCTGAACAACAAATTCCCAAATGAATTTTGCGAAACAATTGAAAATAATTTCAAACAAAAGCGAAAGATAAAAGTGCTAAATGTGGACTGCAAAATGATTGGAAAGCATAATGAATGAAAAAGAAAACGTAAATTGCCAATCGAAGATTGCGAATTAAAAGAAATATTTAACGACTAAGGCGAGACAAGAAAATGCCAAATGAATTTTGCGAAACAATAATGACCCACTATTTGGAGATTCACTAAATCTGGCGTCTACTATGCTCATATTTTGCCAAGTAATCAAACTTGTTTTTGAGATTTAAAAAAATAAAACACTTTCTAAATGCTTTTTATACTTTTTCTATAGTGACTTTCATATTTTGAAAGTTCATAAGTTAAAACTTTCTTGAAAATAAGAGCAAGAACGTGTGATCCAGTCGTGCATTTTATTCTAAGATTCTTTTACACGAAAGCAGTGTAAGAAGTGCATTTTATTTATCTTTTTTTAAATAATTGATATAAAAATTAATCTTTGTGGACTTAAAGAAAATGTCAGAGTACTATTTTCAATTCTTAAACAATTAAGTGAAGTGCATGTGGCCTTAACACATAACTCCGAAACACGCTATTTTGCATCCCCTCGTCAATCCCGCCAGACTTTAATGTCAAGATGAATGCACCTACGGACCCTCATACTTATTTTTTGGTTATGTGTTCAACACAAAAATATGCTGCCAACGTCTAGTAAGTTAAATAAGCTTTTTTAATTATTTCGTGTCACCACTCACCTTATTTATTTCTTTTTCTTTTTGTATGCTAAAATTCTTTTAATGGTTGACTATTGACTTAATAGTTTTGTATATTATTTGTTGTCTTTAGTTGCGTGCGAGGCCATATTGATATTTTGTTTTTAAAACAACTACTAAAACGCTTAATGATGGCTGTGAAAAGTTAATATTTCCAAGTATGAAAAAAACCTGGAAGAGAACAGAAGTATAATATTACAAATAAAAGGTTTTTTAAACGGGACGCTACAAAAGTAGAGCGACAGGGACAGCAAACGACGCTATATTTCTTGCCACTCTTTTGACATTTCTCTACAGTAAGGTTTGACAATTCATGATGATTTCATGAAATATATACGAGCTAACAACGAGTCGGAATTATTAAAATTTACTACCGTAACGTTAAGAGCGCTACGTCCAATTTATGGTTGTCATAATCGTCCTAGCAGATCAACAATTGAGCGTCTAGTGGAAAAATTTGAGTCCACAGGCACAGTACAAAATGTTCCCGTGCCAGTGAGATAAAAAAATGCCCGTAGTGTCGGGAATATTGCTGCCGCTGAGGCTTCAGTTGCAGAAAGCCCAAATGAGTCTCGCACACGTCGTTCTCAAGCGTTGGGCATCTCTGTGACGTCGTTGTGGCGAATTTTGCGAAAAGATCTTGGCCTACATCCTTACGAGATTAAATTGACGCAAGAACTGAAGCCGCTTGACCACCAGAAGCGTCGTATGTCCGTGAATTGGGCTGAGCAACAACTTGAAAATGATTCGGATTTGCATCGAAAAATCATCTTCAGCGATGAGGCTCATTTCGGGCTGAATGGCTTCCGTCAATAAACAAAATATGCGGTATTGGTCAGGCAGCAATCCACACGTACTCCATGAGTCATCATTGCATCCCGAAAAAATTACGGTTTGGTGTGGTTTATGGGCCAGCGGCGTCATTGGGCCGTACTTCTTCCGTGATGATTAAGACCGACACGTTACTGTGAATGGGGATCGCTACCGTTAAATGATAACTGAATATTTTTGGCTCCAATTGGATGATATGGACTTGGAGGACATGTGATTCCAACAGGACGGCACCACAAGCCACACAGCGAATGTCACAATCAATTTATTGGAAACCAAGCTTGGAGAGCGTGTTATCTCAATAAATTGTCCTGTCGCTTGGCCGCCTCGATCGTGCAATTTGACGCCGTTAGACTATTTCCTGTGGGGCTACGTCAAGTCAATGGTCTATGCCAACAAGCCAGCGACGAATGATGAACTTCGTACGAATATCGAACGTGAAATTGCGGCCGATTTATGCTTGAAAACCGTCGAAATTTGGGTTCAGCGTCTGGACTTCTGCAAGCGTGCCCGTGGTGGCCATGCAAAAGGAATCGGAATAAAGAATTTCATTGATATCCAAAACCGTTTTTGTTTTATTTAAAAAAAATTTAATAGTGCTCTTATTGAACAACCCGACACTTGCACTAAGCAGTATTGATATGATAGATTGTTAAAAAAATTATTCACTGCATGCCTGCCAGTTTACCTTACAAAAGTTAAAAATTGAAAAATAAACTTTTGAGTAAACAAAAACATAAAATGATTTTTTTATTTGCGTATATATATATCCGGCTTCCAGATAAGATGTGTGAAAAACGGGCTAGTTTTTAGCAACCAATATTATTTTCCTTACAAGGAAATGAAATTCGTTTAAAATTTGAAAACTGTAAAAATCCTAATTATTTTCTTCAAATTTAACTTTTTGCTTTTACCAAACCAATACTTGCCATGTAAATCTATTTAAAAACAATCATTAATTTAATAACAAGCATTATAGTTTTTCACTTCCCAGGTGTCGGACAACAAAACGCGCCAAAACATCAAAATATAACACATTCACCATTCCCAAAGTCACTGACTCATAATGTTATTATTGCTCCAAGCTCTCATAAGCCCCTGATGCTTTGAATACCTCATATGGCAAACTACTTTGCTAGAGAAGCGAAGCTCTACCGACTCGTTTCGTAGGCGGATAACTCTGCACCTAACACCATAAAGACAACCAAATAGAAAACAATCTCAACTTGGGATATAAAATTTTCTTCTAGAATATCTCAATAAATATCTGGCAGTTACACCTCGAATCTCAACCGCGTCAGTTGGCTAACATTAAATTTACGAAACAAAAACAAAAACAATACGAATCAGAAAAATATGTATCGGCGCGGCAAGAAAGACGATTACATCCAAACTAAGTGCGAAGGATGGAATGGAAAATTCGTATATGGCGAAGGATCTGCCAACAATGTCTCCAAAGTGCGTAAGCACAACGAATTCGTAACGAATACGAATAATTTCTATGGATTCAACACAGAACCAATTATCCTGCCAACAACGTGGGACGGCACATTCGCCAAGAGCGGTGAAGTACTGATGCAACAGGAACGCAATCGATCCGATGATCAGAATTACTTTGAATACAATTCAGAGCCGACAATTCTGCCCACCGAATGGAATGGTGAATTCGAATTGGATCCAGACGATGTCCGCATAAAGCCAGAGAGGAATTATTCAGATGTCAGAGACTACGCAGAAGCAAAAAGATTCCGGCAAGTGAATTGAGCCAAAGACAATGGCAAAGCGCAATCAGCAGAATTGGATACAACAACAACAGCAAAAATCCAATAAAAATAAAAAACGAACGAGTTGAAAATATGGCAGACTAGCCATAATCCAACTTGAAAAACGAAGAAGGAGATGCTCTTCCTAGACAAAAGGAGCATCCATTTTTTACTAACTTGCTTTATCTACCTGTTGAAAGATCGACTAACTCATTTTTTGTAATAATTAATTTATTTTGTACATTTTTGAATTTTTCTCATCAATGGAAATTTAATAATAAAAAAAGTAGCTACTTTAAAAATAAAAAACTGGTGTCGTGTTTGTGTTCCGCAAGATACCTTTAATGGCAATGATTGACAAACCGTGATTTGTGATGGGCGTTTAAGTGGGCAGCCAGCCTACTTTGTAATAGAAAGTGGATCTGAAGTGAAATATATCTGACTGAGAAAAATTGATTATTCTTCTATGACAGTGGTGGCGAAACTTTTTACCTCGGGTGGAATTTTGTTTTAAATAAAAAAGTTATTGTGATCGAAAATGAAAGAAATGGGGGCGTATACTTGTTCTAATCATAGTAAATTATAGTAAGGACTGTCGTAAGAATCGTACAGATTTTCTATGGAAAATTGACAAGTTTTATTGTGAATGGACTCCTAGTTTGTACTGAAGTTCATTGAAAATCTCTACGAACCTTGCGACCGTCCCTATGACTGTCTCAACGTGATTGCCCGTTTTAGAAATTAAATTGGTGAATTAAATTTCAAAGTCAGCACTTTTGAAAAATTGATATTTTTTTCAAGATGATTTTATTAAAAAAAAAATCCTATAAGTAGTGCTAATTTTGTATTTAAAATTTTAAGCATAATATATGTATTCAAGTTTTCAAAAAAATTCAAAACCAAAAAAAAAACTACTCTCTTCTAAGAAAAATCTTGTTTCGAGTATTTAGTCCTGTCTTGAATTCTTATTTTGTATCCAAAAACTCAACAAAATTGAGATTTTGTTTATTTAAAAAGGCGAATGCATAAAATTCCCAATTGTCATCTCATCCCCTCCTTCAGTGCTTTGAATATTCACAGCTTGGTTTGAAAATCAAAAAAAAAAAAAATTAAAATTCTAACCCCCCCCCCCCCCCTCCTACCTCGCGAAGGGAGATAGAGTTTTGCTTCCCCTAAAATTGAGCATGAATTATGATATGTGCTGTTTAATAAAAGCCGCTACGATAGAAATAGGGTTTTAGAATAAGACCATTTTTAAAGAAAACAAAACAATGGAAGTTCTTAGCAAAATCCCGCTAAAATTCAATTTTTTCCTAGCAAGAAAGAAAATGGTGAAAGAAAAAGTGAATACCAATGTCGTTTTTAATAAAGATTTTTCGATTTGCAAACAAAATCAAAAAAGAAATAAATCTACATTAAGGAATTGCAAGTGCCCCTTTACCCCTGTTTTAAGTACACCCTTGGATGAATTGTTAAAAGATAAGTATCAGGCTCAGATTCCTATATAAAAATTGTTTTCCATAAGACACTTAATGATCTTACATTTGTCCATGTATGTGTTTTGAGTATAAACATAATAAATAATCCCACGTGTGCCGGTCGCGTCAACGAATTTTGATGTCGTGATCTGTAAAAATGGCTTTAGATTTCGTCAGTGCTATTTTTGTTTATTATATTACGCAAGATCAATAATAATTAATATTAAGATTATACGAAGCTGGTTTTTCGCCAACGAGAACAGCTTCAAACTACGTTTCGAATAGTGGAAATTAAGCTGATTCGTAACTTCCTTATAACAATAATAAAATAATAACAATAATTATTAAAATGATTTATGAAATTAAAGCTTTAGGCTTCAGGCAATTGTTTATACTATTTTTGTTTACAATTTAACAGACACTGGGTAATTATAGGCCGATGTTGTTGACATACCTTTATTATGCCATTTGTAACAATTATTGAAGAATTTTATTATGACAGTGATAGATTACTTGGAAAAATATTTTTGGTTTTATTTTATTTTTTAATTCTGACTTTGAGGGAGATTATGCCCATGAAAAATGAGCACCTTCAGCAGTCCAATCAAAATTATGCAAAATCTTGCGTATAATCTATGATCATACACTCCTCGTCAACTGAATATGCACAAACATTTTTGAATATATTTTATCCATTTTTTCCAAACAGTGATGGTTATTATGCCATCTGTTGATGGTAAAAATGTTCGTAACATATAAATAACAGAATTTCAAAGTTTTATCCAAAAACAACCGTGAGTTTTTCCTTCAACCACTTCCAAAGTGTAACTTATACAAAGTAGAAGTTTTTTTTTGAGTCAACTGAATAGGGGCTTAAGCACTCCCTAACCAAAATAACGTACTATATGCTTTGATTTCTTATCAAAAATAGTTTTATTAATTATTTATGTTAATTTATTGTTTTTTTTTCAGTTGTGGTAAATTCTTTACTTTAAAAATATTCTTCGGTTAAGGGAAAAACAAAGAATACACAAGGAAAACTTTTTAAGAACAAATTTTTTAAAAATTTTGTTTGTGGTTTTTGAAAAACTGTATCAGAGAATTTCACTTGTTTTAAGAGTTGTTTGCGAATGTTCTTTTTTTAGGGTTTACTTATTGACGACGACCATATTTCTGGAAGCAAACCCCGCAACAAAAATGAAAAAAAACAAATAATAGAACGGAACAGTAAAATAAATTATTATGTCTTCACAATATAACCAATAAAAATAGATATAATAATAAAACAATCGGAACTTCAACTCAAAATAAGTCCTGAAAATAAGTTAACCCTGAGTTATTTCAGATGCATTTTTCACTTACAATATGGATACTACCCTCTTCCTCTTAAGCCTTTCATAATAAATTGATTCTGGAGTAAACTCAGATTTATTCCTGAGAGTCGCACTTTCATACGTTACATGATTTAATATTAAACGTTTTTTGAATTTGTGTAAAATAGAAAAAAATCAGAAAATGTGCAAATATGTTTCAAATACGGGACAAATAACTAAACCTCATTCACCCTGGGACACTTGTATGTCCCCGATTCCTAAAAGAATAAGCCACGTACAGGCTAAAGAAATAAGGACAATCCCGGAAAATCCGAGATACCGGTGATAAAACAAAACAAAAATTTTCGATTTTTGATATTTTTTAAAA
The DNA here is from genome assembly GCA_946251815.1 of Dasysyrphus albostriatus. Classification (NCBI taxonomy): domain Eukaryota; kingdom Metazoa; phylum Arthropoda; class Insecta; order Diptera; family Syrphidae; genus Dasysyrphus; species Dasysyrphus albostriatus. The sequence goes on along the minus strand of OX276335.1, from coordinate 24,610,212 downwards.
GTATCATTTTTTTGGAGAATTTTTTTTTTTTTAGTTAGTTCAGATAGCTTTTTGACTTTAAAAAAAACCTTTTTTTTTGGTTTTATGTAATAAGAAGTAACCAAATATTTTAAAAATATATGACTAATTTTTCCTAAGGCCCTTTTGGTCTATTTTTTTTTTTTTTTTGAACGGAAATAAAAATATACTTATTCTATTCTTCTCCAAACGTTTCGTAAGAATTCCTTTCTTCTTCAGGAGATATTTTTATTAAAATTTTCGTACTAAATCATACTCTATTTGTCTATCTTCCTCCCACTATTGCATTATCCCTTCGACGACACTCACAAACAGTTGATTATAAATTAACAAAAAGTCCCGGAGACGACCGTAAGATTACCTACCTCATGGCAGCCACGCAAAAATTGGATGCCAACTGACAGCTTTAGTCCAAACATTTACAAAACTACTCGTCGGACAAGCTTTATCTGGTTGCAATGGTTTTAAAATGCACTTGTGAGGTTGCATTTTCCGCTAAATTGGGTATCGTATCAAAGCTAGGACTGTTCGTTACACGATAAAAACTGTCCAACCACTTTTCTAAAATTAAGATTTGTCATCCTTGGTTCAAAATGAGAAAAAAGTGGTTAAAGCCACTTTCCTAGGAATTTGATATGATTTTACTCAGTTTTCCCTAATGTAAAACGCAGTGTTAAGAAAAAACAATGGGCCTTGCTAATAATCAAACACTAATGTCGACTACTAACTAACTGAGAGATTAAAATAAAATGTGGAACTTAAAATGAATTCTACCAATAAACAATTTCACCCTTTTGCTAACAAAATCCTCAGACGTTCCTTTAATCTACTACAATTTACATCAAACTCCATCAAACATAGTTTCAAAACCCACACACTACAATAACCCAAATGAAAAAATAGAAGAAGAAATACACAAACACAAATGTACTTACGCAGGTTGAGCTTGCAGTTACACGGGTAACTGGCGCGTCCAAGGAAAGCTAAATAAAAAAAAAAAATCATCAAGATATTTCCGTCATTTAGAGGAGCTATATGAATGTGTGTAGAGATTGTAAATCTTTAAAATAGTAAAAAAGTTTATTGAAATAAATAAAACAGCAATACGTTATTTTAACAAAATATATATGCGGTGCTGCATTAAATAATGTAAAAACACCTATAATTCGAAATGGCAAAACTTTTTTTTTCATAGTAGGTTTTGTCTAATATTTTATATAAAATTATGTGAAGTGATATTTTAAGATAAATATGTTATTATAGAATACATTTAAATTGATATAAAACTTCTTGAAAAAGATACAAAACTGTCATGATAGAAAGAGCCAAGACAAAGAAAGTAGAAAGACCTTTAAGAATATTTTATTCGCAAGGCTGAAAATAACTCCGCACTACAAACACCAAATGAATTTGAGCGCCTTGTCACCAGCAACAAAAATTAATCCTACCCTGCTGGATGAGAATTTCTAATTTGACAGATGAATCTTAACTTAATTACTGAATCAAAGTATATTTAATTTACAAGAAATAAGCTTTTTTCAAAGCTAAATATCAGGAAATATCAATTTTAATAATTCTGAGATAATTAAATTACCTAAAAAATATTACTTCACATTACTTTATGTGGATATATCAGACAAAACTAACTTGTGAAAAGAAATATTTATACACTCTTTTTAATAGGTGTTTTTACAGGATTTTACGTAACACCGCATGTTATTTTATATTTTGTTTAATAAAGTATTTTTATAATACGAGTACTTTTTTTATTTAGTTTAATAAGCTTTATTCACTTTTAACACGATTTAATATCTCAAGACGGTGTTCACATTGGACTGTCTACTTCGACTTATTTTGACCTTCATCCAACTTCTTTTATTCAGATACAAACTAATGTGAACACGAAAGATTCACTTGACGTTGAGAAGCCGTTGAAAGAAAACACATATCTGAGCTCATTGATGGATTAACTAATTTTGTTTTCATTCCAAAACTTCAATTTTATTTGTTTAACATCTTTTCAAATTAAATGGCCGCGTTCGGATGTTAATTCTCAGTTATCTGGATAGCTTGGTGTTGTTGTAATGCCTTGTTAAAAAACAGCTGATGACAAATCATCTGTGACCAACAAACAAATCCGAAGTTATCCCAAAAATTCTAGGATACTCAGCAATCCAAAGAAAAATTTCAAAACAGCTGATATTTGACAAGAAGTTTGAGTTGTTTATGTTGAATTTTGCAGGGTCGGGTTTTTTGAAAGGAAAATTAATTAGTTAGGTGCAGCTAGATAATGGTTATTTGTGACACCTTGGACTCTACGCAATATGTAAATATAAATGGAATAAAACTCCGTTAAAAAAGTTGAATTTTTTTTTGCAAATTAAAAACTATTTAATTCAATTTCTTTGTCAGCTTTTTTCAGCCAACCTATTTGGTTCTGGTCGTTCACAAAAGTATCGGCTACTCAGTTATCTTGGATAACCTATCCGATTGCCAGCCGAACCCGCTCAATAACATTGAATTCTGTAGTATTTTTTAATATTTTATTTTTCTCAAAAACGGCTGTACAACTTCCTGGGATTTGAGTGCAAGAATATTTTTCAAAAATGGTTTTTAAAAACAAAACCTCTACCTGCTTCATATATATTTTGGATTTTCATTAAAATGGTATTTTGATTTTTGAAATTTGTGTGTTTTTTTTTATTCCAATTACCAAAATTTTCTAAAAAAAACATTAGATTTAAAAAAAAATATCCCAAAATTTTGTTTGAAATTTAATATGGTGTTTCAAACATGATTTCATCGATGTTTTCTTAAACTCGGCAACTAAGGGCTTTTTAACACTCTTTAATATATTAATGATAAGTGTAGCTCTACAAATGCTAAATTCTGTTAAGAAAATCTATTTTTTTTCAAAAGCGGTTCCTATGATTTTGATAAAATTGTTCGGAATGCTAAAAGTTATTCGATCTAAAATTATTGTTAATCTTAAGGTTTTAAATATAACCACCCATACGTAGTTAAATTATTCATTTTACTGTTGTAGGGTATCCATCAATCAAGTTGACGAAATAAGTAAATAAATGAATATTGTTCTTGATCAATTCAAAAGAAATATTACGCATACGCCACCGTGTATCATTTTATTAAAGTTGAATTGAATTTTTAATTATTTGTATTATTGCAAAACAATGTTAGCTCCAAAGTAAGTAGTTTCAATATCAGTTATGAGCAGAGCAGGTGTCTTTGTACCAAAAAATTGTTATGTTATGTTATCTTTGATTTTCCGACTTTCTTTTCTTGTTGGTTTTGTTATCTTTTTTTATTTAAATTTTTGTACATATTTTGGATACTCTAGATTTTTAAAGCATCCATGTCAATATGAAATCTAATTTTGAACAAAATTCAAAAGCTTAAGTGTAAAATTGTTATATTAAGCATATTGAAAAGTGTCCCGTGACATAATAGCATATTAGGGATTTTGAGTATGCTTTATGCGCCAAACAAACTTAATGCATTAAAAAAAAACCCTCGTTGAACGTAATTAGGATTCCTTATTAAAAAAAATAAGTTAAAAATTCCAGTAAAATGACCTCCAAAAGACGATGTTACACTTCATTGAATTTAACAGATAAGATTTTCAAAACAACATTTCCACCACTCAGAGTTTTCTGTAAAAGCAACGAAAATTTTATAAATAAATTCAATAACATATGACTACATCAATATATCTCCCACAACATAGGAAATACATTTACTCGCCCAAACCGCACTTACTCTATACTAATTGCTCACAGGTATGTATAAAGCCAGTAAATAATTTTTTTCCATAATCTAAACTGGCTTTGGCTTCAAACGAGTCATTGGCGAACTAGTTATTCTGTAAGTAGTCAAAGCCAATAATTGCTTGGGGGTGTTATGCTGAAATTAATTTTATGCTGTTAAATTGAGCATTCAGTTACGGCAATATTCTGTATTTATAGCTGACATTAATTCATAGTTAAGCCTAAGAGATTACGATAAATAAGAATTGAAAGTTGATTAAATAAAATTAAAATGGATCACCCGTAACTTCTGTATAAGGAACACTAACAACAAGCTGTGGAGTAGATGCACTTTACTATATAGAAACAGGAAGGGGGCACTAGATAAAAATATTTATTTTTATTAAATAGAGATAAGTTTTATGAGTTAGTAAAAATATAAACATTTAAATATTACAAAGAAGGCAACTTAAACTCGTCGAGATGAGCTTTAGAGGGCTGTGATACTTTATATGAAGCTTGGTAGGGTTACACGAGCCACATGCCATTTTTTCTTCACTTGTGTATACATTTTGTATTTCTAAACACGGTTATTATGGCAATTAATGGCTGAATGTTGGGATTGTTTACTCATTAAACTCAGAATAAGCCATTTACAAGTCTCTGCATATCATAGGTCCTGAAACACCGCAAATATATCTTCATTTTTACATTCCTATTCATTAGTTAACTTTATTTTGTCTGTCTGCATTTTAACTTATGGAAAAAAGTATGTGGGACTATGTATGTGTTAATACTTACTTTACTTTACTTAAGATGGCACTCACAGTCCAGGATGGACTACGGCCTCAATCAACAAGCCCCTCCAGCCAGCTCGGTCCCTAGCTAACTGCCTCCAGTTACGCACTAAGCCCCTCCAGCCAGCTCGGCCCCTAGCTAACTGCTTCCAGTTACGCACTCCAAGTTGGTTGAGGTCGCTCTCCATTTGTGTGCGCCACCTTAGGTGGGGTCTTCCTCTGCTGCGAAGACCATCAGGAGTGGATTCGAAGACTGGTTTGGCTGGTGCGTAGATATCCATACGCTCCACGTATCACAGCCATCTCAGCCGCTGTATTTTCAGCTTTTTGACTAGGTCTATGTCGCTGTAAGGCCCGTAGAGCTCTTTGTTAAATCTTCTCCTCCATACTTCATCGATACAGACTGGACCGAAGATCACCCGAAGAATTTTCCTTTCAAAGCACCCAAGCTGATTCTCATCCGTTTTTGACAGAGTCCATGCTTCTAACCCATACAGCAGGACCGGGATGATAAGGGTTTTATATAAGGTCTCCTTGGTTCTTTGAGAGAGGGCTTTACTTCTCAAATGCCTTCTTAGCAATTGGCCAGAGTAATTCTTCGTTTGATCTCTGCACTGATGTCATTTTGCGATGTAATAGTGGAGCCCAGGAAGACAAAGTCCTTGACAACTTCGAAGTTGTACCTATCCATCGTGACGTTTTTCCCGAGTCGACGATGTTGAGATTCCTTTCTCAATGATAGCATATACTTCGTCTTGTCCTCATTAACAGCCAAACTCATTCTCGTTGCCTCCGATTCAATACTTGCCAACGCGCCGGCAACAGCTCGTTTTGTTCTCCCCATGATGTCAATATCATCTACATAAACAAGAACCAGGGGATTCGTTGCACAGCACATCAGTGGCGACACTTCTTATGGCTTGTTGACAGTGTTTCCACTGGTCCTCTGCAGTTTGTGCTGGTGGCGGAGCTGCTGCTGAAAGGTTACGGGAGACTTGGTCAGCAAATGTCCTCGCGATCTCTTGCGATTTTGACTTCGCGACATTTAATCTTTTCACAGCATCTGTTCGGTGTTGTGGCTTCATAGATATCCGCATACGTACTTGAGCTACAATCAAGTAATGGTCCCAGTCAATGTTGGCCCCTCGGAACGTTCGGACATCCAGGATACTGGAAGCATGTCTGGCGTCTTTCACAATATGATCAATCTGGTTGATGGTTCGTTGCTCTAGAGACCACCAGATACCTTTGTGTATATTGAGGTGTGGGAATCTAGAATCTAGCTAGCTATGATGGCATTCCGCCCCACTGCAAGGTCAATCAGCCTGAGTCTGTTACCGGAAGTGTTGTCGTACAGGCTGTGTCCTCTGACTATCGAACCAAAGATGCCCTCCTTTTCGCTTTTGGCGTTGAAGTCGCCAGAATGATCTTGACGTCGTACTTCGGGTACCTATCATACGTACTCTCGAGGAGATCGTAGAAGTCTACCTTGGTTGAGTCATCTTTGTTTTCCGTTGGGGCGTGAGCACGGATCAACGTAATGTGTTTGAATTTAGCTTTGATGTGGATTGTGCTCAGGCGTTTGCTTACATTTCTGAAGTTCAAGACTTCTTGCCTATGTCTTCCCCTTACCACAAAACCACAACCACAGAGCCGCTCACCCTGCTCCTTGTAGTACTCGCCGAAGTAGATGTTACACAACTTCATCCTTCGTATGCCCTCTACATCCCATCGCACTTTCTAGATGGCTGTTACACCAGCCTTTAGCCTATCCAGGACCCATGTTCTGTAACTACCGCATTGTCGCATTCGTCGAGAAACGATGGAAACGGAAACAAATTGTATGAGTTTTGTTTCATTTTTAACGTTTCTCGACGAATTTTATAGAAGCGATAACTACAGAACATGGGTCCAGGTTCTCCACTGATTGTTCGGCTGTACGTGGTCTGTTTAAGGTCCGGACATTCCACGTGCAGATCCGAAATTCATTGTCCTTGTTTCGTTTGCTGGGATCGTCAGCATTAAGATCATCCATATCCGAGGCTTGTTGTTGTTTCGGAACCGTTGTTGTTTTCCGTGGTAGGGAGCTTACCCCGACATACAACCCCCAACCAGACCCTTAAAATAACTCCAAGGGTGGGGAGCCGGTATACCGCTTCTTATACGCCTGAGCTACGAATATGTCGTAGTAGCCCATATAAGGTGTTCACTAAGTAGCTTAACCTAACTGGAACTGTAGACGCCATCGTTGATTCCATCTGGTGAATTCTTCCGCTGCGGCCTGGATAAAGGAGAAGTACCTTAGTGGGAACACTCCTCCCGCCCTCTCTCGTTTGCTGCCTTCTAAAACCTTCCATAGGGATTGGAATCTCATCTCCAGTTAAGGGTACTAGGCACCCGATGTTCACCACGGGGAGGTGAGAGTAGGAGTTGATAGACAGAGGTTCGCCTTGCAAAAAAGGTTGTGGACGCTTGTGTCCTCTTGAATGCACCGTCTCAACCCGTTGAACATCATGTGTTGATATAAACAAGACAAAACAAAAGTAACAAACTGTCTTTTCTTTCTGCAACAAAATTACAAATCTCATTCCAATCAATACTGTCATTTGGCAAACTCAATTTTAATAAAAGAATTCTGAATAACAAATCAGGATCTCGTCTATAATGACCCAAAGCTCTTCTCACAACGTCTCTAACATCTCAAATTCTTCCTTTTCAACACAAATTGGCATTGATTTCATATTTTATTCATAAATCTTAAAGATTTCATCTCAAGTCTCTGATGGTAAACTTTCCCATCAATGGACCACAACCACACACCAACCTCGAACCATGTAACTTCAACATAACCTGCTCCACAGCATAACATATCATTCGCAGACTTCTTGCCGTCTCTTAAAGTTTGAAAATGAACTCCAGACTTGTGATATATATGTTGGTGGGTCATAATGTCACATATCTATCCTTTCTAAACTTCTGAAGGCACAGATAAATAACGGGCCATGCAAATAATATGGTTAGGTTGTGTATAGGTACCTAAGTGCCCAAACCCATCCTCTGTGCCAAGAATTGAGATGGCAACGCTGATATCATATTGAATGGGGGAATTTATAACTTTTCCACTTTTGAGCTGTTCTTGTGTACCTATCTAGTTTGTGGTTATAAAAATGAAAAGGATTGGCCTATAGCATCTAACATACTCTTATATTCCTCGTATAAATATGTAGCTACCATTCCATACCACCTGTTGCATTATAAACGGCCCGACAATGGGTGTAGATACACCTAGGTATTCTTTTGGGTTTCATATTGCTGATGCTTAGACATTTGTCAAAATATCACAATGACTTGGACAATTTATTGTCCAATTAGTGAACTTGCTGATATAATCACAAGACAGTGCTGCTCCTGCACGTTCCTCCATGCCAATGAGAAGGCATTTTCACGGACGAACTACACCACTGGAATGTTGTATGGAAATTCCAATTTCAGAAAGGTCCTCACAATTTATTACTCAATTATTTCGCACTTACTTAGGGACGGTGTTGTCGCTACTAATGGAGCTGTTGCGCGAAAACACTTTTCGCAGTCTGTGGCGCTGTTAATTGGGATTTGAGGACCATGTCGCCAACCAAACTGAATTTTCATTTTATTTTATCAGTTAAGCGTGTGCGCGAGTGGATACTGGAAGCCAGAGCCCAAGCAGCAGGGCAACGGTCAAAGTATCTGAAACTGAAGTAAACAAGTACGGATATCTAGAGCTTATTTATGACGTCGCAGATACATTATCCAAGTTCTTATCTTAAGTGATTTTCTGTTCGGCATTTATGGACGCAAGGACGTAAGGTCTGAAACGATGCGAAATGAAACTGGCATTCTGTGGGAGGGTAATTAGCAGGAAGCTGGAAAAGCATCTAAAGTAGATAATATCCCGCATCTATAAAATGAACACTAGCAGTTTTTAGCAAAATTTATTCCATAGTTTGCAAAAGTGTCATTTCGTAGATTCTTGATATGAAATTTACATTTCTATGTGAACCATAAATCCGAGTCGAATTGTTGGGTAGGTAGGTATGGTGGTGTGATGGTGGTGGGCTTTGGTTATATAGGGAAACAGGAAACGTGTGCACAGAAAATTATTATGAATGACATTTCGGCATGCGATTCGTGTGGCACTTCTTGGGAAAGGTTTTAACTGGTACCGGCTCTATTTTCACTGCAGTATGAGTATGAGGCGCTTGATTGAATTTATGTTTATTGCATTTTAAATATTGAAGTTACATGTTTTTAGTCGATGATGATCGTTTTACGCGGTTTGGGCATTTATTTTAAAATTCATGAGTGTGTAGAGAGGAATAGAGAATTGTGAGACCATATTATGATGGTATTAGAGATAATAGTCGAAAATTATGAGAACTGGTAGAACTAGTAAGTATTTAAGTTTGGTGCCGTGAAATAAGGTATAAGTCAATAAAGTTGAATCGACCTTATATTATCTACCCTAACCATATTGGGAAATAATGTCAAAAAAAAATTAAAAAGATTATTTCCCAACGAAAAGGAAATAATGTCGAAAAATACGAGGAAATACATGTATAACAGAAATTAGAATGCCAAAAAGTTGGAAAATAAAGTGGCAAAAAGAAGGCAAAAATTATTGGCAATATCATGCGTTGTGTTTTAGCAGCGCAACTGTACACTGAAGTATAATGTTGTGAGGTATGCTAAATTAATCTAGTTTTTGTGTTAGTTACTTTTTTTTTTTTTTTTATCCGATGGAAATCTTCAAAAGACACTCGGTAAGAATCAAGAATCGGTACCAAGTAGTGTGGGACTCTTACCGCACTAAAACCACCGGTGAATCAGGACCAATCTATGAAAGATCGACAAATGATTTTTCTTTCTTAATTTATAAATCGCATTGTGGGAAGTTTAAGTTATAACACTTTCCCATAGCTTTTAGACCATCAGCTCATGAGACTTGGTTCTTCTTAATCTCCGAACATTGTCTCGTACATTTAAGACGGTCTCCATTTCGTAGTTGATATGACTTTGCAGTCGCTGATTGTGTGATACAGCGTGTTTTTGAATCACTTCTGTAACCATTTCAATTTGAAGGTCACGATGTAGATCGCTATTTCTTATATACCAAGGGGCATTTATTATTCCGCGAAGCACCTTGCTTTGGAATTTTTGGATGGGTTCAGCATTTGTTTTCTTTGTACAGCCCTATAGTTGGATGCCATATGTCCAAACGGGTTTCAGTACTTGCTTATATAACAGTAGTTTGTTCTGGATAGATAGGTCAGAGTTCTTTCCTAGTAACCAGTACATTTTTCTGTACTTCAAGTTTAGTTCGTCTCTTTTCTTTTTGATGTGCTCTTTCCATTTAAGCTTTGCATCCAAAGGCATTCCAAGGTATTTGGCAGTATTGGAGTAAGGTACTGTTGTACTGTTCATAAGAATTGGAACATTGTTTATTTTTTCAGTATTTCGTAGTACTGCTGGGAAGATCCCTTTGCAGTTTGTACTCAAGTCCCAAGTGCCAAACCTTGTCAAAGGCTTGAGCAACATCTAAGAATAAAGCCAAGCATACTTGTTTTTCTTCAAGTGCCTTTTCCACAACATCCGTAATCCGATGCACTTGGTCTATCGTGGAATATTTATTTCTAAATCCAAACTGATGGCTCGGAATTAGTCTTCTTTCTTCTATTATTCTGCTTAGTCTTTTCAGAAGCAGTTTTTCGAAAACTTTTGCCATGATTGGTAGAAGCGATATAGGTCTGTAAGATGTTACTTCTGTTGGTGGCTTACCTTGTTTAGGTATAACAATGACTTCTGCAATTTTCCAATGATGTGGCACATATCTTAGTTTAAGGCATGCATTTATTATAAATTGGAGTTTTTTGAAGGCATTTCTTTCAAAACCTGAGCAGTTATTAGATCGTACCCTGGTGATTTTTTGTTAGACATCTTATGTTGACACATACTTCTCACTTCTTTGAGCGTGACAAAAGGAATTTCACATTCGTCGTTTCTATCAACAAACTGTAATGGATCTGTAGCTGTGCTTGCTGGAAATGGCTTAAAAACATTCGCGAGATGTTCAGCGAAGAGATCAGCCTTTTGTTTTGGGTTTCCGATCCATTTACCATCTTGAGATTTTACTGGCGGGTTTTGTGCCTGTGGTCTTTTTTGGCACTTAGCTGCTTTCCATAAGGAGTATTCCGTAGAAGCATCCACCGTCAGACTATTCAGGAATCTACTAAGTGAATCACTTTTAAATTCACAGATTCTTTTCTTTAGTTCATTGTTAAGACGGTTAAAAACTGCCTTATCACCTGGAAATCTCGTAGCTTGCCATTTTCTTCGAGCTCTTCTTTTCTCCAAGATCAGCTCCTTTATTTCGACAGGATGTTTTATTTCTTTTTCTCTTGAGTTCGAAATTGTTGGAGTACTTTCTTCTACAGCCTGTTGTACATCAGCAATAAATTGTTCTACTTCATGATCAATCTGTTCAATTGTTTGCATAGGGGATCTTAGTTTTATAAAACTTTCAAGTTTATCTCTGAATTCGTTCCAGTTTGTTCTTTTGTTCACGAGCTTAGGATTACTTTTTTCTATTATTTCTGCTTCGCTCAGTGATAATATTACTGGAGTATGATCTGACGATAAATCGTATTAGTCACTGAGAAAAAAATTAGACTCATTCATATTTAAATCAAACTCAAACACATATGATTTGGCATGGAATCGATTTCTATTTAATTTAAATAGAATCGTATTAATTCATCGTTGAAACGATTTGAACATGATTTTGTTCAAATTTACTATGGTTTCTATTAACATGAAGATATTTCCGTTTGTTTTAATTAACTTCATTTGATGTTGTTTCAAACAGATTCATATTAATCTTTTTAAATACTTTCGTGTTTTGGTCGAAGATGTTTTCTGTTTAAATCAAATTATATCAATGTAAGTTTTTCCAAATAGGTGCTAGCTCTTTTCAACTTATTCTATTTGTACAAAAAATACACTTTTTTAAGAAATCATATTCAAACATACTTTTTGACACTGAAAAGTCACTTTCCGCATATTTTTAAATTAAGTTCCCGTGCATGCGTTTCAATATTTTATAAAACCAAGCAAAATAATAATTTCTGGACTTAAAATGCAATTCATTCTTATTGACTTGAAAAAAATTTTCCGCACTTAGCGAGTTTTACCCTTGGACCAACCGACGGTATTACGATGGCACTAATTTTGGAACTAATTGAATATCTTTTGCGACGGATCGATGGGAGAGATGAACTAAATTGCAAATATCTTAGACGCTAAACGCCTTTATTACTTTGAGTTCAATTCAAATTGATTCGAGTTTAAATTTAACATTTCTGTTAAATTTTTTTATTTCTTAATATTTTAAGTACATTTATATTTGAAACAAACTCGTGCATGTTGATTTATTGTTAAAAATTTGTAAGTGAGTAAAATAATTTAACAAGTCTTTCAAAAATCAAATGGGCTTGAATTAAAAAAATTGCAATAATTGTAATAGTTACACATGAATGTATTCCATTTAAACAGATTTAACCCAAAATAATAGTATATTTGAATCTGAATAGATAAGAGGTAAATTTAAATCAACTTCTGTTTGAACTTATTGAAACATGTAGGGCCTTATTGCGAGATTCTATTCAAAATAGACTTAGTCGACTAGACTTAAGGTCGACTATCGGTATTGGGATAGTCTATTTGTAAATATTTTTCTATTTGATTTTTATGTATTTTTCTATTTGATAAAAAATTCAAATCTATCAAGAATTCCTGATCGACTTTTCACGGTTTCAGAAGTGGGATAAAACTTATTTCGTCTGTGTGTTATACTACATTTCCACCTAACATTAATCTGAGATTTGATAAGATCTACCTCAAATCTTCTTCAAATCTGGAAGAATAAGCATAAAAATTTATTTTGTAAATCTTCAAGATTAGAAACTAAAAGCCTTTTCACGCCGAACCCAAAACGCGGTTTTCGCGAAAATATCGGTTTTGGAAAAAAAACCTAATCGAAAACACAAGTTTTCCCATACATTGTTTTATACTTCAGGTCTTCGTAAAACACAAGTTTTATATAAAACCAGTCGAAAAAATGTTGTAAGTCAGAGATGAACGAAACAAACGTACCTTTTAAAAAGTTCAATGTCTGATAAAATGTCAAAAAAAGGAACTGATGTCATATCAAATATATAATTCCATTTCAAAATTATTTAATTTATTTAAAACAGATGATATTTTGCCTGTGGTCATTAAAATTGTTCATATGTATCAAATTTATATAAATAATAACCATTTTACTTTCATAAAATGTAGGAAAACAACGAAAAGAAATGAAAATTGTGAGTGGTTGGTTAATAAAAAACTGTAATGTCAAACGAAAACGTGTAATTTTCGGTGTGAATGGATTTCGAGTTTTTGAAAAGTTTTCGCCCGAAACCGGTTTTGGGGTTTGGTGTGAAAACCCTATAATCTTGTTAAAACTTCCTAGAGCCAATACTTTCACAAATCGAATTAACCTATTTTTATATGGCGCTGAAAAATACATTTGTGGCTACTTTCAGCTCTTCTCAAAAAACGAAACATTCTATTTCACTTCCACTTCATAAAAAAAAATTGAACCCCATTTGCATTATTAACCCAACTAACAAAATTGCTTCGCATTTCAGACATTAAATTGTTATTTGTTTCTCTAGCGCTCCATTTAGCCCTCTGACAGAAAGTAAATACCTTATTGGAGCATTACTGAATCCTTTAATATTTTCTGGTAAAATTATATCAGCTTGATAGAAGCGATGTACCAATGTTTCTTTAATCTCTCTATAATGCTCTTATGAAATAACCAAGATACTTTCGCTTCAATAGTCATCCCGTAAAATTATTATACAATCTTTATGACAGTCTTTGTTTCTATATTGCTTGTATTAGTGAATATGGTGACGCCAAGCTATAATCGGCCATTTTATAATTTATATTCAATTACATATACATTTGTTGTTACTGTCAATGTTTAAGGTTGGTATTAATTAATTAATTAAACTATTTTATCTCTATTTATTTAATTCAAAATATGTGTTTGTTATAGCCATACCAATCTATTATTTCATATTTTTCTTGAAAAACGTTTCTTCTTATTAATGTAAGCTTCTTGTTTCATACGAGACAATTCAAGATATAAGTGATTCTAATTTAATGCATTGAACTGAAAATCTGAGAATAGTGAAGCGGTTAGCGAGTAAGATAATTGGTTCAGAGGGACACGGATTCGATTCCTGGTTCTATCAACAATTTTTTTTATTTAATTTGATGTGAACCTCTTTAAGACTCTTATAATTAACTCCAAAATGGTACAATAGAAGTGGATAAAAGGTCGCCTTTTTCAATATATGGAGTTTCATGATGCAATGTTTAAATGACTATAAGTTGATTGAAAACGAAAAGCATCTATGGAGGAATATAGAAGCGAAATTGTTAGTTGGGATTGCTACTGATTCGACAAAAAAAAACCCAATCTTCATCTCCGGAAACATTAAAGACCACACAAATCAAATACAGAAAGTTCGAAAGGGAAATAGAGGAGGAGAAAGTAATGTCTTTTCGATTGAAATTTACATTGAATAAAAAGGATACATTTTTTCAAAACAGGGTGTTCAAAAATATTTCAATGCTTTGCAACCTCGTTTTGTCTTAAGCAATTCCAATGAAATTGACACAAGTGAGAGCTTACACAAAATATGAAAAGAAAAAAAAAATGTTCTGCAGGGTGTTTAAAAAAAGATGTTAACATTTTGCAACTTTGTTGTTCCTTGAGCAATTTCAATAAAATCGACACTGGTGATAGCTAAAACAGAGTGTTTAAAACAAAACAAGGTGTTTTCAAAATATTTATGTCTATGTTTTGCAACTTTATTGTTCCTTGAACGATTTCAATGAAATTAACACAGGTGACAGTTGACATAAAATAAGAAAAAAAAAATAAATCCAACAGTGTATTTCCAAATTAAAAATAAAATTTTGCAAGTTTGTTTAGTATCTTTAGCGAAAATATTTTTCATTTTTAATTCTGTCAGCCATATCACCTGTGGTAGTTTCATTAAAATTGCTTAAGGACCAACGAATTTGCAAAATGAAAAATGCTAAAAAAGTCTGAAACACCCTGTTTTTGAAGATATTCTGTTGCCTTTTAAATTTTTTTCTCAATTATCAATTGCCAATTTAATTGAAATCGCTCAGGAAACAGGGAAATTGCAAAAGACTGACATTTTTCGTCAGAGATCAATCGGAAGAAGTCTTTAAACGTTTATACTTGCTTCCGTTACTTGGTTCCCCCTACACTACCCTCACCTAATACTGTCAAGATGATCTGATCCGGCTCAATTTATGATTTGTAACCACAGTACACAAATTAAAAGTAATATCATTAGAATTTTGACTTTTGTTCAATCAATTTTTGTTGTTGTGTTGACGTGTATTTTTTCGTCACGTTCACAGGCATTTTTTATTTCTGTCAATTTCAATTTGTTGTTGTGCTTACGTGTGTTTTTGTCCTCATGTTCACAGCCATTTTTAAATTTCTGACAGTTCAAACTTTGACAACCTCCGGAGTATAATACCTTCTATTTGTGTACTGTGATTTGTAACACGTTATTACCAAAACAACATGGCATCCTACTTTTTATCTATGGAGAGCTATTTCAATGTTCAAAAAATTCGTTTTGACTCTGGTGGCTTTGGAGGCATGGTACAAGGTTTTGTATATAATAAGCGATTTCCTTTGGAGGTGGCGAAGTTCTTGCAAGTACTTTGCTAACTTTTTCTAATGGAACACATCAAACTGCTCTTCCATGTAAAATGTATCCACTCGCACAGGAGAGCATGTGTAGTTGGTAGTACTAGATTATGGTTTTCATCTACTCATAAGTACTTTTGCCACCTCCAAAGGAAAACGGCTAATATGTGTTACAATAAGGTGTTGTATATATGTTATATATGAGATAAAGGGTCGCCATATTCGTTTCTATGTAACTCCATAGTGAGTGTTCCAAAACACATGCATATGTATGTATGTAACCTTAAAAATAAATAAATTATTAAGGGTATTCATACAAAAGCATAAACACATCGTAAAACGTTGTAAAGTTTTAAATTTCGTAATTCTGTCATAATTTGAATGAAATATTTGACAGATTTACGCAGTTTATAACCTTAAAATGTTAACTTCAAAACTTAAATAATTTATTGTTTTACTCTAAGTACTAACAAAAATTGCTTCAAAACATAAATAATTTTGTTGACTTGTTGTTCCATCTGGCAAACAATTGAGATCATTAACTCGCAATGACGTCACGAACCGTCTCCCTGAACTGTCATGAATACCTTGTAAGTCCTATAAACAAACAAATAAACTCCTCTCACTATGATCGCCTGTCTATTATTTATTAATGATCTGATCAACAGATCATATGGATACCTAACTAACAACCTCACTTCTATATTCCTCCATAGATGCCTTTCGTTTTCATTCAACCTATATAAGCATTGCATAAAACTCTATAGAGAGAAAAGGCGACCTTTTTACTCCTATTGTACCTTTATGGAGTAAATTATAATAGTCTTAAAGAAGTTCACATTAAATTAAATAAAAAAAGAGAGATTAAAGAAACATATTGGTACTTCGCTTCTATTAAGCTAATATACGAGTAATTTGCACCAAAAAATAATTAAGGATTCAGTAATGCTCCAATAAGTAATTTTTTTCTTTCAGAAATGCGAAGCAATTTTGTTAGTTGGATAATAGACCCTGTTTGGATTTGGAATATTGAGTCTGGTATCTCGGCATATTGTTGGCAAGAGAAAAATGGGGGTCAGGGAGGTCGGTCTGGGACTTATGATTTATTATTGTATCGATGTGGAAAACATTGAATTTGTTGTTGCCTTAATGTATTTTGAGGCTGCTCATAGTTTCAAATGTATAGAAACGATGACACTCACGATTCCGTTCTCAATCTTCTCAATATAAACAGGGTTATAAAACTTAGCTAGGTATAATGTGTCAAAAAGATGAAACACGAAATTCGCAAGAGCTGTCTGGCTTTCGTAAAATGTTACGTTCCTCTACGCCCACCAGTTACATATGTATAACGGTAAATTAATTGCTTTCGAAGTCATTTTAGTACGGTTATTTTTTTTTTATTGCTTTCTATTACCTTTTAGCAATCTAAATCCAGAAAACTAGACATTTTGGCAGTTACAAAACCCAAGCCAGATGCTTTTTGTAAATGTCAAAAATTCCATTCCCCATTCCCATTCAAAATGAGATTCCTGTTTAAAGCTTTCTACAAACTCTAAAAACGATCCTGTGCACAATTTTGGCCTGAAATTAGTTTAAATAAACCATTTTTATATTTTATATGTGACCAACGAGATATTTTGTGCAAATTGTCAAACACTTTAAGTGCCTACACATGAGCCACGAATTGCAAATTTTTAGGCAATTCCAAACTTAAATATCAAGAAATTCTAGTTTTTACCTTTTGACGAACTGAATAAACGATCCTATCTGCAGTTTTTAAGGAAAATACTTCCTTAAATTAGTTTAAATTTTTAAATAAAGCATTTTTATATTTTCTTCGCGACCAACAAGATATTTTCTGCGAATTTTGTCAAGCACTTATACAACATCAGGACGCATTCCACAAATCTCCCAATGAAAAACTCTCATGAATTTAACCTCAAAATTTTTGTAGCACCCATTTTAATGAATGACAATTTTAATCTCTTTGCGACCGCTCATGTGAAAGAAATGTCCAAATTCACGACCGTTCGCAATTCGCAGTTTGCAGTACGCGGCTCATGTGAAATGCATTTAATTCGAAATCTACCGCATCAGGACGCATTCCACTAATCTGCGAGTGATAAATTTGACAGAATTTAATCTCAAATTTTTTAGCACCAATTTCACTGATTTATATTATATAACAATTCATGTCCTTTGGTGACCACTTATGTGAAAGAACTTTAAAAATACTTAACCATTCGCTATACAATTCGCTATTCGCAGCTCATGGGAAAGGCACTTTATACGCAATCCACAACATCAGGACGTATTTCACAAACTGCGAACGAAAAATTTGTTCGAATTTAACCTCAAATTTACTAGCACCTAGCTTATTGAATTATATTTTACAAAGGTTTGCTTCTGTTTTCTACCACTCATATGAAAGAAATGTCAAAATTCGCGACCATTCGAAATTCGCGGTTCACTATTCTAATTTCTAATAATTTCTCTAATTTCAGTAAAGACTTTAGAAAAATGTAACAATTCTGCCATTTCAAATTAATAACATAAATAAAACACCACAATTTGTGTATGGTTTTTTTTTATCTACTGGCATACAAGGAGAAAACAAATCAATGCAAACAGAGCCCGGCCAATTATATAAAGTGCATACTGACCCTAGATAGGGGAAAAAAATAAACCCTGAAAGTATGCAATGACTATTTTATTTTAATAACTCAACGGTTATGTTAACAAATAATTTTAAAATTTAATTTTATTCTGCCTGTTCTAGAAATATAAAGCATAACAAAAGTGCATTTTGCTTTCTTTTTTCGTAACTAAAATCAATTTATGAGATGGAAATCAGGAAATAATTGAGAACAAGATTTTGCCATCAATACATTCCAATTGGATTCCACTTCAATTATTGTTAGCGCATATCTGAACCATACATATTTAATTTTCTAGACACTTCCTTAATCCCAACTACCTCTCGGGCTCCAATAAAATACGAACCAAAATGACTTTTCCAAATGTCAAAATCACAAAAAACACAAGTGTCCATCTGTCAGTCACCCACAACTAGTTCTCTCAAAACAAAAAAAAAAGGAAGAAACGACGGTTTTAGCTACACGGAAAGGAAAATTGTCAATCGCGTGTGTTTTGATTTTCCAAATTTAACATCCAAGAAGAAACTTTTCCCGTTTCAGTTCAATAACAGAAAACTCCCAAAACTCAAACCAACATATTTTTAGAGCAAAAGTGATTTCATTTGTGGAGAAATATGTCTTCAGATGCGCCAAACTGGCGCCAATCAATCATAACACGGATAATTGATCGCAATAAACGCGAATCCTCCTACCACAGGGAACTAATCCAACAAAGTAAGTTTCACTTTCTAGAAGCATCAGCTATTTGTTTCCAGGCCCCAACGATGCATATGATGTGATGATAACCATAACGACGTCTCAATAATTGAATATAATTATGTTAATGAGACGCAACTGATGTTGCAATCGACATACAATTTTGTACTCTCTCTTTCCCCAGACAATCGCTTCTATGACACAGTTGTCCAGCTGGAAGCAGAAAATCTACGGATCAATGTCGAAAATGAAAAGCTCCGTACTGCCGTTGCAACAGGTGGCAAAGACTCGGGTGGTTCCTTTGCTGTCCTCGAGCGTCTGCTAGCCGAGCAGAAGCATCTCACCGAATTGCACAAGCGGAAGGGTGACAATTCCCAGATGATTGTCGACCTGAGCATGAAAGTCGAGGAGCAGCGCAAGCTTCTCTCTGAGAAAGAACAAATGTAAGTTTGCAGCAGCTCAAAGAACCGTTTTCATTATATTTTTTGTTTTATGTGTTACCTCTCAGCTGCGCCGAGCACATGAAGATGAATCAAATCTTACGCGCCGAGTCGGCTATGTTAAAATCAAGTCTCGAAGAACTCAAAAAACTGGATACAACCCTCCGGGACGAACACACTGCCCTCCAGTTGGCTTTTAGTGCGCTTGAGGACAAAATGCGGGGAATTCAGGTGAGAGGTTAAGTCGTCTTTATGGCTTCTTCAGCCAATATTTATTCTGGTTATCGCCGGTCGTGGCTGGTTTTCCTAAAATTAATTACAAACAGCTGCTTCCTCTCGAGCCCTTCCTCCATCGCTGTCATTCAATTGGATCTCATTATCAATTTTGATGTAAAGTCGCACGCGTTATCACGTATCGCCTAGATTGGCGGTCATAAATGAAAAATGATAAATAGAATCCGCTATTCGCAGAAACAGTCTAGCAATATTTATTGTATCACAAATAGAAAGCGTTATTAGGCCTGTCGAGGGCGAATGACACGTTTATGGATGCCTGCACTTGATTTATGTTTTTCGTTATTTTAATTCCCAATCGTTTTCAATCAAGTCACATACTATAAGAAGAGAAGGGGTATAAAAGATGAGCAATTAACACTACGTTCTATTTTTATATATTTTGTTATTTTCAATTCAATTTCATGAAAGCTCAAACCTTCCGTAGTTCATTCCGAATTATGTTGAATTATCATTGACTATGGTCGCGGTTCAGTTGTTATCTGGATTATGTGATGTCGATGAGATACAAACTGAATTGATGGTGTCATCATCAGAGACATAAAAACGTGCCTTCTGGTCTGGTTCTCACAATATCTATAAACAAAACAGTTTTATCTTGTTTATGTTTTTTTTCCAGAATTTTGATTTGAACCTTACCTCGATGAAAATGTTTTTGATGATGTCGAAATTGAACCCTTTGTAGTTTAGTGTTTGTTTTCCAAAGAGATTGGTTTAATTTTTTGTTCGCAAATATAATTGGTTATCTTGTTGAGGTTGTATTTCTATAGCAGGTACAATTCAAATATGAAGCAAACAAATTCAATTACTGAATTTGGATGAGAATATAAATTAATATTTTTTAGAGCTTCAACATTGAAAAATTCCTGAAGATAACCTCATAAGACGAAACGCTTTGGCCTTAAATAGAATTTTCAACTGTAGAAAAATCATGTGTTTTTTTTTATTATTAAATTATTTTAATTTAACAATATGGTGACTAACTGAAAAATCAGTATTCAAGTGACGAAGATACCTTAATTATTCTTATTTCAATCAGTTGAAAAATGGAAAGAAAAATATATCTTTTGCGGGTTTTGGTCAGGAGTGCCTCGTTTCTTGTTTTTAAAAGTGCTTTCAATAGGCTTTCGACATAATTAGTTTTGTACTGCACATTTTAAGTGTGTTTTTTCTATAATTTGAAATTTATATTCGAATGCTGTTTAAAAAATAGAAATTTGATTAGCTAAATTATTTGAAGACATTTTTTCCTGTCCTTAATTACTGACTCATATGGTCTAATGAAAAGAGATATTGTTACAAAAAATTCTGGAATTCTGCTATGTGTCCCATAAAAAAAAAAAATAGGCTGTGATATATGTCCTCTTATGGAAGCCACGCATAGTCAACTCCAAAAAAAAACTTAATTTCCGTAATGTTGTAGTTTTTTTCTTTCTATATTTTTTATTTGCAGAAATTTTCAAGTGCGCCCTGCCAGTGAATTGACTCAAAAAGTTTACAAAAAAACTAATATCAAGTCGTGATATTCGTACCTGCTTGGCAAATAACAATTTTTTGTTAAGTTCTTGATATGAATCCTTGATATTTTAAATTTCTTCCTTGGTTGCTAGACAACTCTAACTTGACTTTTGACTTATATCGATAGCATTGAACATAAATTAGCGTTAATCAAAATTGGTCAAGAATTCCCTAAAAGTAGCTCTCCTGATCAATCCAAATTTAAATATTCGATCTATTTCTCGTCTCGCTCATCATCGTTTGATTCCTGTTTTTTTTTTCCAGTTTAGGATCATTATCAATTAAAAGGATGTCGCCTATGTAAACACGAAGCTACCAAAATTATTCTTCTTAATGGTGAATGTAGAAAAGACATTTGTCTAGTTTAGATTGTATCATACTCAATTTTTTTGAGCACAACATCCAGGAGATTGCTTCAAACCGTAATCAATCACTTCTGAAAACAATTAATTTAAATTTCATCCAACAAATCTCCCAGACGAAAGACCTTAACGAAGTCCACTTGTTCGATGTCCAAATTCATTCTAGCAGCCGTAGCTACTAAAAAAGAGTAATCTACTCAAAGATCTTGACTTTAAAGAAACATTTTCCCCGCTCCATGAGTCGATTCACTTCAATTGTGCTTTGCACCTAGCTAGAATTTCTTCGGTTTGTGTCTATCTTGGTCTTAAACACTCATTTCGTATTAAGGATTTTCTTTTCAGGCGCCAACTCTACTTTCTCCTATGTTTAATTTTGAATAATCTTTATTCAGGTTCTATCACACTTTTCCACAAATTGGTTGCTATGAGAGTCCAATCCTTTTTCACATGCACAAAACTTATCGCATAACTGCAACAACAACAAGCCAAGGTCGAAATAGCGTATAGAACCCAATTAAATTGTTTCATTCTTAATAAATAAAAATGTTTCACAATAAGAATCATATAAGTAAATACCAGCAGCACTACGCGATTTAAAAACCCTGCCTTCTTTCATAACCCTAAACCTTAAAAAATTTGGATAGTATGAGATGCTGCATCGAGTGTTTGTTGGAATTTTCTTGAACTCTGTTCTCCAGAGTGAACCTGAAACTCTTGTGACACCACCTGCCGTTATTTATCGATTAAGAGAGATGAAAATAGCAATACATATGTACCAAAAATGATGTGATTCTATCAATCAAAACGATAAAATGATAATTGAGATTAATAATATTTCCATTTCCTCGTATTTTGTCCAAATTATAAAAAAATTAAAATGCAAATGAGTTTTGAGTCAATTATCAAGAATTGCAAAAGCTGTATATTCAAAAGTATACTCAAGCGAAGCTGATCTCAACTGTCTCTCTTGTGAACCAACTTGTGACGCATGAGCATCGGCTCATCTGATCTTTGTAGAGGGTATACGGGAAAAGGTGAAGGAAAGCTAAACTCACTTTATTTGCGAATGCACCAGCCGAGCCAAGAACTAGAAAATCAGCTCTCGGAGCTTTTTTCTTCGATAATCTATGTGACATCTCTTTTTGGCACTAATAAGCATCCTAATATTTATTCAGAATTAAGGATAGTTCAGGGCGGCAACCCACTCCCAAAAATTCCACAAACTCACTCTCCTTTCCTCTTCCTTTACATAAATTTCACACATCCTGGGCATAGGATTGTGACACACAGTGATGAGGCGATGTGGGCCACACAATTTTGATTAAACGAATATTAAAAATATGTCAATCTGTGCTCCGAACAATCATTTGATGTTAAAAAATGAAGGGTATCATTATTGTTCGGGGCACAACACTCCCAATATTTCTTTGCGATGAGTAAGAATCTATTTTTTTTTAACATTTCGTTGATTTCATATAAATAATATTTGTCCTCCTCCTAAAAAGTAATTTCTCAATACGTAAAGTAAAGTAATTTCTCAATACATAACGATCAATAAGTAACGATGGGGCAAAACTTCAGGAGTTTTGAATAACGGGAGCGAATCATTCTTTTGATTATGATGGCTGAAGTTAAAATATTAATCGGTCATTAAGGTCACTAACTTATTTTTCATTAACATTTTTGACAACAAATCATTTTTGTATTCATAAAAGTCAGTTTGATGTATTCAAAGACTTGACGTTTGTATTGACAAAGACTAAGTGATATGTGTAGAGTCCCCCTCTATATACACCCAGCGATAAAAAAAACCCTCGTAGTGTCGCACTAGATCTGCTCTCCAAAATATGGTCTATTTTCAGTACTCCTGAGATATATTTCACTAACTGGGCACACTCAACTCATTGATACCGATCCGACGTGCATTTTCCCGCTTGGAAACATTTTCCTTATGTGACTACAATTTGAGCCTTTGTGACCTAAGACAGGTGCACTTAAACCTGTTTACTGCGCATTTTTGTCTGGAATATGTGATAAAATAGTAATAGAAAGAACAAAAATTGGATTTACCTTTAAATAACGAAAATATGTATAAAGAAATCAGTGCCGGGGCTTATTGTCGCTAGGTGTGTCTATTTCGTTCTATCTTATTGAGCTAAGTTATGAGCAAACAAAACTTACTACCATATTATTCACTTAGTTAATCCGGTTTTAAATTTACACCTTGGTTAAAAGTGAGTTAAGTTAAAAGTTCAACTAAAGCGCATAATATTCACTTGTTAAATCCAGTAATTATCCATATTTACTAAACCTTATAGCATTTAATCCGATTCGATTTTAACTGCCTCCCAGGGCTCTGCTTAAGTAGTTCAACCCGGGTGTAAACTGAATTTTGAGTACATTCACTCCTTAACCAAGCTAAGTCATTTAAGTCATTTAAGTTTTATATAAATAACTACACACAAATATATTTCAAAAATATTTTAATTAAAAAATAATTTCTATCTTAAGATTTTTATGTTATTCATCTTTAATCTTAATTTCAATTCTTAAAAAAATAATGATTTGTGCTAAATTAATGTACCCATTAAAGAAAGCATTAATCATTACCAAGAACAGCATTGTTAGATGGCGTCAGATTATCTCGAACCATTTAATGTTTCAATGACTTTTTATTCCCCAAAAAACACCCACTGCAGAAAACAATAAAATTGATAAACGTCTAATCAGACGACTACGGCGTAACACACTCTACACGATTAGTGTGAATGTTTTTGGCTTTTTAATCGACATCCGGCTATGAATGACTATGATGATGAGAGGAAGGACTCCAATTTGTTATGTACTCATATGCTTTTATTTATTAAAAAAAAAACTGGAAATGATCCAAATAACGTCGAATAATCAAATTAAGCCCGAAGAGGTGTTAAAATAATGAATGACGTAAGCAGCTGGATAAAAAAAAACAGAATTTGTTTTCATATTTTTTTATTTATTTATATTTTTTTTTAAATGTTGGAAAAATTTTAAAATCTGAATGAAAAATCAGTTGCATCAAAACCGTGTGAATATCGTGTGATTTTTTCTGAATCGTTCTTATTTTTTTTTCAATTTCAGGATGAAAATCGAAGCCTATTAGAACGTCTGATGAAATACAAATCTAAGGACGCTGACAAACTAAACGAAGAAAACGAAAGCTTCCTTAAGTAAGTTTGTTTATCGTTGCTACCAAATACTATGTACCGATCGTATTTGCTAGTATTTTTGAATTAAAACAAAAAAATATAAAGAAAAAAACTCGATTAGCATCCCCACGATTGCTGGCAATGGTTTTGTGTGCTTTATGAACATTTTTTTATCTTTAAAAACTTTCTATATAAAACCATGCATATTAGTTTTTTTTTTCAATGAAAAACGTGAAGCACCCAAAAATTAATGATTTTTTGTGGAAAAGTTAACCCAGAAAAGGTTTGTTTTATTTTTTGTGTGTTGTTGTTGTCCTCTGTTTTGTCTTTTTGTATTTTTTTTTTTTAATTTTTAATCATAATTAATCGAGCTAACAAAGGGTAATTTTAATGGAATAAATTAAATATTGTATGTGTGTTAAAAAAGAAGAAGAAGAAAAAACAGCAAAACCTTTAAGAAAGCGTTAATGGTCAGATCTAAGTGATTCATATTTTTAACTCCCATTAATATTAACAAGAAAATATTTTTTGTTGTCAAAATAATTTGATTCTAAATTTGTTTTTAAACAATCCACAAATTATTGTGTACATGGTGACCATTAAAAATTAATAAATTAACACATATTCAACGGTTATTTTAGATTTTATTGAAAAAACAACTTAAACTTTTATTAAATACAGATTCAAAACTTCACCAAAATGATTCAAAATCTAAATGGATTGTAAATTCTGGTCTCTTAAGTCTAATTAAGCTAAAGTGCGGATGTTTTCTAAGCTAAAGTTAATAGCAAACGATACATTTAAAAAGGCTTAGTTTAAAAATCCAGACGCTTCAAGTCGTTTATGTCTATTTCTAAACTCTCTTCAGAATAATAAAGACCAAAACTATTTATTTGAGGAGGCAGCATAAAATGACCAATTATTGACCAAGAAGTTGAATGTAAGTTCAAAAACTTCAAATATTTTCTACAACATGACATAAACGAACATGTTTTGATTGTATAAAGTCAGCAATAGCTAGCTGTCTCCAAAACAAGCTTGAACTGAACTCCCTATATAAAATGAAATAAAACAAGATATTTTAGTATGGAATGTGAGTATTTTGCTAATAGTGCTAGTTCTGGTAGGTTATGGATTTCCGATTTTAGATTTTAATTGAAAACTTTATATTCAGCCTTTTCTCCTACAAATTTTAACTGCAGCATAACCATTTGCATACTTAAAACAAATAATTACTAAATAAAATAAACCAGAAAATGCCTCAATTAAAATGTTGCTTTATAAAAAAGTGTTTCTTGACACAGTGAACACGCCTAAGTTCGACTCTAATCTAGACTATGTTTCAACTCAATTTTTTGAGTTGTAAGGATCATCTACCTTTTTCCTTTGAGGGTAAATCCTACGTTTAATTTTTGTTTATCATTCGAGCATTAACGATTTTCTCTAGATTTTAAATACTTTGAAAAAAACCTCTAATTAAATATTCACTTGTCAACTTAAACACCAAATCTACGTATATACACACACAAAAAAGGCAGACCTCAACAAATATTTGTAATGAACTAAATTAATACCGTTTGCATAACCATTGAATTGTTTGTTTAACCATTCTCACATTCCATAAAAAGTGTTTTCTAATAATAACCCATATTCATTGCATGCTACATGTAAATTCATACAGTTATACCTATTGCTTTTGAATTGGTTGCTAAAAACAAAAATTGGGGTCCTGGTGCAAAGCAAAAGACCATTATCAATAAATTGCTTCCCAAAGATGATATAACTTTCACCAATTCACCCAAAAGCAAAAAAAAAAGTATCAACTTATCACACTTCAGTATACCTATAGTTATTCGATAACACCAAAATGAAATAAAAATTCGCCACATTGTGATTCTACTAACGGCCTGACCAAAAACGCTAAACTCAATTAAACATTCATTTAAAATCTAGAAAAAGACTGCCGTCACTTTTCAGAAAACGGTCCGACAAACTACGCCGCGATTTGGAAGACGCCGTCCGTGAGACTCGCAACTCAAGCAGTCCAAACGATTTGCCACCAGAAAGTGCAAGCATTGGTGGTGGCGATCAAACTGGCAATGATTTTTTGTATGATGAGATGTTAATGTTGGCCGATGAAGTTAATATTTCACCTGGAACCGGCCCTGAGCGCTTCCATTCAGCAGAACCAGAACTAATAATGAAGTTCGAAGCTCATGAGACCGAAGCCAGTGCAGTTCGCTGGAATCCGGTGGAGAAAATGGTTGCCACAGGTGGTGCCGATCGCCGTGTTAAACTTTGGGATGTTAATAAGCG
The DNA here is from genome assembly GCA_946251815.1 of Dasysyrphus albostriatus. Lineage (NCBI taxonomy): Eukaryota > Metazoa > Arthropoda > Insecta > Diptera > Syrphidae > Dasysyrphus > Dasysyrphus albostriatus. Next base: position 24,583,316 of record OX276335.1, on the reverse strand, counting down.
TAAGATGATTTTTATCTATACTAGAATTATTTAATTAGTAAAAACTTTTATTACTCTATTTATTTTAGATATAACAGGGACAACAACAGAAGCAAGAGCAGTTTTAGGCGGTAGCAGTGCTGGTATCAACTCTGTTGAATTTGACTCAACGGGTTCATACATTCTCGGTACATCTAATGATTTCGGAGCAAGACTGTGGACAGTTGCGGACCATCGTTTAAGGGTGAGTGAGGATTATTTTTGAATTTGGTTGGAAAAAGTTTTGACCTTGAAATGTGTCTGATTCACTTAATAAAAATTAAGTTCCACAATCTGTTAGATTTTTAAGAGTTAACTCTGGTTGTTTTAGCAATAAAAGAAGACAAATCTTAAAGCTTATTTATTTTTTATTTATATTTTATTTTTACCGACAGAGTTCCTTGATTTAAAGTTTTTGATTCATTTCGATTTTTGTAAAATAAGACCTTTGCTAAGCATTAGAAAAAAAAAAAAATAAATAATATTTAGTAAATTATTTAAACAAGCATGTATTTAATCCTTCTGCACACGAAGTGCCTCGAACTTTTTTTACTACAACTCAGGTCATGAAAAAATTTATTTCAAAACAAATAATAACAGGACAACCAGACTATTCTTTATCTGATTTTGATTGAGTTCGAAACCGACATCAGGTTGTTCCTATACGTCAGGGTCCTTGAGATACGTATTAGAGTCAAAAAGTTCAAAAATCATTGCTGTATCTAATCGTATTGAAAGTTTATCTTAAATGTATAATGAAATAATTTTTTAGAATTGGTTGGCAAGTTGAAAATTGATTTTCTTCACTTCTTAAATTCTCACCTCGGTAGTTGAAATTGTATCAATGGTAAATTTGAAATAATTGCGTCTATTTAATTTGAAATTAAAGTTAAAGTTAAAAAAATTATTAATGGCGTGAAAAAGAAAGTAAAGTACACAAAGTTGTTTATTTGTGATAAATCGTGAATATTTAGCTTAATTTTGAATTGTTTTATTTTGTATGTATTCATCTTGTAGAAAATAAGTGTTTGGACTTTGTGGGAAAATATCAACTTTCTTAAACTAGTTTCCTCGAAATATGATTTAAGTTATTTTTTTTTCTTAATATTAAAAGTGGAAACAACTTATATTAAAAGAAAATAAGGAACAAAAATCTAAATTATAATGTAAGATTTCAAGTTTGCACGACCAACTTCTACTTTTTTCGGGAGTTGAGAAAATCAAATGTTGATAATCTCTTGAGTTGAAAATCGGAAGTTGAAATGTCACCTTTGAGTGAAGTAAACCAAAAAAATCAAAAACACAAGTTGAAAATAAAAATCCTCAAGTTGAGTTCAACTTGCAGTGAAGAAATCGGCTCTAAAAGTAGGTACATAGGTAATATTAAGTTTTCAATTTAAAATTCACATTGACCTTTTTCAGAGATATTATTTTTATTATTATTAGTCATCATCATTCTTAGTGTTAGTTTCTTCACAAGCGGGTTAAATCTTAAATATTATTTGTACAGGTTGTGATTCTGATAATCGATCAAAATCGGTTGATTATTGATTTCGTTTGTTAACAACTCAAATCACAAGTATTTTAATGCAAACAGAATATTTGGTAGTCTTATAGAAATTAATCCAACAAAAAAGACTGTAGGGGGCATTTTTTTGTAATTTCACCGGTAAAATTTTTCTTTTAAAATCATAAGAAAAAAAAACATCGAAATGGAGTAGGGAGTATACCAGCTATAAGGACAATAAAAATTGTTTTGCATTTATTTGATTGCAAATATTCCTTCTTCTTTGCTTGTTTATTTTAGAAAAGAATTTTTATTTTAAAAACCTATCAATGAAAATTGGTTGAAAGAGAACATACAAAGAACACAAAAGAACATATTTAATAACGCGATTGATAAATGTTTTGATAATTGAAAATGTTGTAGACAGTTAAGAGTTGCAAGAACCTTATCAATTTTTGATGAATACTTGGTCAGTTTTTTAGAAATTGACTTTTGAAATATCATATTTGAATGTTCATAAATTATAAAATTGAAAATTGGCAATAATAACGAGTGTGATTTATAAAACGGAGGACTAGAATTTTAGTGTTCACTCAGGCGTATGCGTACTATTTTATTTATTGAATTTTAAAACTCTTCTATTTTAAAGATGATTTACCTTTAGTAAATATCAACTGAAATTTTATTACAAATATAATGTGTATAATGTATATATTTTTCGAGACAATTGTTTTTTGCAACATTGTCTTCCTAAGCTTTAAACAGGTATTTAATGTATAATACAAATATAATATCTAGTATTTTTTTAAGACCGGACATTCATTTATCTCAGCGTCGTTTTTTTCAAATAAATAATTAAATAATTTTACTCGAAGGGTTTTGCCTACCCTTAAAATTATCAAGCAAAGTGCGAGTTCTACGAAAGTAGGAAAGGGTTTAAAGGGCGATACCAATGCACTTTGATTTAAATATCAAAATGAAAGTGAAAAATAGAGAAAAAAGATTCCTGTACTTGACAGTATGTCCTAAATTAAGCTTTTTACTCTTAAATAAAAGATAATGAGCATTCCTTGACCTATGAGTACTAAGGTGTAATTATTTTAAGGTATAAATACAATTGGCTAATCCTCTAGAACACTGTTATAAAAATAGTGATAAAATAATTAAAAATGAAACATTGCGGTATTGTTTGAGAGATGCAAATATTGAGGAAAGTTTTTTTTCTTCATATCTTATCAAGAAACCCTAGGCCTCAGTAACGCAACTGGTATTTCTATTGAGCTTGATAAATAATCCAGTTTCTTACGAGGTCCAAAGAAGTTGTTAATTGATGCCAACAGGGGTAACTATCGAAATTCAATGTAACCTTTTGCCTCGAGAGGCAACAAGAAAACTGTATTATCTGGGATTTGATAATGTGATCTTTTGCTTATTCGCAAAACAGGTGTGCAATGTTGAAAATGAATAACCTAATACTTAAGTTAAATGACGCTTTTGTTTTTGTTGTAAACGAAGTATTCGTAATGCTATACCCAAACATGCCCAACAAGTTTATAGTAGCGAAAGCCTTAAGTTAATGTGACTGTGTTCCTTGTCCATTTTTTTGTACCTACTTAAAATTTTCAAGGTAATTTTTCCAAGCTTTTTAAATATATTTAATACTTCCAAATTATCTGAAAAATGGTCTGCCTATTCCTACAGTTTAATCTATTGGCATTCCTTTTGCCGTCTGGTGCGTTCCTAAAGACTTGTACTTGAAGTCAAAACTTATGATTGTAAAATTGCATCAGAGTATTAGTATTTTATTGTTTTTTTGTTAAAGAAGGTTATTGTAATTCATTTCATCATCTTTTAATCAAAACTAAACTTGGTATTCACAATTTGTGTCATTCTGTTTTCACCTCTCATTGTTTTGCAAAATGTATGTTTCGATGGTCGGTAACTAGAAAAAAAGTATGCATAAAATATTTCTAACAATAGTACAGAAAATTAATCAAACGCTTTTAATTAATCAAAAGCTTTACACAATAAAATCAAGCTTCAACTTCACCAATATATCATGTCATTGTTCTTAGAAATGTTACCTACTACCTAAAAACCAAGCTTAAAATATATTATATATATTGCGCCGTTTAGCCTGAAGCAAAATCTAAAGTATGAAACTGTTAATTTTCATTGATTAAGTAATTTTCATGTTTTTGATTTTTGTTTACTTGTTATTGTTAACAATACGTTTTTATAGGTCAAAACGTATTAGAGAAAACACAAATAACAAATAAAAAAAAAAAAAAAAACAAATTAATCATCTGAACAATTTAATGAGTTATGAAATTAATTTATTGATGTCATCATTTCTGCTTTTAATCGATGCTTATGATATTTTTTGCATTCGGAAAATAGATGGGGTGCTGCCAGAATTTCTTTAAATACAAATGATGAATTTAAATTTATTATCAAGAACAAATAAAAACACTTGTGTATACATTCATATATAAAACAAATCACCCAATTAAGTAATGGGTTAGTCTTGTAGGTGTATGTTATAACAACTATAGAATATCTAGATCGCAACTTTTTCCTATATTAAGGGCTCTATATCAATGTTTTGAGTTTCGCTCAAGTATGATGGTTGAGTCATCATATTCATAGTTCCCCGAGGCTCGTAATGAGCAATGTGGAAGTGTCACGCCGAAGATTTGATGATCTGACAATTATAATTATGATCTAACATCAGATGGAAATTCGTTCAATTTAAAATCTACGCTGAGTCTGAGTTTTAAGTTTTATGCGTCAAAATCACACCCGTTCACGCCATGACAAAATCAAAACTAAATCTTGGATAGTTTTTTTTTTTAACAAAAAATTAATCTCTCCATTCTTTTGTCAATTTTTGTTTACAAATTACTTCCTGCATAAGCAAAAGTATTGAGTACTTAGTAGCTTATTACCATTAAAATCACAATTTAAGTATTTTCTTTTGTTGTTTTATTATTATTATTATCTGATTTATATTTCGTATTACAAAATTCGTCTCGTACAAAAAATTAGTTTGTTTTTTTTAAACATACATAAAACTAAAACTAAATTGTTTCTACGCTTACAATAGTAACAGAAAAATTGTTATTATTAAAGATAATGTTATATTTATGTTTTGATTTTTTTTTTACGGGAGGGGACAAATTAATAATTAAATTCCTAACTAGATTAATGCGTATTCATTTAATTATGTATCTCCATTACTATTTAAGAATCTTTATTTAAATAAATAAATAAATTATATTTTCGAAATAAAAATTGATCTAAAATATGACGTTCAATCCAAAAATAAAAGTCTCCTCCTTTTTGGAAAAAAGGACAAGTGAGCATATTTTCCTTTTAAATTATCATAATTTTTCTTTGTTCTTTTTTAAAAGTAAAATCTATTAGATTAGTTAAGTAAGACTTTGTTTAAATTATAAGATTTTGTGACACTGAACAAACTGAAACTTGAATAAATCAAGAAAAAAGTGCATACGTGCATTTTTGTGAAATATGTAGATAATTGTTTATATTAAAATTATTTTTTACTTTGTTACTTTTTGTTGTTACATGAACGGAAATAAAAATAAATTATTAGCTATACAATTATATCTTAAAGGTTCAATTTTAAAAATAAGAATTCTCTTTCGAGATTTGATATTTTTAATTATTTGTTCTTACATCAGTCGTCCTTTTTTCCAAATCAATTTGTTTTTTTTTTTTGTTTTCAATAATTTGTTCCTACTTTGTGATGGTTTTTTGTTTTCTTCAAATAAATTACATTTTTTTTACTTAAATCATAAGGTTACACAGTTAGACTTTTTTCCTTATAATTGCTACTTTTTTTTCTTAAATTATTTTCTATTATCGCATATTCTCTGTTTAAGAATATGTATTGAATTATATTTGATTTTTTTTGTGGCTTTTGATATTGATTTAAAAATATATATAATTATTAATTTTCAATTATTGTTTTTATATATATTTTTAAAATTTAATATTGCCCTTGCTAAGATTCCGGCACCATGATTTCTCAATACTATAAGTCGATTGATTTGATATTACACACTTATTGGCAAATTTCAGCAATTATTATAATTTTTTGTTTTAGGTTTTTGAAAAAATATTCTTTTTCTTTAAAACTATTAAAAGACTGCAAATTATTTAAAATATTTAAATTAAATGCATAACGTGGCAGGAAAATAATAATTATTATTGATTAATGGCTCACATGAATAGAATTTTTTTTTGCCAGTGAAGAGATTCCAAATAAAATGTGTTTTAATGGATTCGTCTTGAATTATTGTTTTTTTTTTTTGTGCAAACCCTATTTTTTTTGTTTTACCTTAAAAAGGGAGATTCTTATTTCACTGAGTTTCTTTGTAATTTATATTGCTTTTATTTTTTTGTTTTTGAAATGCTGTTGTTTTTAAAATTGACGGCCATGCCGTCCGGCAAAACCGCTATCGTATAATTTACATAGCGATTCTGAACGACTGCTGTTTAGTGTAGCATTGGGAGCTGATGTGACAATTGTTGAAGGCGATGAGCCATATGATGAGGATGAAGTGCTGATGCCTTCATTGGCGTATCCGTGCTGTTTTCGGCGTCGCTGATACAAGTAGGTCCAGATGGAAATAACTGCCAATTGAGCGAGCAGAAATACTGTTCCGGCTACAATAAGTCCTAGAATTGAAAAAAAATTGTTTAGTATACAAAATATTTTATTTAAAGTTTTGAAAATATAAAAGTAGTAAGCAGTTAAAAAAGTTTTTACTAGGAAGGGCCTCATGAGTATTTGAAAAGTTTCCCTCGACTAGATTTTCCCTACGGACAAATTTTTAGAGCCTTGTTTAGAAACTTGTCAAAAACTTGCCATATTTTATTTTATCTCCGAAATTAAGTATGTTACCTTGAAATTCCATAAACGGTCGTCGAATATTTGAAAATAAAAGTAATTCAAAGGAATAAGAGTATCAAAACGCCAAAAAATTTTTTGAAGTTCTAAGTATAGTTTAACGTAAAGTCCAAAGTAGGTATACTCAATTAATTTCAAAATAATTTTGAAAAATTTGCTGTTGTGAACTGTGTGTTTGCCTTGCTTACAAGAATAATTCCTAGGAACATTTTTGCAGTTTTAAATAAAAGTTTTTTCTTTTTCACTTTTAACATTCAAGCAGAGGAGATAACCCCCACACTTTCTAAAAGTACTAAATTCTTTTGGCGACTAATAAATTTATGTAATTTCCCTTGGAAACTAGATCTCTGCTTACTGCAAATTCATAAAATGCCTTGAAAGAAGGAATATAATGTTCAAGAAGCTAATAATTCACAATCTCCCAACTACTTGCGCACACTTTTTCCTAAATTACTTTTTAGGCTTATCATTAAAATCCGCGATTCAACTTCACTTTTCTTTAATATTCCCTTACACATTACACTCCCATCTTCTGGAATCAGGGGCTACCTTCTTTTGTATTTTTTGATTCGTTACGCTCGTAACAACCAAGCTACAATGTTGCTTCGTGTAATCTGATCGGTTTCAATTACTAAATTTCCACTTATTATCCAGAGATGTAGGAGCGCCTTGCTCGTCTATACATTCCACCTAGCCATTCATCTTAGACAAATTTGCTCTCCACTCTTTTCCCCCCTCCCTTACCTCCAGATAAACAATTTAATTCAACAAAACGATTTCGTTTCGAGCGATTGCTTGGCCAATCTATCTCCTCAAAACATCACAGATATTGATTGTAGACACTTATATATCTAGGTATTATATATGTACACCAACTTACCAATTGCATTAACACAGAATCCTTGTGCAGCATCTCCAGATATGAAGACTGTTTCGCTGCCATCGTATCCGGTGGATTTCGTCAGTTGTTGCTTATCGAAACCGAATTTGTCAGTGATCTGAATTGATTGCACTAACATCATATCCTCTTGGCTTGGTTGTTTGCTAGTGACCGCTTCGCGACGTGACCTTCTCTCACTATACACAACTGAAACAAAAAGGAAACAGACATTATAATAAAATAATAACACCAACAAAAAAATTAACAACAATCACAACAAAAATTAGTTAACCATGACCAAGAGTAGAGTTAACTCCTCACCACGTATACTCCGTAACTCACCTGTTGCATTAAGTGATCGCCTTCTGCGTCCCAGCGATAGCAATGACTTGAACTCGCCACCGGCATCCTCCTGGTCGCACTGCACTGGCTCACACGATGGCATACACGGAGTGACCAGAGCACGGAATTGCACAACCTCAGACGATGGGAATTTGAATGCATCGAAGTGTGACAAAAGAATCTTGCCAGTAATCGAGCCCTTATAGATCGGTCCCATGATAAAATGATCAGTGGGGCAGCCATTCGAATCGATAAGGGTGATCTCGGCATTATCACTACCATCCATGGCGACTAGTTCGCGAACGAAGATTTCATAGGGACTCTGTTCATCGAGAATTTCAAATTTCAATGCCAAGGGATCACCGACTTCAGCTGAGCGCATGACGTCACTGCCGTCACGAGATGTGATCTTCATGATAACATTCGGTGAGTCGACAATAACTTCTTCGGATAGAGCCGGTTCGATGTCGCCCTTTACGCCCAAATCAACTTCATTCGATACCGACTTGTTGGTCAGATCGTATTGACAAGTCACGGCTAAGCCCAAATCAGACGAAGTCACAATAGTGTCGTGGTGCTGGATCACAACATCGTTCATATAGCGTCCCGAACCACTTTGGCGGACATTGCACTCGAGGTCGTTGTAGCCCATGCGAAGTTCAAAGTCTAGCGAGGTCTTAACATCAACGGAGCATGACTTGGGTGAGCCCTTGGCATAGACTTTACCGTCAAACAGTTTGGACGTGCGAATGCGGGCAATCATATCGCCAGCACCACATTCGATTGTTACATTGTAGCAAGAAGAGAGTTCATAGGTAGCTGCTTCGGGCACTTCCAAGTAGGGTTCTTGTACATCGGATAGAGTTGCGCGTGAATGATGGCTGAGACGGCAAACCATGTCGCCGGTGTCACCAAAGTCGTATGAATGGCATCTGTTGAAAAGGAAGAGATAACAAAAAAAAAAGGTGTAATGAATGCGAGGTGTGTAAGTTGTGTATTTCATTTAAATGAGTTTGAAGATAAGAATGTTGTGACAACGTGAGGGCATACCTCTCTTGCCGTAGCCATGATGAGATTGTGAGTGAGTTATGTTGTGAAATAGAAGAAAAAGAATGCTACTGGTATTGAACTTCAACATAAATAGAAGAAAACTTAATTGGAAGTTTTGTTTAGTCTAGTTTAGCTTTGTTTTACCTAATATTGAATTTAACCAATATTTTGGATTTTTTTGAATAATGAAAACGGAGATTCAACTAGAATTGGAGCAGTCAGAGCTGCAGCAAAAGCTGGGTGAGTTTGAGTTGGCCAACTTTAAACTTAAGCTGACAGCAATTTTAACATTTCAAAATCAAATCGCAAGCACAATCCGGTATAACCAAGTCCAATTTTATGAACTCGCGAAAGCTTCACAGCTAACCCAACAAACGACATCAAATGTCAGAAAGCTGTGCAGCTGACCCAGCAAATGACATCAAATGTCAGCAATTTGTACAGCTAGACTACCAAACAGCATCAAATGTCAGAAAACTGTAAAGCTGCATTACATCAAATGTCAAAAAGCTGTGCATTGTGCTGCATTGTAACACTAGCACGTATGGTGCTTTTTGCCAAATATTCAAACTTCACCTAATTTGTTGTTTTAATGTAAACTAAGTGAATTTCTATAAATACATTATTTTTATTTGTTGGATTTTTGTTTTAAATAGTTCCCTCCACAAATAAAAAAACAATTTAGTTTTTAGGAAATCCCTAGAATTTGTATTATTGATGCTAACAAGATCCACTCTTGGGCCTCGCCAGTTATGAAAACTTTTGTTTGGAATGTCAAAATAAAGAAGGGAAAAAGTTGTCCTATCTGGTATTGGATCTTGGGATCTCCTATCTACCAGTCTAATACCGTAAGTGCTGGCATTATTTGCAAAACGGTTGTTTAATGTTGAAAATTAATAACTGTATGTATGTGTACCTATGAACTTCACTGATTTTAAATACCATTGTTTTTTAGGTGCTAAAATTTTTTATTTACTTAAATATTTTTTACTTAAAAAGTTCTCAATAATGCCCTCATTGGTAGTTGACAAGTTTTTCTCGACTAGATTTCCCCTGCGAAAAACTTTCCAGGACCTAGACTATCCCGCCTGGAAAAACAATTAAGTCTTAAAAGAGATCCGAGAAAGTTTTACATTGATGCAAAAGAACCAAAGTAGGATAACTATCGAAATTCTCTAGGGCCTCACCAGTTATGTAACGTTTTGCCTCGACACACGAATAAAAGCAACCAAAGTTATTTTACCTGGAATTTGATCCAAGGATCCATTGTTTTGCCAGTTTAATAGACTTAATACTGGGCTAATTGCAATACAGTTGTAATTCGTTGAAATAACGGGTGATTTCTTAAGAGGTTTAGAACTTTAAAAAAAAAAAACACAAAAAATTCGAAATAATGAATGAAATATTTATTTGAATCGATAGTTTGAACCTTGCAATTTAATGTTTAAAGATAATTTCATGCAAATGTTGACCGCGGCTGCGTCTCAGGTAGCCCATCCGCTGAGTCCAATTTTGGCATACTCTTTCACACATATCGGCCGGTATCTCACGAATGAATGCATGGATGTTGGCTTCCAGTGCGTCAATCGAAGCGGGCTTGTCCCTATAGACATTAGCCTTGACATACCCCCACAAAAAATAATCTAATGGTGTCAAATCGCACGATCTAGGCGGCCAATTGACCGGCCCGAAACGTGAAATTAACTGTTCACCAAACTAGCCTCGCAATTGTTTCGCGTGCTGTGTGGCATGTGGCACCGTCTTGTTGAAACCACATATCATGCAAGTCAAGAACTTCCATTTCGGGCAAAAAAAAGTTTGTTATCATCGCTCGGTAGCGTTCACCATTGACAGTAACGCTGCGATTCGCATCATCTTTGAAGAAATATGGCCCAATAATGCCGCCGGCCCATAAATCGCACCAAACAGTGGCTTTTTCGGGATGCATTGGTAGCTGTTGCAATGCTTCTGGCTGATCTTCACTCCAAATGCGGCAATTATGCTTATTTACGTACCCATTCAACCAAAAATGAGCCTCATCGCTGAACACAATTTTTCGATAAAAAAGCACGATAAACCGAGCACGAATTTTGATAGTAAAATTCAATAATTTGCAAGCGTTGTTCATTTGTAAAACGATCCATGGTTAAATTGCAAACCAAATTGAAGCTGTTTGACAGTGACACAAGGTACTAAACACACGTTAGCTGTCAAAACCAGTGTTGCCAAAACCAAACCAGCTAAAAAATCACCCTTTAGTATGACAAATAAGTTTATATTTTATGATGAGTATAATTTATTCTTTTCATTAATAAATGGGGTTTTTACTAGCAATTACCTCACGAATATTTGACAAGTTTTCCTCGAATAGATTTCCCCTTCTGAAAACTTGCCAGAGCATTAGCTTAACTTGGAAAAAACTTGTTGTTTTCTAGACGGGATATGTGTGATGTAATAGCAGAACTCACCAAAACGTCTTTTGTAGCAAGGCTTTCATGAGTTTTTGATAAGTTGTTGTCATCTAGATTTCGCCTACTGAAAACTTGCCAGGACATTGGTTGGAAAAACTTTCTATTTTCCAGACGGAATTCTCTTCAGTATTGAAATCGAGATCGTTATCCTTTTCTAAATACTGACACTGCAATTTAAATAGATTCTTGACCCTCATCTGCCAAAAATTATCAGTTCAGTTGGTTCAAAACTAACCCACTAAATTTGTAGAATTAATCCGGGATCTTAATTGACAGAAAACATGTTTCAGGAGTTAACAGAGGCTTAGTCACAAAGCTTGATGTTAATGATGATGAAGAACCATGAGGAGGCTTCAGATCTCACTTCGGTGTCAACTGTCATAAAAATTATTACCAACAGTAAAATAAGAATAGAGGTCTTCACCCATCAATCATTATGATCAAAGTTTATATTAAAATAAAAATGGCTGGCGAAACTAGTTTCACTATTCCCATAAAAAATCCACACATAAGCAAGGTTTTTTTTTTCTAAACCATAACCTCAAAAAATCCCATCGAACTATTTGTAACCTTTCACCTAAACTGCATTTAAATTAACCATCCTCACAGTCAAGGGTGTCATGTTAAAAAACCTAATCAAGACATCTTAAGACAACTTTAATCTGTTTAAAAGAGCATGCTCAATTGGGGATAGCGTCAATTCGTCACGGCCAATCTCTATGCAGTGACAGCTTGTTAGATTAAAAGGTTTTCTCTTCATTTCCCCCATCAAAATAACATCTCTGTTTCGTGTGTTCCCCAAGGATGACGACGACCGAAGATTTGCCTACTAGTTCCTATATTGCACCTGATTAAAAACTCCAAAACCTGTCACACATGCAACACGGGCTATAAAAGCAACACTTTGTGTTTACGATTTCGCTTAACCTCACTTAGCGGTAAATTTGTGCATAACCATTTCCATGGTACTCAACCTGTTCCGCCATCATACAATGTTCTGCTTTTCGAAAACAATCTCGTCCCCAATGCATATCTAAATACCTGGAGCTAGCAGAAACGCATCATACATCCATCCCCGCGCACCTATATACTAGCCATGCCTCACTCATTCGTTCGGTTATCACTCACAACATTGCAGCGCACATGTAATCTCTTCCAGATTTGTTCCATCCATCCTACACGCAAAAGCCTTGTTCACACGAACGTACATTAAATCCTCATCTGTAAGCACTACCATTTCCGGACACGATAATATGCAAACCAAGCCACGTCCATTCTGTTAGATTAATCTTCTTGCAACCCACTTTTTCTGTTTCAAATGCTGATGGGTTGTGCTGTTGTGCTGTGCGCGGCAGGCGCGGTGTGCACACCTGACAAGCGATAGAAATAGATACCTCCATGGAGAACAAGGATCTCTAATTAGTAAACCAGTCGCATCTCCATCATGGAGTAATTATTATTATTGATGAAAAAATCGTCATCATAGCCAACACGACAGACGGACGCATATACAGACGACACGGACAAAATCGCGTCTTATACCCCCAATCATAATCAACTACCACCAGCGCAGTTCAGTGCAGCCAGCCAGCGCCCAACAACCAACCTCACTTAACTTACCTGTACGGTGAGTTAAGGCACAAATCACGGCATTCATCAATGCTTCCAACATCCTGGTACACCGAATCGACGGTCTTCAATATTCTGCCCGACAAACGTTTGAACTCGCACAACTTATTCGGTTCTTCGGCGCAGTTGTTCTCTAGATAATCGATACCCTCGTACGCTTGGAATGCACTTGATCCGGCCAAAGTGATTCGATCCATTTCGGAGAGCTCGCAGACATTTGTCGAACGATGGTAGTTAGCCGATCTGGAATAAAAAATAGGAAAAAATAAAGATACGGTAAACAAATATGAAATTATGATGATCAGCGGTATTTTAATTTATCGATAAAAAAAAATTAAATGATATTGTAGAACTGCAAATCGACTTTAGAATCTTATTATGTAATACCCTATTGTGAATGAAAAGTAATTTTGTAATTTGAATTGGCTGCCATTTTATCAGAGAAAAAGGCCCTGTTTTAACGGAAATTCTGTTTGAAAGGGTTGAATTGATGACATTTCGTTGAACAAATAATAACGGCTAAGTGACCACCTTCTGAGTGGGTGTATATTGAATTGTTGCTTGCAAAACATTGGGCTCCAAATTGGTGATGTTTTCATCACCAAATTGGTGATGTTTTCATCAACTGGTTCTCATCTGTCAACTTAAATGTCAAAGCATTTGACGCCATTTTCCGAATTTATGGCTCATTCTCATTAGATTTGTTTGTTTACTTATCAAAACTGCTGATTTCTATCAATTTTAGTTATTTACTTTTCACTAAAATTAATAGTTCTGGGAAGAATGGTACTACGTCCGTTCACATACCTGTCATATACAAGGGGGCGTAGTACCTCGTGGCATGGTTAGTGCGTAGGACTGTCATGCCAAAGGTCTGGGTTTGATTCCCGGCCACTGCCAACTAAAAACAAATGTTTTTTTCCGAGGTACTGCCTCTTGCGAGGGACTGACAAATCCTCCAAGAGTAAACTTGTCACGAATGCCGTTCGGACTCGGCAAAAAATTGTAGGTCCTCTCCATTCCTGCCAACAACACGCACACAACAATGGTTGAGAGTTGTTAGTCACAAGACCCTGGTTCTCTATGAGCTGTTGTGCCACTAAATTTATTTATTCTATGCAATGGGGCATGTTGGGGTGCTCCCCCCCTAATCATAATAAATTTCTAACATAAAGCAATTAATTTTCTTTTGAAAGTATTTTAAATCAAGATTTCTGTACCAAAACTATTTTTTGAATGAGGTTGCCACCCCTCCCCCTCCTTACTGAAATCCAGCGGACGCCCTTGTTGTTAACCATTGAATTCTAATGAGAAGATTTTGGTTCGGTGGCGGTTGAATTGGCTACCAGTCATAAAGACTGACACACTGAGACCATAAAATGGTCCATTGTGATTGATTGGCGCTATTTGATTAGATCCTATGAAAATCGTATTACATCGATTTAACCAGTTGTAAACTAATTGAATTTGCCAAGCTTCCTATTCATTTGGGATGATATTTTATGATAAAAGAAACTATATTTATTAAAACTTAAGTCTGAAATACTTTCCCCTGAGTTACTCCATAAAAATTATTCAAAATTTGGTATTTCCTTCTGTTGAGAAATATATCTTTTAAATCTATTTTTCATGCAACTAATTTTGTACTAAATTCTTTTGTACTGAAGTGTACTAAATTATTTTGTAGTAAATTTCTATTAAAGTAAAAAACCATAAACCATTTGGCCCTGGGTCGCCAATCTAATTCCTACTCTTTTTGAATCTTTCTTAAAAAAAACCTTCAAAATATGAATACTTGAAACAAGTTTAACTAATGTTCCCCAACAAATACAACTTACCCTATAAAACTAAAATTCTAAACAAAGTAATATGCATGCTTATTATTAAACAAGGACACGTAGGTTGAGCTTGTTTGGTTAGTTAGGATTAGCTACAGGTAGGTGCCTCCCCTTAAATTCAACCAAGGTACCGTGTTCTGACAAAAATTATTATGAAATATTGTAAATCGATATCTTGGACATTGTGTATAGAATGGCCTTAACGCATGTTACACTATTGATCGACCAAACTATATAAAAATATAGTAAGAAGGTTCGTTAGTGCACTGTGCTATCAAACCTGGCATTCGAAAGAAGCCGCTTTTTTCCTTCTTCGACACCAACTCTACACAGAAAAAGGAAAGAGCATTTTGAACAAATCCATTCGCAGGTATTATATGTATAGAGAATAGGAAATAGAGTCGGCAGTATGAGCCATTCACAACAAAACAGTGCACTTTTTATTGCTAAAATATGACAAGAGCCCCAACACACAAGGAAGCAAACACACCACACATTTTGCAATATGAATGGTCATAAAGAAGCTTCATCATGGCAGTTTCATGGCTTGTTGAACATTTGTGTGTGCTGTAGAATTATAGTTGGTGTTGTTGTTGTTCGCATTTATGGCAGCTCAGATATCCTTTAGTTTGGTTCTTCTATCTCTCCTTATGATATTTTATAAACAAATGTCAATTATTTTTTTTTTTTTTTTTTATTTTTAATAAAAAAAATCTAAAACTGAAAACACACCAAAGATGATGATGGCAGATAAAATACTGTAATTGTGGTGCTACGCGCTTAGGCGGAACAATGGTCTTGTTAGTTTTGATGGCTTACGGCCTTGACTTCTCTTTTGATGATTTTTCCTTTTATATACGAAAGTATATCTAAGCATGGTTTTATAATAAAGAATGGAAAAGGAAGTGATGGGTGAAGAGTTTACCATCAAGACAGATTATCGCATTTTTTGTCGTTGCCGCACCGCCATGGATCATAAATTTGTAGATTTTTAAGTACTTAGCGTGGGAGGTTTGGCAAATACAGTCAAATCCATTTATTTTAGCTTAAATTTTAAATAAAAACAAAAAATACTCTAATTTAAGAACAGCAAAAATGTTGGTGCCCTAATTCTTCACAACTTTCAAGTTAATAATTTATTTTTCAGAAAACTCTAAAAAAAAATAGTCTAAGGCTAAGTACGCACTTGCGATTTTCTGTCGCACGATAATTTATTCGCAAAAAATGGAGCATATGAGTTTAAATGAGAATGGGCCCTGTTCAGATTTGGAAAATAGGGCTCTCGTGAGTATTATCGTGTTTTCATTTTAAAACTTTGAGGCGCCGCCGCAAATTCATTTGAACAAAAATAAATTTAATATTTAGCACATTAAAACAATGACACTCATAAGTCCACTTTATATGTTTTCCTCATGCACATCCTGACAACCCGCTTAACTTGTCAACATACTGCCGTGATACTGGACTTAGTCTACCCAATCTGAACGCACCTGATATAAAAAAAAAATCCTGCTTTGTTGCGATAATTTTTGCAGTCGCTGTGACAGAAAATCGTAAGTGTATTCCTTGCCTTACTGGTTCAAATCGTACAATCTTTGTGATCATTTCACGTCACTTTGCGGGAGAGTTTAGCCTTTCCTTAAATAATCCATTCAAAATGACTTTTATTTAATCATCTGTGTGAAATGTAGTGTGCTGTCCTGCTGGAATCACATATCATTCACATCCATATCATTCACATCCATATCATTCACATCCATATCATTCAATTTTGGCCAAAAAGAATTGCTTATCATCGATCGGTAAAGGTCTAGATGAAATGATAGACTGTCTCAGGTTTTCCTGTACACTGCAGATACTCTATTCGGTGAATTATCGGTGTTGGATGATTTTGTCCAATGAATTGGTTGGATTGAATTTGATCACCAAACGTTGAATAGTCGACTGGAGAAAACGGCCATGTTATTCGTCAGCAACAAAACACCAAATTTGATGCTTAAGTTTTATCATTTGCATGTGTTGCTCAATTATGTGAACTGCCAGGCTGATTTTAAGTGGTAGGTGACTGAATAATAAACAACTAGATTTGACAGATGCAAATAAAAACAAACAATATGGCCGCGACAGACTATCGACATCAGCCCATCTCTACTGGAAAACTTTTAGGCTAGCGATTTTGATCAACTATTTAGTCGCAACAATTCAAACACATGCGCTTAAGTGAGATTAAACGGACAAATTGTTTTTCATTTTTCTGGCCATGTGATTGTTGGGTGTAAAAAATAATCAAATAATCTTACATGTTTGTGCTCAGACTTGCGAAATGAAATAGTGTGACTAAAAATTCGTAGTTATTCCAATTAGTCATGCAAGTCCTTGGATTTTCAGGCGCATTATTAGAAAGATTAGATTTGATTGTGAATGCGCACATAAATATGTGACTTAAAAATCGCAACTATTCCAAATTATAAAAAATCAAGTAAAATTAAGTAAAGCGAGTCTGCATACGGATAATCGCAACTGATTACATGAATGGACAGCGCTATTTCTTAATCTCAATGGTAGGAAATCACTAGGTCGTACATAGGCTGAGCCCTGAATCATTTCCGATTTTCGCAGTTTCCTTGTCTAATCGTCAACAAGATGTTGTGATTGGTTTGACGCACGTGCTTGCATTCACACAAAATCGCAAATGCGGTTCTAGCCTTAATCGCTGCGATTTCTTTGAAGCGTGCCCGTACATTCACTTTGATAGCGTGAAAGCTTTATATTGTTTGCCATTACTTTGACCATGTGCATACATTCACATTAAAAGCTGTGTGTTGAGTATTTTTTGCGATTAAAGAATCGCGCGACAAATATCCGCAAGTGACTGTATAAATTTTTTGATCACACAGACTGAAAATCTCAAGTGCCGACCAAGCCTTAAATTGAACAAAGAAACCGCTTACACATATCGGATATCGGATCTCCCGTTTTGACGATTTGAACTTGAATACAGATTTGACAGCGAAGGAAACTCTTTGTTTGAAGATGTCTCTACTCGGTAGATGATATGGATGTGAATGATTTTTGAAAACTCACGTTTACCACAACAATCACAAATTCTGAGGCAAATTATATGCGAGCAACAAAGCAAAATGGCACAAAACGAGCACAAATGTGCATTAATTCGAGAGGTGGTCATCTGACCGATATCGTAAAATCATATGTTCAACATAAAGTCATAATGTCATGACTTCTATTAAACTTTCCGTGTAAACAGAGCCTATTTTTATTTCATTCCAAACAAAATGGCACCCAATTCACACTACCTCGGTTCGTATATTTCAGTGCCTATTTCTACCAAGTTAAGTACAAAGTTATCGGTCAAAGTTCATAAACAAAAATTTAACTGAACTAAATTTAGTAAAATTTGGCAATTTTGTGAATACATTATTAATTACTTGATTTCTAGCTGTTTTCTGATTTCAGTTTTTTTTTGATAAGTACTGCGTGTTTTGAACTTCCAAAACCCTTTTTAATACACCAAGTTTTGAGTGCAGAAGGTGTAAGATTTTTACAGAATAAGTTCAAGATTAAAACTTAGACTCTTAAGAATGAAAGCGGCTAAACATTGTTTCCATGAAATTAAGACCCTCTTAACATATGATTTGACGTTAATCAAAAGGTTAAGTTTGCTTATAAAACATGTTTTCATACTAAAATTTCATTCAAAAGAATTTATTGCAAAAATCAAAATCCGTTTTTTAATAGTCAATATAAAAGTTCCATTCAAACCAGTTCACTTCGCTTTCTAATTTCTAAGTGAATTCAATAGCTGGAAAAATAAAACTTCCTTCTAAATCATCATCATTACATGTTGTATCTCTACTACAGCAACAGTGTATTGCATTTTATAGTGCTATAAAAACAATTCTTATAACCTCTGATGATAACTCCCAACACCGCATCACTTTAATACCTAGTACAAGTAGAATTAAAAAAAAAAAACAACAACAATTTTCTTCTTGTAATTAAATCTCAATTTGCATTACTAAAGTCCATGAAACTTGTTTAAATCGAAGGCAGAAGCACTCTTTTTCTTGCATGCAAATCAAGCAATGCTAATGAATCAGCTTTTATGAGGAAGAACATGTAACATGAATAAAATGAATAAAAAGATCTTGTAAATCATCATCTCTTGTGCATTAACTAACGGATGTCTTAAAAAAGAGAGAGAGAAAGAGAGTGAGTTAAGACAAAATTGCAACTTCCTTAAAATAATCTTTAAAAATGTCTTTTAGACATTATAACTTGTAATTTGGTGCGTGCTTATTTTATTAAAAAATCATCTCAAAATGGGTGTAAGCTATTTCAAATTTTGTTTTTTTTTTGTCCAAACATACAAAAAGTGTCACTTTAGATTTGTAATGGAATAGAGCCATTGTTTCACGAGGTGTGTGGCATACCTTAATAGAGTTTTCCAATAGAGACGGTATGAAATTGACAGTCGAAGGCAGCCATGTTGTTTTGGCAGTGTCTGTCAAATCTGATATTTATTATTCAGTCAATGATGCCAAAACACAAAGATAGTACCACGATTAAGCTAGGCGTGCAAATGGTAAAATATTTTCTATCAAAATTGGTATGCTCTTGTGACAACGGTGCGCATCCATTTAATGGATGACGGAGTATAACATTCATGGTCTGCCTTCCCAGTGAACTACCAAGTGCGCCGGTTCAGTATGAAAAATCAGTCAATGAATTGAAGGATCTTCCGAAAACGTCGTCACTGCCCATGACAGTGTGCAGTAGAACACTCGGCAGTCACTTCGATAAAATGGAGATCTCTCCCGATCGATAATGAACAATTTCTTCTGTCCTATATAAGATGATATAAATGGATGAATGAAGGATTTGGGGTATAAGTGCACAGCGACCATAAAGACCTATTGTGTCCCCTTCTAAAGCTGGATGAGGTACCTCATACTACAGCACGTCCCCCAAATTTGTTTCCTTGAGAAACTTGAGTGTTTGGTGTATTTTAAGGGGGGTCAGGAGACTCTCCTCTATCTGGTGAATTCCCAGATACCTGTGTCTTTGATTCATGAGTGTATCACATCTACCAGGTGTATGGTCCGGTGTCTCCTCATGAGCATAGCAAAATCTGCACGTGGCACTGTTTTCTAAGCCAAGAATGTGGAGGTATCTCCCAAGCTTACAGTGGTTTGTGAACAGACCCGTTATTATTTTTTGTTTGTTCTTATTTAAGCTGATACCGGACTGAAATCGTTCTTGGTTGTGAACCTCAAGTAGAAGTTTGGCTCAGCTTAGGGAGTTCGTTCCAGATTTTTGATCTTTTCACCTCCTCTTTTTTTGATTTTATGTTTTATCACGTTTTCTCCTCTTTCGCAATAAAGGGTGTCACTGCCCCTTTTTTTTTTGCTAAGGAGTCTCCCTTCTCTCTGAAGATGATATAGATGTGAAGGACACGTCCTTCGAACAAAACTATGTGTCAGACAACTACTGCCACAAATGACATTCTGCGGGATCCATTTTAGGGCTAGTTATTTATCGCAGTGGCCACCGTGAATTGACCATAATTCATATAAATAACTTACGAACCCGATTGACTTTTTCATTTGGAGTTTTCTGAAGTCGCAGATCTATGACAATAAGTCGTAATTGACCTCTGCCTTCAAAGTCAGGCCATCGCTCAAATTCAGTCGAATCTGTGCCACCGTGTGAACGACATTTGAATGATGTCATATTCCATACAAAATTGCATTTATTTGATTTTCAATTTAAAAGCAGAAAGATTAAAGCATTTGAAGCTAATATTGAAATGCATTTGTTTTTTGTTGAACAAGCATAAAAGATGGATATAGCAAGAAATACTTTTTCACTTGCACTTAAAACATATCTCCTGTTGGGCGCCATTTAAGTTTTAATAAAACTTCATCTACTTATGTTTGTTTTATGTTAAGCATGCATAAAACATAGACACATGGAATATAGAATGATACTTTTAAAGCTTTTTTCAAGTGCAATATATCTATTGTTGGGCGCCATTTTGGCCTTTATAAAACTTCATCTTAGTATATTTAAAGCTTTTTTCACTTGCAACATGTATATTTTGTTGGGCGCCATTTTAGTTTTTTCTAAAACTTCATTTCCTTATATTTGATTTTTGGCAAGCATTCATAAAACATGGACATATGTAGGATAGAATGATACTTTTTAAGCTTTTTCAATGCAACATATCTATTGTTGGGCGCCATTTTGACTTTTATAAAACTGATGGCCTGACTTTGACCGTTGTAAAACTGCACCTCCATTTGTTTTTTGTTAAGCATATAACATACATATGCATGTAGGATGGAAACTCAAAGCTTTTTTCACACTCAGCTTATCTTCTGTTGGGCGCCATTTTGATCTTTGTAAAACTTCGTCTACTAAGCATGCACCTGCATATCCTTTTTGTAAGGTGCCATTTTGACCTTTATAAATCATCGTCTCCATATTAAATATGGGAAGAAACCAGGAAGTTTGTATATGAAGCTATCTTACAATCTAGCACACAACCGCTTAACTTCATCAAAAATTGATCTTTCAAAATATTTCCATCCTTAACGCATCCGCACAACGGACTATGCTAACTACATATTTCAATCTAACCTACACAATCTTCCATAATTATTTATCTTTCATATGCTAGTATGAGCAAATCATAATAATTTAATTGACCACATTACACTCGACCGGCCAGCACGCGGCGTGATGCATTTTTCTCAAATTGTATCATTTCGAATGGATATCTATCAAATTGGACAGGTATCGATGGCTCCTGGTACCGGTGTATGGTGTATCTTAGATCAATGATGCACCAATGTAACCCGTATACTAACACTATTCGGCTCACTTGCATGGCAGATAATCGAAACGATTTTCCTTATATATAGATACATTTACCATCTTCAAGATGCATCTTGAAGGTGTATCTTTGCCACGGTATATCTAAGATTTCTTCTGTCAGTGAACTGATCTTCTACATAAATTAATATGTGCAATTCACGTTCACACGAGCGGTCATGCGCCAGCGCGCAACTGTCTAATTCAAGTTTAATTATAATTCATTATAGAACCGTTTTTTTTTCTTCTTCTTCTGCATGGGATCTCTTCTTCACCATCATACACCATGAATTATTGACCATAATATCGGTGAAATGAAGATGTATTTTACCCGGGCGCGTTCACAAAAGTTCGTGATATTTGCTGCTCTGTTTTGCCGCTATTCATATAAGCGGTAGCCGCATTAGAAAAAAAAAAAAAAAAACAGCAAGGTGCATAGAATGTCATAGATTGGTCTAATATTACGTTTCCTGCTGGGGGTAGTCTTCCATTTTTTTATGATTTCATTCTTGGTCGTGTATATGCTTGCAATTAGAACCACCGACAATTTTTTTTTTGGATTATTATTTATGAAATCTATAGTGGCGCATGATTGCACACCTTCAAGTCGTCGTTGTCGTTGTCGTCTTCGCGTCGGATCGATTAGCATTTCCGACTTAGGTAATCGAGTAGTATTTGGTAGGAATGTAAGCAAAATGGGAAAGCGCTGATAGCGTTCATTAATCTTTGTAATATGCATGCATGTCTATAAGCTTCTGAAAGGTTCTTTTAGGAAAAAGTGTCTACACTGAGCGAAATAAATCAATTAAATTAATTAGGTTCATTTGAGAATAGATTACAACCAGTAAGTGGTTAATATGATTCAGCAGAGTTTGCAGCTGCTTTCATACGTGTTCAAAATGCATAGACATTTTTAGCATATGTGCTCACTGGACTTTTTTCATAGGGGTGGGAGCGGTAAGGGCAAAAATATGTTGGTAGAGTGACATTGTCCAGAGATAGAGTAAGTGACAACTTTAAAACAGAAAAAATGGCGAAGCAAAGCACAGTAGAAAGGATTCTCTTCTTAACTTCCTAACAATCCCTCACGAAATCATCAATTTAAACATTCTCTAATCTTCACCGTGACATGGAGGTGAATTTTAAAGATTTAAATGTGGTCATTCACTAATAAATTTTGATGTTCAAATTAACTTATTTTGTAGTTTCTAAAAAGCGCTCAGTGCTTTGGTTCTAATAAAATGTTTTATCAAATAGAATTTTAATGTTACCATCACTTTATTTTTCTCTCTGTACGAATAAACATATCTATGAATACTTATCTGAAAGTGAAGTTTCCTAGTAGAAAAATGAAAATGAAAATTTATTGGCAATGAAAGGGCAAATCGATTTTCATTTAGAATGATAGGTATAAGCATAGGTAGACAAAACAAAACTAAAAGAAAACAAAACACCACTTCGGACAAGGCCAATTTGCACTTTCAAGCAACATCTAAGTGGCGGAAAATGAGTATATATGCATGCTTTGACTACAAAATATATTGCTTTTTAAGACAAAAGTCTTCATACAATGTAATACCACACATTAGTTACTTTTTCTTTCTTTTTGAGTTTTTGATTAGTTTTATACTTGTGGTTTCTCATGGCAAACACAAAATAGTGTTCTTTTTACGATATTAGAAAACGAACTTAGGTAAGGTAATAGCTGATGGATATGTTGTGGTTTAAGTGAAACTTTGTTGCAGCTCAGATAAAATTTAATTTAATTCAACCATTAGAAACATGGTCAGAGTGGGGAAAAAGGAGCTCCATCCAAATTTTTCAAAATGTTTTGACATTTTCAAAATTGAAATCTAGTGTTTAAAAAATGCATTTTTAAAAGTGCATTTTGAATTGGTTTAACTAAATTTGGATTGGCATGTAAAAGTCTGAGGAGCGCTACGAAATCTAATTTTCTATTTTAAGTTTGCAGAATTTTTATTTTTCAGTGTGAAACTGACATCGAAATATTTCTGGTGAAATTTGAGTATCCTTTGATTTCGATATGCGAAACTTTAAATTGCGAGATTTTGGTTGATTTTTGAGAGATTTGTTCGGTGCGAGATGTTTAAAACCAAGATTTTTTAATTAAATTAATAAGTAAATTTGGTGCCGCAATAGCTCGAATAGAACCAAGTCTTAGTGACTAACAACTCTTGACCATTTC
Source organism: Dasysyrphus albostriatus (assembly GCA_946251815.1). Lineage (NCBI taxonomy): Eukaryota > Metazoa > Arthropoda > Insecta > Diptera > Syrphidae > Dasysyrphus > Dasysyrphus albostriatus. The sequence continues at coordinate 24,559,545 of OX276335.1, read as the reverse complement.
TATGTGTCTGTTGTTGACAGAAATGGAGGGAAGCTACAATATTTAGCCGAGTTCGAATGGTTACATGGAAAGCACTTTTTCATGACAAATACTCGCATACTCGTGGAGGATTTGTCAGTTCCTCGCAAAAACATTTCTGTTTTAGATAGCAGTGGCTGGGAATCGCAACCCAGACCTTCAGCATGACAGTCCAACGCACTTACCCGTATGCCACGAAATAGATTTTGTAATTGCGAGATTATGAAAAAGAGGATTATGAATTTGCGAGCTTTCGTCTTTCCGATATTATTAAAAAATCCCACATTTCGATAATCTAAATTTAAGTTGTCAATCAAAATCTTGCGCGAGATTTTTACTTGCGAGATTCTTACTAAAAAATGTATTTATTGCAATGCAATTTATTGGTGCAAAACTTTAATTTCTAGGATTTTAGTTTGCGAGATTTTGTAGTTTCGGGATTGTTGAAAATAGAGTTTTATGACTGCATGATGAAGAGTGAAATTTTGTAATTGCGAGATTGTATACCGAATCCTGCAGTTTACACTGTTGCAAAAGGTACGTTCACAAAATTTACATCGGTATAAAACCCTTTGAGCAAAACTTTTACCAGATATTGGACTAACAGAACCAATTTCTGTAACTTTAGTCGTTGTTGGTCAAAAGTCAACTTTTAAAAAACACACGAATTTACATTGCTCAGTTACAGATTTACGTTTTTTTTGTCGCAATTTGCAACTCCATGAGAATAACTGCAAACCACCAACAAAAAATTCTTAAATCACGACTTTCTTATAGCAATTTACTTCTCGAAGAGGTAAAGCACCACAACATGGTATGTATCTAATGATTAATGTTTAACACCAACGTTCTGTAATAAGCCTAGTGGTTGCATGCCCGCTCCGCAACTCGTGGGATGTGAGCTCAAATCCAAGTTGAGTCAAGCGTAAAGTATTTAGTGTATACCTACCTGCAATGGAAGTAAGAGAAGAAGAAGTAAGATTGATCTGATCTTTCAAAGTCGCAATATCATGAAAAAAAAGTTGCAAATTTGCAAATTGGCGATTGATGAATATTTGGATCAAATTGCGATTTGTTGTTCGTGTGTTGAGTGAGTGTTGATTTACGATTTTTGAGTATCAATGTCTTCATTTTGCTCAGTTTCGCAAATTGCAAACAAATAGTCGTAAATTACGAAATCTGGAGCCAAGGTATAAATCTGGATTCATTTTTCGTAATTTGCAGCTCATTTTTCGTAATCTGATCTAAGAATTCTTTCCGTGTACCTGTTAAATAGTTTTGTTTGGCAGCCATTTTAAACAGCCATTTCAAACAGACAAAGAGCATTTACATTCTACTAAATATTTTTTTACAAAAAAAACTATAACGGAAACCAAACAAAAGGAATGAAAATATTATAGGGACTCTTCACAATAGATCGATTGGAACCATTCACCACTGATATAGCAATTTCGGTAAAACACAAGTGAAACTGAACGTTCAGTCGTTTAATTTAAGTCCCATTACTACAAATCGTCGAAAAACTCCCCGGTTTGATATTGGATGATCAGCGAGTCTATGTTCGCGAAGATACAATAGGCTTATAAAATGTATCAATGATTTCAGTTTTGCATTATTATTTGAATATGAAAAAGCTTTTCGCAAGATGTGTGCTGGCTGCATTTGCTTACACTTTATAACAAATGCAATCGTTTGACGACTTCATCAGAGTGTTTCGCGATATTCAATCAAAGCCCGAACGAGTTTTTTCAACTTGAATGAAACAATGATCAATCAAAACAGATCAGAGACAAATAAAAAGTCGAAGCAGTGGGCTTTTCCAGGTGAATTGACTATTTTCGATCAACGTAAAAATAGTAAAACGATCCTGCGCGGGGCTGCTGGATCAATTTGACGCTTATTTGAGGGAAAAATAACCGCATTTGGTGACAAAAAGTTGTTTTCTACCAGGCGCAAAATCCGCAATCGCAATGGCAAAATTACATGAATTATAATGAATTTCTCCTTCATCCAGTCTATTCACACATTTAGTCCCCTGCGACTAATTCTCGTTTCCAAACATGCAGAAATGGTTCAGCGGTAAGAATGAAGTCGAGTCGAATGAAGAAGTCAACGACTTTTTTGAGGGTCTCTATAGGGGGCATCAGAAAATTGTAAGAAGAAATAGTGCCCAAAAAAGACTATGTTTAGAAAAAAACGTTTTTTTGCCGTAAAAGTGTAGTTGATTTTAATTTTTAAAGGCTAAGTGATTCGCCCTCGAACGCAACAAACTTTTTCTTATCGACAATAAGAGCATTTGGTTTTGGATGGAATAAAAAAATCATATTTTAGACCGTCAATCCAAGTCATCCAAAAAACTAAATTCCGGTGTACCACAGGGTTCTATTTTATTTCCGACACTTTTATTTATATTTGAAAATGATGTCATAGCTGAAATTTTTGTTAACACTTCATTGTTACTTGCGATATGGGTACTAAAGGGCAAGTTTTGGATTCGTGCAAAAAAAAATTTCGAAATAAAATTCAAACATGACATTACGATGTCTGTCTGTTTGTCTGTATCTTGATTTACAGCCTAAACCACTATAGTGGTTTTCAAATTTTGAACTTAAGTTTTTTTTTTTGTAACTGTCCAGAGGGGAAATTGAATTTTTTTAGCTCCAAAAATAACGGTACTTGCCATACAAGCGTTAAGGAAGGGCTTATTTATCTCAAGAACGGTTCCAACGATTTTGATAAAAAAATCAGTAGAGTATTGTAGGTGTAGTGTACGTTTTGGTAAAAAAAAATTTATCAAAAACCGTTAATAACGGTACCTGCCATATAATAGTCATCTTGATTTTCGACTTTCTCATTAACGGCTCACACGATTTCAATCTAAATTTTTGTGCAAGAGCTCCTATCAAATGTTAGTAATATTGCATATCAAAATTTTGAAAATCGTAAATTTTGGATTTTTAACAAAAATGTTAAATTTTTTTTTTCAACATTCAATATTTCAAAAACGGGTTGATGATTTTTTTTTTAAACTTAATTAATTAACGTATATTAATAAATACTCAAAATTGACATACCAAATTTTGTTTTGAAAAATGTAACTAAATTTTTATATATAAAAAAATAATTTTTAAGAAAACCGCTCCAGCGGTTTAAACATTTTGTTTGCATATATTCCTATTTCTTCAAGTAATCAAATGGCATACTTGTTTTTGAGCTCTAAAAATTTTACTAGTTGTTTATACAGTTAAAAGAACGATTTAAATACTTTTTTTTATATTTTTATATATGTTTCTATAATTACTTTCATATTTCCAAAGTTCTTAATTCCAAGCAACTTGAACATAAGAGCAAGTTCATGCGATCCAGTCATTGCATTTTATTTTGTTGATGACATCTCTTAATTTTGTTTTTTACTTATGCCCAGAGTCACCTCCCCACTCAAACGTGTGACGTGTGTTTGCCAAGCTAGAAATGCAAACAGAGCCCAACTTCAGACGCACTGTAAAATATAGAGATTTGTTCTTTAGCCGCACTACACGTATGTGGACATACTCTATACTTGATATATCCCAATCAATCACTGATCATCGGTTTTTCCTCTTAAATTCTCAGTTTAACTCGCTCTATGCTAAAACATTATAAAGGTTAATACATGCGCGCTTGTTATAAACAGAAGGCATCTTTACAGCGCCATCTATAGATAAAAAAACCTTTAAAAATTACCAACGAAGAAATGACTTCTAACCCAGCAGCCAAACATTTTTTTCTAAATATTATGATAAGATTTCAGGCACCTACGCGTTGGTACGCCTGGCTTGGGGTTTTGCAAATAACACCAAAGCCTTCATCTATTTCCAAGATACACCTGTGCTATGCTTACTTCCCTGCATTTGCTGCAAATTTTATCTCACATGTATCTCATCTTATGTTGTAATTTACAAAGTAATGAACATCCTAAGCAGCTATGTAGATTCATGTGTGTTTTATTCATAAATCGATCGTGCAGGATTATTTAATTATTAATTCCTTTCAAACACGTTGCGTTTGTAGGCACTTGTAATGAAAATGCCAAGTCTTTGATGTCTCACTTATGCCGTGCCGTCGCATCGTCTGCTGAATGTTATACCAAAGGAAGTATGCAATCGAAAAAAAGCAAACATTTCTATCAGGATCTAGTAGGTTCTCTTAATCAAATATTTATATCGTATCCATAATAAATCAATAAGTGCGAAGCCGGCACACGCACACAACTTTTTGTGTATAGTTTTCTATAGTCGGGAGGGTAATATTATAGGTAAAAAAATTAGCTATTTTGCAGTATCGCTGAAACAAAATATATCGCTAATGAACAAGATTACTGAAACGTTAGATGCTTAAATTTCTTCTATTAAGTTTTTTAGAAAACTGAAAATAACAAAATCTAGTTCAGTTTTTACTTTCAATCTGTTGACAAAAATGGGAGACCTTATATCAAATTTGGTAGCTCTGATCTTTTACTTAGTTTGTTTGTGATGTAGGCTTTATGAATAATCCAAGTTTTCATTCTGAAACCCTGAACGCAACATTGTAAAAAATTAAAAAAAAGGTAGGTGCCTTGAAATCTTCGAGCTCTTTTTTCAGTTATTGGTAATTGTTGGCATCAGTGCCTATTTTCGATTAAAACTGCGTTTTTTGAGTTCAAAGTTACAAAATTTATGTCAATTTGAGTACAGACTCATGAAACATGTTTTAAAACTTATCAATCAATTTTCCAACATGACTTGCTGAACTATAAGTATAGAGAAAAAACAAAATAAATGTGATTATTACTCCACCTTATGCTTAAAACCTTCTTTGTCTATGACTTTTCGAACCTTGCTTTGAAAAAGAAGAAATTGAATTTTAATCGAAGGTGGGCAGCCTTGACGGGTATACCTTTCACGCCTTCCGTGGGCACGATCGAATCGGCTCGTGGCAAAATTCTTTAAATTTTCTACTTCATCGGAAGAAAAAAAAAAATTAATTTTCTGATAACTTAATGAGCAGACAAGTAAACCTCCTAACACTTTGGTTGAATGGTTTCCTTCAAAACAATTTAACAAGCTATCTTTGTATCTTTCGCTCTTCTTCTAAAGCAACAACTGCCGGATGTAATGAAACTTTGCAAATAAATCTTAAACCTTCTTGTGCGTCGCAAAGGGGTACCTAAATCTTAATTTTTCAATCTATTGAAGGTATAGGTAATCTACGCATTAATATCTCATTTGAAAAATGCAATCCTTACGTCTTTATGAGGTTCATAGTGTTATAGCTACATAAATGTAGATATCACATCAATAAAAAGCAATCATCCTTTTTATATCAAAGATCGATGATGGTGTTTAATGAAATTTCGCACTTTGCTTAATTAAATCGCATCACACTCTGTGTTCCAACTATACAAAAAGATTATAATAAACATAGTTAAAGTTAGAAAAAGAAGGTATACAAAAAGACATACCTACTCAAAGACTCATAAAAGGCGGGAAGATGCTGAGAATTTGTAAAATTTTCCCGCCAATCCATTATAAATGATTAATGAGGTGATCATAGAAGATATAAATTTAAGCTTCTGCACAGAGATTGGCAATAGAAGATTTTGTGCCTTTGGGTTATTAATCAATGTGTCGTTGAGTCATTAATTTATAAAAGAAGAAAAATAAAAAAAGATATTAGAAAAAAAAAAACTCCCTGAGAGTGTTTATTGTAAGCGTGCGCTGTTGACTGCTTCGTGGTGGTTTTAAAATAGGAGATTCCTTCCGATGAATGGAGAGAATTGGAAAGAAGCTATAGGTGATGGAGTTGGGCGTACCTTTGTAGGTACAAGTACAACAAGCGGAAGTTGTCGATAGGAATCTTTTGAAAAGTGATCGTTTAGAATTTTATTTTATCGTTAAGATGAATGTGCAAAAAATAAACATGAATTAGAAAATTCTGAACAAAGGAAAACTTTTGTGATACTAGCGTTGGATGTGAAGGAAATGTTATTTTAAAATATTTGTGATAATGAGACTTGGAGTAAATATCTAGTCAGCATTGAGGGGTACCCTATAATGCCATCTATCCGTTGTCTTTCGAGCTAGATGGAGCATTTCACATTCCTGAAGTGTGGCTTAAGAATAAATTTCTCACGAAGTTGGTTGACTCGAATTCTTTTAAAGGAGACAAGAACTAGTTATTTTATTGCTTATAAAAATAGCGATAAAATATTCAATGCGGAAAGCTTTTTCATGTCCGAATTTTTGTGCAAAATGGAAAATAGCATCCTCGAGCTCCCTCACCATCACTCGCCGATCATCCAATATTAGACCGCAGATTTCCGGTATAGCGACTTCAATCGGGCAATCAGTGCGTTCTGCGTCATTTGCGCTGAAACTTCGGCAGCTTTCCATCCTCTTAGATTCTGAGCACTCTGCTTCCAGTCATCTAGACCAAGCTTATTGGCATCCACTATGATTTTCTGGACATTATCCACATTTTGATAAAACTATCAAAGAGTTCGTAGTTGCATCTTCTCCTCCATTCGCCCTCCTCGCACACACAGCCAAATACCCGTCGAAGAATTTTTTTTCGAAGAAGCACAGTGTCAGCACTCCCATTTTGCATATCGCACAACACTCCATGTCTTAATGCAGGACTGGCAGTATAAGAGTTTTATAGAGCTTGTATTGCGTCCTTCGTGCGAGAAGTTTTGAACCCATCTGTTGCTCCAAAACAAAGTAGAATCGGTTTGCTAGGGTAATTATTCGTCGGATCTCCAGTAAGATGTGGTGGGTGCAACTATTGTTTACTCCGAGGTAGATGAACTGCTTTGAATTTGTTGCTGACAGTTATTTCACTTTTCGTTGATAGCATGTATTTAGTCTTGTCCTCGTTCCACTGAAAGACCAACAAGTTTCACCTGTTCTTCAATTGTCGTGAAAGACTCTATAACGACCTATTGGACTTACCTAAAGATATCATCATCGGCATGCCTTAGAAGTTGGACAGATCTGCTGAAAAAGTGCCTTTCAGTGCAAACGCCTGCCCTGCGCAATATTTGTTCTTAAAAAAGATTGAAGAAATTTGGAATAGTTGGGAAGACCTTTTTCCCAGTTGCACATTGCATCTCGTTTTTTCCAATGTCGCTTGACATAACTGCATCAGTTTTCCTGGGATCCAGAGTTCTGCCATCGCCATATAGGGCTCCTGACGATGAATGCTATCATATGAGGCTTTAAAGTCCAAAAAAGATATTGATAGAGTCTCTACTTGAAGATCGTTGGTCTTTCCCATTCTGAGAGTGAATTTATAGTCTATGGTCGATCTGCCTGTGGTCGATCTGCCTGTCTGGTACTTGCTGGTTACAGTGTTGCAGAACGGCTTAAAGCGATGACGCATTACGTTGGATAGGATTTTGTATGCGACGTAAATCAGGGATATGCCTCGATAGTTCTTGCAGGACAAAGAATTGCCTTTTTGTAGATGGAACATATTAAGCTGATAGACCAGTAATCGGGCATACTTCCGTCCACCCAAACTTGTTTTATGTATTAATGCATGCTCTCTTTCAACCCATCCCTTTCATGCTAGAGGAAATCTGCTGGTAAACCGTCCTTGTTGTTCTTAAGTTTCTCTAAATCTAAGTCTATTTCTTGGTGGTGGCAGTACTGCGTCTTCATTGGCTGAAGTTGGGTTCGCTTTTTGTCCTATTTCTAGCTCTACCTGATGCCAATTCACTAGCTTCTGGAAATGATGCCTGAGTACTTTTTTCGATCGCGAGACTCTTCGAACTTCTAAGGCTGGTAGGGTACGTACGCCCTCTTCTTTCTACGAAGGGTATCTTTCGGGCTCGATATTCCTCTCTCGCTGCTCTTGTTTTCGCTGATGCATATTCACATGTGCATCTTATTTCACTTTTTTCAGCTGTGCACATTCATTATCATTCCACGCATTCTTTTTCGGGAATGGTGGTTGGTATCATATTGTGCTTTCGCCTGACTACTAGTCATTAGCGTCTGTGGCACAGTCTGTGTGCAGAGATCGTCTCGCTCAAATGCTTTAAAGTTAAGAGATAAGTCAAAAAGTTCCCCATTCTCGTCAGAAGGAATGTAAATAAAATTTACCGAAAATTACTATTTTAAGCAATAACTGGTTGTGTTTAATGTATTAATAAAAATATCTTTGATGAATTGAACACACTGTAACTCAGCTCTCTTTGCAATAAATTCAATTTAAGAAAATCTCTTTCAATTTTGTTTCCCGTTTGGAATGTGAAATGCAATTTCTTTGCTGAACGATTTTCATCGCGCCACTAAGAATTCCAATGCCATCATCTTAGTCCCTGATCTTTGGAGTAGATGAGAAACATCTATAAACGTACATATATAGCTATAGAAAACCCAATACGCCAAATGAAGTATGTATATATAAGCGATTCAAGAATTCATACACATTAACTAGTGCTTCTGTTGGGTTAATCTTCGCTTTGATCTCTCTTTGGATGTCCAGCATTGGCACAGAAAAATTCCAAAGCCTGTCTTTTTCTATTGTTTTAAATCTCTGTCTTCTCTGTATATATGTAGGCTTTTCCACTATTATAGAGTGATGTATTTCACTGCTGGTGGTGTATCCATCTCCACCAACTTTCAATGCTTCAACTAAGTTGCCGCGTGTTCGTTCTATTCTCTCAGTGGCGCAATGGCTGTTGTATGGTTGAAGCAGCAGTGGCGGTGGCGGTAAATATTTTTGCAATCGTAATCCTAGGTAATTACGATTCCTTGTACGGGACAAGTGATGGATGTGGATGTACAATGACCGAATGTGTGTGCACTCTTAACATCGATTCACCATTAAAAGACCCGCATTATTGATGTCCAACGACCCCGCAAGTAATTTCACAAAATGTCCCGAAAGGATTTCACTGAGGCTCTGATGTGTGCAGAGGTATATTAACTTTGTAATGGGCCAAGGTTAAAGGCGAAGATAAATCCTTAGAATTGGCCTTAAATTGCTTTTGTTGGAGCGTTACAATTTTCCACCTTGAACGTCATATTTCAATCGATTTCAAACACACACACACATACATATACACAGTTGAAGTGAAGAGTCTTTTGTTGACGTCGGATTCGGTCTGTCTTATGGAAGCGTGAAAATCGATTGATCTAATGTAGAATTGGCTCATTTGGAAAATCTCCGTGAGAAGATTTTACCTGTTCCGATGGTCAATGTATACCCTAACCCTACACATTGTCTCTCTAGGGAGACAAGTTCATAGTTCTTTTTTTATTTTTCTGACTTTTTTTCTGTGCTGTTGTTAGCGTTTTGCTATTATTTGAGTTTGTAATGGCACATCGATTTGTATTCCTGGTTATAATGAAGTCAGTGCGTGTGTATCCGTTTCCTTGAGGATAAAGATTTTCTTTTCTTTTCTGATTTTGTTTTCTTTTTATTTTTGTTATGAATAATTCTAAGGCAAAAGATATATAAAGTAATAAATTTATGTGCATTTGTATTGCGAATTGCAAGAGCATCTTGTACTGATGATGGGGAACATCAGGAAATGGGTTTTCCAGTCGGATTTTCTATTGTGTGAATTTGAAAAGCAAATGTACGTAGTTTTTTTTTCTAAACATTAAATATGGCAGCGAATTATTCTGCACGCAGGCGCAGAGACACTTCCTTGAAATAATTTGTCATTCAAATTGAAATTAGATCGGAAATGAAGGTTGATAACTTACGAAGATCTTGGCGTTATAAGAAGAAGATTTTGAAATATTGACAGAGTACATAGTACATCTTCAGTACACAGTCCATTTTCTCATTTTCATCGTCCTAATCACTGAATGCAACATCATTCGGCTTTAAAACTTTCCGGAAGGACAAAGGCGAATACAAAAGAGGGATGGCAATTTACGTAAAGAAGCATATTCACCCCAACACCGATAATATCATCACAAGTCTTCTAACCAGCATCTACTTGAAATGGAATTTCAGTATGATTAACGTTCAAAGTGATCTTCACGATCTCAATAGCATCCTTAGGAGAAGCTTTTATGGACTCAGAAGGTGCTGTTTTCAATACCACTCGTCACTCGATACCACTGTCACCAATAAAGGCGAGGCTATTGCCGACAGGCTGAGTACCAACAGCGATCAGTATTCCTTAATGGTTATGTCAAAACCTAAATCAGTAGACTCATTCCTTTCATCAAATAATTGTATTTAAATTCTTCCAGAAATCAATAACTTTACCAGTACAATAGTACACAGTGACTCGGACTGTTCCAATAAGCTTAAGACTCGACCAACCAATCTTTCTATCAACAACCCCAGCGAAAAATTTCATAAACTACCAAAGACTGGGTGTAGCTTATGTTCCGGAACTCTATCCAACACAACAACAACAACTAATCCTAGAAGATGCAGTCAATCAAACTTGGACCTGATGCCTTCAATAATATCAACAGATTGATTGGTCAAAAATTACTAATTCCTGAAAAAATTATTACTTACTATTAACAGAAGCAACAATAACACAAGATAAAGTTGAATCCCTACCCATTTTAAAGAAGATTTCAAGTCCAACCCATCTTCTGACCCAGTCTTCTTTGATGAAATTGAGGCATCCATCAGCAGACATTGATGCCAAACTTGGATAAGGCAACATTTAGTGATAACAATCCTGCTGATCCAGTTGACAATAGCTTAAACCTGAGCATGAGGAAGCTGAAATTGTACGCAAATCCAAACCAATGAATTCGGCTGAGCTGGATGGGGTTTCCAACTTAGTTATAAAGGCTTCCACAAGCAAATTATGGCTTATATAAAATCCTCAAAAAGCTGCTAGAAACCCATGGTCACTAACAACAGGCCGATATCCCTCCCCAACAACCTAAGTAAGGAAGAGATGATACTCAAGAAGCTTAAGAAGTTCTGCAGCGAAAACAACATCATCCCAGTTATGGAGATCGGTTTTCGGGAAAAACATTCCACACGTTCATCACGGCATCACCAAAGCCTTAAACAATCATCTAGCTACCGTCGGATGCTTTTATCGAGAAAGCATTCGAAAGTAAATGGATTGAAGACTATGTATATCCTCCACATACTAGACTTTCCCTTTCCATTTATCAAAATTATTTTTTTCTTTTCTTTTTCCAAGAATTTCTTTGTGCAACGACACTGAAGAGCATCATAGCTGGAACTGCCCAAAAATATTCTAGAATTTTTCATTTCAGACATTTCTTCAATGACTAAGAAATACCCACCGACTCTTCAAGATATAGCCTGCTGAAATTCATCAAAACAGGCTACGGGCTTCATTGTCTTGAGATTTATCATACGTTTCTTTTCATGGGGTCACAATTTCTAGAGTAACACAATAGATCTACATTGATCTAAGTGTGATGCTAACAAGATCAACTGTCAGTCTAAATAACCTAACCTAACCTAACCTAACCTACAACATTATGACTCCTGATCAAAAAATTTCTAGGGAACGCGAGAACCTTCTCTTTGCTGACAACTCGTTCATAATGTTCTCTATTGACAGCTGTCGAGGTCAACATCCGTAAAGTCTTCGAGTATTACTTTAGATAGGGTATCCGGATCAACTCATCCAAATCGGGGCTGGCCTGCTTCAGAGGAACAGGAGTCAAACCTACGCGGTCGCTCTGCTGAAAGTTGCCGAACCATAACCCTAACACACCCTGACGGAACAAGCTTACCATTCGAACGCAGTGCCAAGTACCTAAGCATCAATTTGAACGAGCTGCAGTGATTAAATCCACTATCACGGGTTATCCTCAAAAAGTAAATTATGCTTTCCATCGCCTCCGACTGATGAAAAAGAGAACTGGACCAAGTCAGCAAAATAAGTTCTAATCTACAAGCAACTCATGAGATGAGTGTCATCAGCCACAGATACCAACTTTGGTTCACCATCTCCCATATATAAATATGAAGGAAATTATTTGTTAAGTGCATTATAAATATTTTTAATCTAACAAAATTGAACCGAATTGAATTGAATTGAATTTAATTGAATGAAATTGAATTGAACTGTGTCAACCATGAACTTCTTAGTTTTTTCAATTCTTGAAAAATGGAACGTACATACGCTACCTATATACATTTCTTAGTCAAATATTTTAATTGAAAACATGAGAGAAATTCCTTAAATAACTTCAAAAATTTCTAGGCTTGAATTATGATCCTTTTCTAGTTTTTAAACTATTCAAAGTTCCATGATTATTTCACCTAAACTGTGAAGCAGCTATAACATTTGAAGAATCCCCAAAACACACACACTATGGTATTGAAATACTGAAAAAACACTTGTTTGTATCTTTCTCTTTATTCTTTCCAAAAATTATAAATTATATACATAAATCAGACAAAAATCTCACGCCCAATTGGCGGCATCGTAAAAATTCATATCACCATCTCAACTCAATGCAGACAAGAAATCCAACCCAATTGTAAAATCTCACATAATTACGTTTGTTTTTCGGGCAAATCAAACACATTGATCTTGAAAACGTGATTTTTCGGTTGTTAATTCGACAGACAGCAAAATGTTGCAAGTTGCCTTGTCCTTTTTTGGCAACAGCAAAAAAAAAAAAAAATCCTGTTCTTTGCTGTGCTAACTACATTCTGTTTCCTTACTCCGTTATTAATCCACCTTATCAGAAACCCTTCCTTTTTTTTTTTGAGAATTCAAAGAAATTCTTTTTTTTTGTGGGACGTGCAATCCAAATCGACGATTTGCTGCTCATGCAGTTCAATGAACCAATCAAATTGAATTAATCGTGCAGAAATCGGGAACCATCAAGAATGTGAAGACTGACAAAAAAAAAGACATAAATAAATGCAAGATTCTTTAAATTACAGATGTGAAAGGTAAATAATTTATGGGTTATTTTTTTTTTTTTTCAACGGGAGTAAATACTTTAGGATGGGTCTGCTAACTTGAGAATATTCGACTTAAACAGATTCGGAAATCGATAATTTATTTAATTGCTCTGAACAAAATGTGTTATTTTATCAGATATCTGAAGTGTTGATTTATTTTCTATAAGAGTTTCAATCTTTTGATCTTGTTTAAAAATTTTATTGCCTTCCTTGGCTTCAACAAACAATTTTTTTTAATAGAAGGACGAAAAAGTGAAAGCAAAAAAGTCAAAAAGTTGACTTTTAAACTACAATCAAAATGTCATTTCCCTTTTAATAACTTTTAAATTCAAATGGATTTTGAAGTGAGAAAATGACACAAAAACTAAATACATTGTATCAAGCTTAAAATCTATGCACCATTCACAAACAATAGATATTAATTGAAAAACGTGTCATACCTATGCATTCATCATTTACTTCTGAACAGGAAGTGATTGTGAAAGAATTAAATCGATTCATTAATCATTAACATAAATGAAATATGATATCATTTCCTTTTCAATGTTAATCATTACTAACAAATAAAACAAAATTAAATCGCTTATTCAAATAATTCTGTGACATCTCTTTTTAAAAAGTTGGCGCCCAACGCCAGACCCATTTGATCTTACCTCTTCGATAAAGGATAAATAAATCTATTTCTGAATAAAACAAAACCAACAAATCAAATTTTATTCTCATCATAATCTTCACTCTATTCAATAAATTCTCCTTTTTATCAATAACTAACCTACTAAATCATCTCAAAACAAGAGTTCTTCCATGAATAGAACTGGCAAACTGCGCCATAAAAAAAAAATAAACAAGGAATGCCTAGAACTGATTTACTCCCGTTGTTCCTACTCTACTCCCTTGTACTATCGCCGTCGGTCGTTCTTGCATAATCGGCTTTCCATGAAATAACGATTCGAAAAATTCTCAATCACCATCCCAAGAGTCATTGAAGGTAGTAGCTACGAACCTGATACAGTTAATTAATTTTTTTTTGTAGGTATCATTGCTTTTGCTTTACATCTCAAGCACAAGAGACGAGACGACACTCTACGTATATATAGGGTTTCCAATTACATTCGCACAATGCAAATACTTTATAGGTAAAAAGAAGAGAAGTGAATCTACTTCTTTGCTGTCTTCTCGAACAAGAAGTCTTTTTGAAAGACCCCCTCAAGAGCGAATCAAGTGGAATAAATTATTATTTCTAAATATCTAGTTTAAAACTGACAATTTACCTTGTCTAAAGGAGATGAGGAAGAAATACAAAAAAAAGTGTAGTAGCAGCAGAACTGGTAGCGAAAAATACCACAAAAATCTAGATATTCCATTGGATATTGATAGAGTATAGTTGTCTCTTAAATTTTCTAAAGGTTTTCCCTTTTAGTTGCGGCACACAGTGGTACAAACAAATTAGATTAAGGTCCGAAAACTTCTTTATTTTTATTTAAATATTTAAGAACTATTTTGTCAAAATATTTATAAAATTTAAAAACAGTTCGTCCACAGCTAAAATAAAAAAAATACATTTGGTGGCGCAACAGCTCGTGGAGAACCAAGGTTTGACTCTCAACCATTCCTGTGTGCTTGTTGTTGGCAGGAATAGAGGGGTCCTACATATTTTTGCCGACTCCGAACGGTTAGATAAGAAGCACTTGTTCATGACAACTGTAGTCTTGGAGGATTTCTCAGTTCGCAAGAGGCAGTACCTCGGGAAAAACATTTCTATTTTTAGGTGGCAGCGGCTGGGAATCGAACCAGCCGCTGGTTCGCTGGATTTTTTGTTTTGACTATTATTTTCATGGAATTAAGAAAAGACTCTGAAAAAGTTATAAAAAACTCACTGACAATTAGGTATATTTCTTGTTTGTCAATTTTTTTTTTGTCCAACTCTGCCGTATAAGTTGTTCCAATATGCGTCTGTGCTGCCAAATAAAATTGAATAATTAGTTGCTTTAATACTTTTCTCTAGTACCATTTTGCATTGTATTTATAATGACAATGAAACGTATGCCTAGGAACTTTATTTAAAAATTTGTGAAACGTGACTTTTCAAAAATTACCTATGTTTCAATCGAATTTCCCTTAAGTATAATTTGTAAGCAAGTGGGGTCTTGCCTTTGAACCGACGCATCGATGATAGGTACTAAGGATGAAATTTAGCTTGGTAGTCATTTTTGTAATCCTGTCACATGTACCTACGTGATCTTAAAAAATGGCGCCCAATTTGAGGTCTGGTCAGGAAATCGACGCACTGTTTTGTTGGAGGGTACCTTATTTTTATATTTGTAATTTTTTATTTGACATGCTAAGGATGAAATTTAACTTAGAAGTTATTCAAATCTTTAGACACCATTTTGGAAATATGTACACAATTTTTTGAAATGTTAAAATAATGGTTGAATTCTTAAAGGATAGCTGTTGAGTGGAATCACTTTGAGGTAAATGACATTGTTCCCACTTTTAAGGATGCATACTTTTTCTTGATGTCAAAGGGTGAGTACTTCTCATGTACAAGAACAAGTACCGGATCATTTTTAAGAACAAGCCCATTTTTAGGTACTTTTCAAGTATGTACTGATACTTGTAATTGAAAAGTGCTTGAAAATAGACTTTTAAATACTTGAAAATGTACTGCGCAGCATTATAGAACCCAGATAATATACCTTAGAACAAAGTATTTGTAAAAGTACTTATATTTGGTATTTTCGTACTTGGAATACTTGTTTTTTTTTTCAAGTATAAATACATTATACTTGCTTTTTTTTATCAAAATGGATGTTTTGGAAAAGCTGTTGTGTCGGCGCCCCGAAAATTTTTTACAATAATTTTTCGCAATCGCACACTTGTATCAAAATTTAATGGCTATTTTTATATTTCAAGATTTTTAAAATTCAAAGATGTTCGGTACTCGTTGGAATTTCTTCGGAAGAATAGATGCAGTCTAATTATCAAACGTGAACCAAAAGTTGCCCCACTGTGTACCTTTGAGAGGTGGCCCCTGGGCAACGCATTGGTGGATGAGAATTAATGCTTATTGGATGTCAATGAGGTTATTACCCAAATCACGACGAACTTGTTCGTATGACTAAGAATTTTAACTATATCCACCTGAGACTCCGACTAGCATCTTCTCCTTATGAAGCTTGTGCGGCCAAAACACAGTAGGTCAAGCTTTGGTAAGCAGAACTGATACTTTCAACCCTGGAAGTTGATTTAAAAATCTCTCGTCCCTGCTTCACTGCAATTTCGAAAGAACGAAGCAGAGACTAATCAATACTGCAATCGTTACTCGTAGTAAGTAAGATTGCGCATTTCGAGGTACTGGATACGAAAAAATCCATAACTCTAGTGATGGTCGACCTTAGCAAAGCAGAACAGGCAAATAACTGCTACTAGGGGATCACAATATGACCCTGCATTTTCAACACAGCCCTCTTGTGATTATGGGTTGGCTCCTTCGGGGAGTGCCGGGGGGCTAAGGTTGTACCAAATTCACGGTGAATCATTAGTGACAGGTCCACTTTTGATATGATAGAAATGCAGGGAAAAAACAATTGGAAGTTGACACATAACATGCTTCCTCTGGTGGTGCATGGTAAATGCGTTGGTTCTTCATGAAGACGTTGGCGAGAAGGACCTTCACAATTTATTAGTAATTTCGCTTACTGAGGAGGTTTGCTACATTAACGGCGATAAGTTGGCTCTGTCAGGTGTGGTTGTCCACTACCAAGAGATAAAGGCTTAATTGCTAGGTGCTCTTGTAAAGCCTACTTACAACCTGGAGAGTTCGCCCCTATACATGGGTCTTCTTGGAAAACTGATACATCCTTGTTTGACTCTGAAATTATTTGTATCGCTCAATCGATTAAAAATCTACCGAAATTTTGATTTGAAAGCAATCAAATCTTCAAAGAACGACTTTCTTCACTTTCAATATGGCGGATCTCGAAGGTTAAAAAAAAAAAAAATTAGGAACATGAGCGATGCGGCTGGCACGAATATAGAGGAAATTAGAAGTCCAACTTTCTACAGCTTTGCTGAGCAACTAGGGCTATGAACAAATATATTTTTTTAAAACGTTGTTTTGGCTGCTGTGAGCACAAAACATCAGTTGGTTGCACAAAACAACAGTGTTGACTATTTAAAAACCAAATCTTAAACACAAAATAAACTTTAAAGACTTTTATGATTTTTATTGTTTTAAGGGCCGGTTTTTCAGTGCGTAGTTAACTCTGAATTTAATCAAAGTTAGCTCATCCTGAACCCTGAGTTAACTCCGGAGCATTTTTTCAATTGAGTATTAACTTTTTCTGCCAGTTGTCAAAAATTTATTGAATTCGATGTGCAACTCTATGAATATCACACTTTAACTTCTTCAAATATCAAACAAAATTTCGCAAAAAAATCAATTACATATAGTAGATTCTTGTATATTATCCCCTAGATGGTATAAAATTGTCTAACTAAAATATGAAATTGGGATTCGGCAAAAGATTTTACATCTTATAAATCTCTAAGGGACGGCCATTTAACGAATGATATATCTGATCCCTAAGCGAAATATTGAATAAGCTTCTTTGATTAACCTTTTGTTTTTGACTGGTATAAAATAAAGAATTGCCTTACATGTAGACTTTTTATTTTTAGTGATTGAATAGACTTCACTTATAAAGCGGATCTACAAAGTAATTTGGAGACACAAATTTTGACATTAATATCGTATTCCCACTGACTGGTATAAACTGGTCTAATCCAATTAGTGAATAAATTAGAAATTTCCCAATTCTCTCCATAGTTTAAAATATAAATTTGAAATATGCTCTATATTTCGCCCTTTAATTTTTTGATTGGTATAAAATAATGCCCTAAGGATCAATAGAATGCCTAATCATTCAATTCAATTCAATTTTCGCATATAAATCTGACCTATTAAATGAGTTTTATTTCCAAAAAACGAAGAATTCTGACTTGTAGCTGACTAGTATAAGCTGGTCTAAAGTACCATAATGCGATAAAACTAACAAACAAAATCTTAAAATTTAATGAACCTAAGAACTTGGTAAATCGCTAGTATATTTTCAAAAAAACTTATAAAAATGATGACTGCTACACTCAAACTCCTGCTCACATCTAACGGTCGGGTTTTTAATATGTAAAACTAAAATCCTGTACATACATGCATTATTATTGATGAAAAAATGAGATCCCTAGATTTTGTTTTTATAATGTTAAACTTGGCAGCACTGTTCTTGCCACGAGGAATAAACAAAAACACATCTCGAAGCATAATCTTGATAATTTTTAGTTAAAGAGTTTTGCTCCAACTAACTACATAACATAACACAATCGTGAAGGGGGAGGTCGGACATGGACAATCTGGAACAACAACATGATCGTCTTCGTGTTGAGATAGTTTCTGCTTATATAGTTTTGTTGCGCACTCTTGGAAACAGTTCATCAACATCAAAACATTGGTGAGATTATTACAGCTATTTGAATGCACTATATTTTCGAGATGCAGCCCCACCATCACCACCAACACACTGAAGCGCTCCACCAACGTCATCAATGTATACTACTTGGAGTCTGGGAGAGTATCTGGGGGATATCATACTGTTTGACTGATTTAGATACTTTGCGCGTTTGTTGCTAGTTTGGTGTCCGTTGTGTCTGGCGTTGTTTCGTGTGGATCAGGGGATTGCAATTGGATATATAGCTTGTCTCACTCTTCTATTATCTCAACTCTTTATCTACCTAAATAGATGACCTTTAGTTAACGGTTAACTTTGAGTGATGATTATATTTGCATTTTAATATTTTTGTTTGTGATTTCGTTCCTTTTGGATGTTGGTCGAGAATCGAGAGATGAATACACGAAGATATTTTTGTATCTTTATTTTGACGACGACCGACGGGGTAGCCGCGACGATGCGATGGTGAAATACGATGCCAAAAGGATTTCTACAATTGTATACGTACAACATCAGGGAAATGGATTTAATTAGAGAGACACATAAGTAGGTAGCTCAATGTTCGGATTAGAATCCAGTGGATCAAGTTAGGAAGACGAAAACACACAAAAAAAAACCCACCGCACAACTCTGGGCGCGCAAGTGAGTGATGAAAGTTGAACTTCTGGTTCTTGGAAGAACTCTCTATTGGAGCTTCCTTCTTGATGCAGTTTCATTGGCATTTGAAGCCTTCGTCGTTGGTACATTGGTACCTACACGAAGGTTGCAAAAGCATCCTGTTTAACAGCAATTTTATGTATGTGTGTGCTGGTGCAAGCGCGCAGATTGATTGATGTGGGTTGATGTTCCCAATGATGCAGCATCGCGTATGCAGCTATAGGGCATTAAACAAATTAAAAAAAAAACACAAAAAGAAAAACAACTGGTTGCCAACTTTGACGATTTTCTTGTCTTGATGGAAGCAATTTCATGCTATTTGGTGGGTGATTTGATTGTGAACCTGTTTTAGTATTTTATTATATACTTGGTTTTGTTTTTGTTTTTTATTGTTTTTGTTGTTGTTATTGATGGTTTGCATGCGGGAATGACTTTGATGCAAGAGATATTGGGGATGGAGTGGTAATGATGATGATGATGATGATGGTGATGCGCTGGTTGTGTTGCTGATGACTGTTACTCTTCAATGTAGGACACACTGTTACAAGTGGGTTTATTTTTAATTTTTTTTTTTTTTTAATTTTTGCATCAATTGACATGAAGAACTTTGTTGAATTTTAATTAGTGAAACAGAAAAAAATGTGGGACAAACGTGAATCAGAGATTTAAGTCAATCTTTTTTCAAAATTTGTGTCATGAAGGCACGTGGTTAAGGATGGACATGATTTTTAAGTTAACGGTTGTTGAATTTCATAATAAAAGGGAATTATTTCCAAAGAAAATAGGCAGGCAAACAGTATTGTTTTTGAAGTCTGAAAAAGATCTGAATGGGTGTTTTTGGACCATTTATAGAAAATTCGAACTTTATAAGTAGCAACTGTGAGATTCCAAACGATTTCTTTTGCGTAAACTCACCCAAAATTTTTGCGTACACTTGTGTTTTTGTTGAAAGCAATACAAATTAATGACAAAGCCAGTAAAAATTTCCTTGTTTAATAATTTAAAACTCTTTTTTTACAGTTCAAACAATTAAAAGCCTAAAATCTAACATTTTAGCCTAGTACGCAGATCGAGCTTAAATTTCACGGCCACTTTACTCTCCAAACACCAGCTAAACTCCTAGCTAAATTTTGACACAAGCTTTTTGTGGAGATTATATTACGAAAATCAGCTGTTCGCTGAAAAGAAATTATATTCAGCGATTTCAAAGAATTTTATTTCACTGTTTCAACTTAGTGTAACCAAATAAAATATATATTTTCCCTTTGGCATTAATTCATCCTTTGTCTTTGAATATTTCTCGTTCTCAATTTACATTTCACAATGTAAAGCTCAGTAAATCTCACAAATAAAAAACCTGCCACAATTTAGCTCAAGAATTAATGTGCCGAACAATTATTTCACGCAGATGGCACTTTACAGAAAGAAACAAAAATTAGATTTTTTTAGCTGGAGCTGCTTGCCTTTCGGCTAAAATGCTAAGCTTAATTTTAGCTTGGCTTAATTTTCGAGAGATTTTTGTATGGAAGCGGAATTTTAGCTCGATCTGCGTACTAGGCTTTAAGTGAAAGTAATATTTTTTTTATTGGATTTTCTCGAATCACCAAATTTAATGTATTCAGTCATAACTGACTTTTATTAGTGTATTCGATACCTTTTACAAATTTACTTTCATTCCCCTTGAATATCATTTCCCAATGCGCGCACCAAGTACCCCTAATGATTCTATGCGAAACATTTTTGATTCTACAAGAGAATTTGAGAAAATGTCATTTTTTGGGTCGCAACTTTCCAAAACGGTTGGTTTGAGTTTCCAATGACTACGATAAACGCTGCTCAAAGCAATTAGGCACATACCTCTATACAAAAAATTGCGTCAAAATAAAATTCAACTAGCTAAACTTGCTAAACGGAAAATTAAATGTGACTCCCAACATATTTAACTGCAATTTATGTCCATGTCGGTTTCTCAAGGAAGACTTTTAATGCATATTTTTTGTTTTGACTGTATGTCCAAATGGACATATAAATAACATATCAAATTTAACAACAGGTTTGTAACAGTTCAAGTATCAGTATCAGTACTATCACTTGTAAAGGGTTTTTCAACAGGGACGCTACAAAAGTAAAGCGACAGGGACAGCAAACGACGCCATAATTCTTGCCGCTCTTTTGACATTTCTCTTCAGTAAGGTTTGCCATTTCATGATGGAAAGATATACGAGCCAACAGCGAGTAGAAATTATTAAAATTTACTACCGAAATTCGGAGTCAGTGGCCTCAACGTTAAGAGGGCTACGTCCAATTTATGGTCGTCATAATTGTCCTAGCAGATCAAAAATTGAGCGTCTAGTGGAAAAATTTGAATTCACAGGTACAGTACAAAATGTTCCCGTGCCAGTGAGACAAAGTGCCCGTAGTGTCGAGAATATTGCTGCCGCTGAGGCTTCAGTTGCAGAAAGCCCAAATGTGTCTCTCACACGTCGTTCGCAAGCGTTGGGCATCTCTTGTGACGTCGTTGTGACGGATTTTGCGAAAAGATCTTAGCCTACATGCTTACAAGATTACTGACGCAAGAACTGAAGCCGCTTGACCACCAGAAGCATCGTATGTTCATGAATTGGGCTGAGCAACAACTTGAAAATGATCCGGATTTTCATCGAAAAATCATCTTCAGCGATGAGGCTCATTTCTGGCTGAATGGCCTCGTTAATAAACAAATTATGCAGTATTGGTCAGGCAGCAATCCACACGTACTACATGAGATATCATTGCATCCCGAAAAAATTACGGTTTGGTGTTTCTTATGGGCCGGTGGCGTCATTGGGCCGTACTTCTTCTGTGATGATCAAGACCGGCACGTTACTGTGAATGGGGATCGCTACTGTTCAATGACAACCGAATATTTTTGGCCCCAATTGGATGATATGGACTTGGAGGACATATGGTTCCAACAGGACGGCGCCACAAGCCACACAGCGAATGTCACAATCAATTTATTGGAAACCAAGTTTGGAGAACGTGATATCTCACGAAATGGTCCAGTCGCTTGGCCGCCTCGGTTATGCGATCTTACGCTGTTAGACTATTTCCTGTGGGGCAACGTCAAGTCTATGGTCTATGTCAACAAGCTAGTGACAATTGATGAACTTCGTACGAATATCGAACGTGAAATTGCAAAAGTATCGGCCGATTTATGCTTGAAAACCGTCGAAAATTGGGTTCAGCGTCTGGACTTCTGCCAGCGTGCCCGTGGTTGCCATGCAAAAGAAATCGATTTCCATACATAATGGCATCGAACGTACTTTCACAATAATAAAGAATTTCATTGATATCCAAAACCGTTTTTGTTTTATTTAAAAAAAAACTTTTGTAGCGCTCTTATTGAAAATCCCGATACAAGTACTTGACTAGTTTTTTCAAGCACTTGACCTTTAAGTATTTGACGATCTCCTTAAACTACTTGACGAGTACTTTCAAGTACTTGAGAAGTACTTCAAAGTTTGTAATCAGGTGTCTTGTATCTAAAATGGGTACCTATAGATACTGGTTAAAGTACTTCAGTACTCTGATACTGAAAAAAGTGTGCACCAATATTTTTTCAAATATTTGTGTGTAATCACTTAGTACTTACAAGTACCTGACAAGTACTTCCAAGTACTTTTTAACTGTAGGCCAAATTGTTGTTACCGAAATACATATAATCTATTGGAAATTTTAAAATCGCTTACCCATTTTTCGATAAAAAACAAAGACCTGATCAAAAACTTGTAAGTACTTTTCAAGTTCTTGAAAATACTAGTCAAGTAGTTCAAGAACTCGAAAGTATACTCGTCAAGTACTTAAAAATACTGATCAAGTGCTTGAAAAAACTGGTCAAGTATGTACTTTTTTGTACTGGTCAACTACTTGTTTGAACTGGTAAAGTACTTTTTTGTACTGGTCAAGTACTTTTTTGCACTGGTCAAGTACTTAAAAGAATTCGTCAAGTACTTAGAAGAACCGATCAATGTGTTGGAAGTACGTTGTAAATTCTTGTACCTGAAAGGAATGAAGTACTTAGGTACCCTTCAGGTCTGCTTAACAATACCTCTTCTTTTATCTTTGGTCGGGTCGGTAAGTAATACCGATAAATAAATCCCGTAATAAATCCCTAAACGAAAACACGGTCTATCTAGACTTCAATCGGCTCATAATCTCCATATGGACCTCATGAACATTTTAAACTGGATGTTATTTCTCAACAAAATGTCCATGAACTTGAGGGATAAGGGTGCACTGACATATCGACATATTAACAAAAAAAGGTTGAAATTGGTCCAAAACAAGACCTCATTTTGCCATTGAAATGAACAAAAAATCAGCCCTTCAAAGAAAGCGTCTCTTCTTAAGCGTATACAAAAATATTTCAATCGTTTTAATTGACTGTTAAATAGCCTTCTCCTGCTGATTTCACCAAGAACTTTACTAACCCTTTTCTGAAGAAATACAATGTCCAAGTCTATTTAAAAGCCACGTTAATCATGACAACCTTTATTCAATCTGTCATCGAGTAACAGAGATGACTAAACCACATGCTGTGCAAAATTATTTATAGACTCATTCCATGTTTATAAATAAAAATTATATCCTTGAAGGTGATGATCAAGTTACATTGGCCTAACTTGGCTTTAAATTTTATAATTGATATGGCTAAGATATTGATTGATTGTTATTAAGCCTTGTGAAATATTTTAATTAAAATTCCAACACGAATATATTACAAAAAAAAAGTGAGTAATATTTTCTAATCGGTTGAAA
The DNA here is from genome assembly GCA_946251815.1 of Dasysyrphus albostriatus. Lineage (NCBI taxonomy): Eukaryota > Metazoa > Arthropoda > Insecta > Diptera > Syrphidae > Dasysyrphus > Dasysyrphus albostriatus. The sequence goes on along the minus strand of OX276335.1, from coordinate 24,535,651 downwards.
AAATCAATTCTTTCTCATAACTAAAAAAAAGGCAAAAAGACTATTCCCTGTTGGAAGTCAGTCACGTTTGTTTTCTTAATTCGCACGGAATCAACTGGAATTTTGCATTCAATTGTCTTCTTTTCTATGAATTCCATCTAAGTTCCTATGTCCTTTACTTACTTACTTTATATATAGAAACACTGGATCACGACGAAAAACGACAACAGACGTGTCGTTGTTTTCGGGAAGATCATAATTAACCACAAAAATGGACATAGAAGGTGTTCTTATCGGAGAGAAGCTGCAATTTCTTCACTCTTCGTCGAGTTCCTAAACTCTAAAACTGGATTTGTTTCATCTTCAATTTAACAGATGGTATCATGTGTTTTTGATGGACAATTGCAGGTGAATTCCTTCTATGTATTCCGGGTATAAGAAGAAGCTTAGAACTTGAAGAAGATAAAGAAGGTGTGTATGTTGGTATTCTACCCAGGAGCTGTCTAGCTTGGTTCTAATTAAAAAATTAAAAGGCATATGATCACCCAGCAACATGATCATCATGGGCAGCACCTGATTCAAGAAATGCTTATTCACATCGCAGTCTTGAAAGTGTACCTTCCTACATATGTATCCGTATAAGTAAGGTATACTCAATTCAAGTAGCCCATTATGATCATTAAGACAAAACGTGCTCTGCCCGTATTGAGGTTTTATGTGACTTTAAGCCTTGGATCAAGATTGCGGTGTGTGGGGGGAAACACACTCGAGTTAACCTATCATTTTTCATTTTAACGCGCTCGACGCACACCACGATGCGACGATCAACTTGGCTTTAAAGCGAATTTAACTCGAAGTTGGATATAGAAAGAAGACCGAAGACGCGAAGTTTGGTTTTATTGCACTTAAGACCTGTGTGAGGCGTCATCTTGGAGTAGGTTATTTGAGGAGATTCTTAAATGTACATATACAGAGTGAGGTGGTTGTGACTATGTGAGTAGGGGTTTTATTTTGTTGTTGTTTTGTTTTGGTTTTGAAGAAGGTGAATGAATTTGCGGCAATTTTTAAAGGCATGAAGTGATAGTGTCAGTGGCTCATGGCGCCCGTTGTTATAAAGATTGAATGAATTAAAAAATAAAAAACATGTAAAAGTTAGACTTTTAATAAAAAAAAATTATAAGAAGTAAGGAAAATAGTAAACATTTAATGTACCTGTGTCAAAAAAGTGAAAAAGTAGCTTTCTTTCAAAACCTAGTACAAATCTTGATTTTTTTTTGTTTGAGGAGATAATAGGCTTTCCATTACTTCCAAGTGCAGTCTTTGAGTTACTTTCAAGTAATTATTCCTAATTTCGTGAATTTTTTTTTAATAAAAACAAACATTTTTACTTTCAAAGATATCACCAAAAGGTACTTGACTAGTACTGTCATGTCCAAAAAAGTACTGACCAACGCTTACAAGTACTTGACCAGTACTTAAAAATACTGGAGCAGTACTAACGAGTACCTAACCTTTAAAGTACTGGACAGCTTACAATACTTACAAATACTTTCGAAAACTTGACCAGTACATAAAGCACTGAAACGGCACTTACGAGTACTTGACCAGTACTTTCAAGAACTGGAACTTTGTCTACAAGGACGGGACTAGTACAAATACTTACAACTACTTGACCATTTTTGTTCTTAGTACATAAACATAGTTAAATAGGTTAACTTGACTTGGAATGCTGGCTCATCGGTTTTAAAATTTCAAATAGAAAACGTGTAAAAGTAGATTTATTTCAAAACCTAGTAAAAGTCTTAAATTATTTTGTTTTTGTTTGAGGAAATAATGAGATTTCCATTACTTCCAAGTACATAACCAGTACCTAAAATTACTTTCAAGTATTTCACCAATAGGTACTTATAATGTTCTTGATTTGTACGGTCAAGTACTAAGAAGTCCTGAGCATTGCTTATAAGTACTTGACCAGTTCTTACAAGTACTTCAGCGGTACTTACGAGCACCTTACACGTACTTCAAAGTACTGGACCACTATCTACAAGTACTGGAAAGCTCACAAGTACTTAAAAATACTTGACTATTTTTACTAAGTACTCAAACAGTAGTTTAAAGTACTTAAAAAAGCATGGGATCAGAAAAAAAGTTAACTTCACTTGGCATGCTGACTCATTGATTTTAAAATTTCTTTAACTAAACTAATAGATTTCCCGTATAAATTGAAATAAAATTGGACTAGTTTAAAAGTACTTGAAAGTACTAAGCAAGTACTCAATACTTGATTGTTATTCTTACATAATTCTGGAAAAATACTGGTATATGCCCAAGTTTAATATTGTATAATAATAAAAGGGGCGGGTCGTAGTTGACAGTCTGTGGCGGCGATATTGTTTTGGTGGCATCTGTCAATATGTTGCTAATTGTTCAGTCACTGATCACTATGACAAGTTATACGACTGAGCAACACGTGCAAAAGAAAAAGCTTCATTATCAAAGTGGTGCTTTCTTGTAACAAATAAGAGCATCCATTTGACGGAACAGTCAACAATTGTACGTCAACAAAATACAAAATCGGCCCAAAATATTGTCGCTGCTCATGAAAGTGTGGGGGAGAACCAGAGGGAGTCATTTAAATCAGCAGAATTGTGTACCGATCGATGGGTATTTCCTTGAAAAAAACGATGCGCATGGTTTTGACGGATCAGCTAACAATCGTGCTTCAAAAAAACAATATACATCGACCCAAAAAATCTCAGGCGAACCCGAGGAAGTCAATTAAAATCGAAGAAGATCTCTACCCATCGATAAATTTAATCTTTTATAAACGAAGTGCTAATTTGACGGATCAGCCCACAATTTTGCGTCAGTAAAATATAAGATCGTCCGAAAATATCGCTGCTGCCCATGTGAGTACCCATTGAAGGGTGTTTTCTTGTAACAAAAGTGCGCGTTCATTTGACGGATCAGCCAACAATCATGCTTCAACAAAGCAAGATCATCCGAAACATCGTCACTTGTTGGTTAAAATCTTATTCATTGACTCATTCTAGCTCTCCACCAACTGCTAAAATTTTTAAATTAAATTAGCACAATTTAACAAATTGAATAGTCTTAATCACTTATTTTCCCCCTCGAAATAATACAAGTCTTAACAAAAATAATAATCGATGCCAACATTTTTAGAGACCCATATTATTCCTTTATCAACACTTTCATTAAAAAGCCATTAAAGTCACAATTTAAGTCCATTTGTCGATTTGCAGTTAAATTAATTTATTTTCTACGCCATTATTAAAGGCGGCAGCTTCTGCTTCTGCATCTGTATCGTCAGAACAAAATAAGCGCAAAGAAAAAATAAAAAACTTACCTGCATGTGAATTCTGTTTCTCCCAAGCACAATTCCAAGCAATCGCGCCTCGAGTTTACTGTCATCGAACGTTTGCTCTGTCCCTTCAATTTGTATCCTTGAACGCGATCCACGCACCATGCCCGAGCACATGGACGAACACCCAAACATGTTTTCTGTGCATAAATTGTGAAGACCGGGAATTGAGATTTTGTAAGAGCACCTGCAACCACAAGACAAAAAAAAAGAATGTAGATGTTACCAATTAATAAAACCCAGTAGCTCATTTCACTTTTATAAGTTATCTATAGTTCTATAATAAGACCTAACCAGAGGATCATGGGGAGTTCTATAAAAAGATTGTTCGTGTATAAAAATACACGAGCGGTCTATAGTCTATGGCTGGGTTTGGTTTTTGTTAACCTCATTAACACCTCATCATTGTGGTCGAAAGACCTTCCACATACATAAATTTGGACAAATTGCAAAAAAACGTGTGATTTTACAGATCACGCCTTGTTTAATGTTTTTTTTTATTAAAAAAGAACAAAACTTCTCAACAATATTAAGGTGTATCCACATTAAAAAGAAGTCTTCTTCCAACGTGTCGACGGTGCTCTTAAATATATTGGACATTTTGGATTAATTGTAAACTCTGATAAATGTGGTAACACAGAATTAGACTGAATTGTTAGGTTAGAGGACTTAATATTTTTGCGTAGGCCTTGATTGAGATTTAAATTTTAATTAAACCAGGGTATAGGACTGCGAAAGATATAAAACTGATGTTAAACAAGATTGCAACTTCTATTTTAAATTAAGTAGAAATCAGTTCATTTCAGGCTTCTTCCCACGTTTATGCGTTGAACGCCTTTTGATATGCGTGATGATAGGCATTTATGCATTTTTGCAACTGAATATATGAACTAGATTGAATGCAAAAAAGAATTAGTAACCTGTAATACGTTAGTACCTTCATCATGATAGTGGTATGTTAAAATGAAAGTTTGTACAAGTTTTGCAACTTCAAATGACAGTGATCTAGATTTTCAAGTTTTTTTTTTTTTGTTAACTACTCGTAGATACATAAACACTCGTTACTTGTTGAAAGGGCCTCATAAATTTTATTTATAGAAGAAAATCCTACGCAAGTAATTATAAATTCTAGTTCTAATAATAATCACTGGCACTGGACGTTATACCTTCATTTAAATACTTTCGATTACGATTTAAAATATAAGGAGTATACAAAAAGTGGTTTCCGCTACTTTATAAGTAATGGGTTACCTAGGAATATTACACTGTCCTGCGTCGTAAAAAATGGCTGTTTCTCCATTTAAGTATGAGTTTCAAGTTATCAAAGCATTTTCACGGTTCTAAAAATTAATTGGTGGATAATTTGTCGCTAGTTAGTCGTTAATTAGTTTTGAATATTTCGAATTTGTCGTTCAATGTTTTCTATGTTTTTTTTCAAATAGTTTTTGACTTAAAAACTTGACGTCAGTTAGTCATTAATTAGTTTGACAACATCAATTTGATTATGCAATGTTTTCTATGTTTTTTCAGCGCTTTGCTAACTTCACTCTCACGGAACAAAAAATAGCTGGGTGGATAATCTATCCTTAATTAGCTGTGGAAATTTTCATATTTTTTTTTCTGTTTTTTTGGTAGGTGGACAGTTTGCCGTTTTTAGTCCTTAATTAGCTGTGAAAGTTTAGAATTTACTGTTCTATGTTTTCTATATTTTCTTCGAACTTCTGAAACTTAATATTTTACTGCTTGATAATTTTTCGTTAATTAGTTGTTATAAGATCAGTTTTTTTTCGTGTGATGTTTTCTATGTACAAATTTTTAGGTTGTGTTTTCTTTTAGCTGCAAGTTAGCAAATGAACTTTAACGAAGCCAAAAATGGCTAGGTGGATAGTTTGTCGTTAATTAGTTGTGACGATGTCGAATTTTCGTTCAAAGTTTTCTATGTTTTTTTTGGTGCTTTTCTAACATTGAAAAGTGAAAAAAAAAGTTCTTACGCTTGATGTTTTATGGCTTAAAATATTTTCGTAAACTAGTCCTTAATCAGTTGTGAAAAATTTATTTCAATCGTGAAATATTTTCTGCGTTTTTGAGTGTGCTTCGCTTACTTGACATCAAAAAATTTATCAGACAAATTAAAGCCACCTGTCGTAACTTCTTATGTTTCATGGTTGGTGTCAATTAGTAGTCAATTAGAGTTGTGACCAATTCATTGTGACTGTGCAATGTTTTCTATATTTTTATCGGAAGCTTTTCTAACTTCATATCAATGTAGCAAAGTAACTCTCATGGATCAAAAATTGGGTAGGTAGATAATTTGTCAACAATAAGATGTGAAAATTTCGAATTTGTCATTTTATGTTTCTTTTTTTTTGTGCAGGTGGATATTTTGTCGTTAGTTTAATTTGCTGTCAATTAGTAGTTAATTAGTTGTTACCAATTCAATTTGATTGTGCAGTGTTTTCTATGTTTTTTTTGGAAGCTTTGCTAACTTCATGTCAATTTTGCAAAGCAACTCTCATGGATCAAAAAATGAAAAATGTCATTAATTAGTTGTGACAGTTTCGAATTGCTTCTTCTATGTTTTCTATTTTTTATTGGAGGATATTTTGTCCTCCTGTTTTCTATATATTTTTTTTTTAAAGTGGTTCTGTTTTCTATATTTTTTTTTGAAAAGAGAAAAACTTCTTTAGCTTAAAATTTTATTGTTTTATAGTTGGTCGTAGATAAGTCGTTAGTAAGTTGTTGACAAATTCAATTTTGTCGCGCTATGGTTTTCTATAAATTTTTTGGTGATTTGTTTTATATGAGTGTCAAGTTAGCAAAACTACTTTCACGAATCGAAAAATGAGTAAATTGATAGTTTGCATGCAGTGCACTCAGCCAAAAAATTCTGTTTCACAAGAAAGAAACTGTTTGCCACAAGAGATAAAAGGCACCAAGCGCTTTAGCTTCTTGCAGTCAATGTTTCAATATTTAAATGACAGCTTTAAATTCTTTGTTTGCAAAAACTAAAACTTCGAACTGCTAATGAAAAGTTCTTGCTGCAAACAATATTTACTCTCACAACTCAATTTATTATTTTTAGCTCAGAGCGAATAAGCATTGAAGATTAGCTGTCTAATATTTCGCTATAAGTATTTTTGAAATTTGTGGAAGGAATTTATCAGATTGACTCTTAAAGTTTAAAACTTAGAATAAAGATTAAAACCATTGCCTTAAGGAATAATGTTATTTGCTCCTAGAACTTAATTCTAAAACTGCAAAACTATTTTCATTTTAACTACAAAAAGCTTAGTTTTTACCATAAACGGACAAACAAAATTACCTTTAAAATTTATTGCGAAGCGAAGAATTGTTAATTTATAATTCTTTCACTTCCAAATAAAGGTAAAATCATTAATATTAAATATTATTTTTAATTAAATTAAATACTCATAGTTAAATGTGTACTCAGTTTTAAAAATTTCAGAGTCAATCTGGGGCCTACCATTAGACATAAAGTCTTGTCTGGTATATTACCAAAAATTTCACAAACATTGCATAATGTTATTAACTTTACTGATATAAGACTGTGAACTAAAAGACGATAAAGTTCAAAGCACGTGTTTTTATCAGTTTCGAATATTTACACTAACTTCGCAACTTATTCATCCTCACATTCTTTGTCAATCACAGCATAATCTATATTGTTTGTAACAAACAATTAAGGAATAACCTACTAATGCAATTAACGTTTCTGTTAAATTCTTTGGCAATTTGTGAACAAAACTTTTTCTTTGTGGAATACAGTGAGAAACCATATTCACAAATAATTCGGTCCGAAAATGTGTTCTAACGCCATAAATTCTTGAGAGACCTAGCTAAACTCTACATCCCATAAATTAATATTGGTAGTGAATAATTTCTACTAAAATTAGGAAGTATTAAATACGCAATGCTTGTAACAAGGAAATTTTTCTGAGAGTGTGGGTCGTTTATTTCTTGTAACAATTTCGAATATGTCGTTAAAGGTTTTCTATGTTTTTTTGGATGCTTTGCTGACTTAACATAACTCGAAAATTTAAAAAAGTTCTTTTGCTTAATGTTTTTTTGCAGTTAATTAGTTGTGAAAAATTTAATTCAATCGTGAAATATTTTCTATGTTTTTGTATGCACTTTTCTTTCTTGATATCAAAAAAATTCAACTTAACGAAAACCAACCAGAAAAAATGCATTTATTCCGCATAAATTTTTTCGGTACAAAGATAGGCTCAAGACATGCTCAATCGAAATAAATACGATTCTCAATCCATCAAAATGCTATTTTAATTCAAAAACTGACAGATATATGCCCATTCAAACTTTATGTACTATATGTTATCATTTTGCTATGGTTTTTGCCTGAAAGCCTACTTTTAAATTTAAAATTCCTTGCTCCTTGTACCTAGTCTTATATCTATCAACCCAGTTGGTCAGTCTGTAGGTCTGAAAGTTCTTAAAGTAAATATTATAAAAAAATCCACTTTCGACAAGCATCTGACACTATTTTTTGCTTGCGATTTAGGAACTTAAGGGCAAGTCTTGGACCAGTGCAAAATTAAATTTCGAGATAACAATCAAACATGTCATTACGATTATAGAGAACACCAAAAAAAGTGGGGGGCAAAATTCTGTCTGTCTGTCTGTACCTCGACCTACAGCCTAAATCACTGAAGTTATTTTCTTCAAATTTTGAACTTAGGGTTTTTTTTGTAACTCTCCAGAGGGGAGATTGAATTTTTTTTAACTCCAAAAATAACGGTACCCGCCATACAACCATTAAGGAAAAGCTAATTTATCTCGAAAACGGCTCCAATGATCAGTATATTATTGTAGGTATGGTGTACCTACTTTTTGATAAGAAAAAAATGTACCGAGAACCTTTATTAAAATTTAACGTTTTTTTTTCAATTTTTGGTTTTCTCATTAAATGCTCAAATGATTTCAGTCAATTTTTTACTCAAAAGCTCTTTTTAGAATTTTAATTATATTTCATGTCAAAATTTTGTAAAAAATAAATTTTTGAATTAAAAAAAAAATTTTTTTTTTTTTTTTTTTAAATTCAATATTTCAAGAACGAGCTAATGATTTTTGTTGAAACTAGATGTAAAAATCTATTTTAATATATACTCAAAATTGGAACACCAAAACTTTTTTTAAAAATGTTGCCAACATTTTATATAGGTATACAAAAATTAATTTTTTGAAAACCGCTCCAACGATTTAATTTTTTTTTTAATATCTTAAAAATTTTTTGAGTAATCCAATAGCATACTTGTTTTTAAGTTCTAGTTTAAAAGAACGATTTAAATGTTTCTTTTTTAATTCTTGTTTTCTTTTTCTATAATAACTTCCATATTTTAAAAGTTCTTAATTCCAAGCTACTTGAACATAAGAGCAAATACGTGCGATCTTGCGATCTAGTCGTACATTTTATTTCATGTACAAGAAGGTATAATTACCTAACATGATGTTCAAGAACTGGGTATGTAAGAGCAAGTTTGTTGATTTAAGCAAATTATCTTAAACTAAAAAAAAAACTAGATAGCAACCCTTAAACTTTGAAAAAAGTTGACTATTATTTTTAACTTTGATGGTCAAGAATCATGCACCGAGTTTGAGCGTACCATCTAACAAGTTTCTCAAAATAGCCAATCATTCCATATATTTTCATTTAAAATATTAAAATCAGCTTAGTTTGAGCGACCATAAAAGGAGCAATGGCTTTACCCATCTCTGCAGGTAAAAAAGGTGTAGAAAAAATAAGGTAATAGAACCAAAAAATGCGATTTTCACATTTTTTTGCAATTTTTTTTTTTTAAATTTAGGTACGAGTAACTTAAATTTTTAATTTTGTTTCTAAATGTTCATTTCGATGGTAAATTTTATTGTCTAAAAAAAGGTTTTGGCTTTATCTCGAAATTTTGCTTTGTTTTCGAGTTATATGCAAAACCCTGAAAAGGTGGCTTTTGCACCCCCTTCCATAATACACCCTCTAATTTAAGACACTGCGGTTTTTCCTCAATGACCTATTAATTAATATTTACTTAGTTCCTTCTTGACCTGTTTTTTACGCCATAATAAAATGCCAAGGTGTGAAACATCCAAAAAATTATTTTCGCTCAAGAATGCAGAATGTTGAAATTTTTTGTGTGTCCTCTGTTTTAGAAATATATGTGTTTTATTTTTAATTCACCGAAATTCAACAACTAAGTTGAAAAACTTTTTTTGAAACATCCCTTTGAAAATATTTTTTTACTTTTCTTATTTTTTGTCAATTTCCACCAATAACACCGGAGATTCAATATGTTTAATTTTTTTTTGAAAGACACTATTTTGTAAATATTTGGTCCTTGTTTATTCTGTATTATCACTTGTGTCAATTTAATTGAATCGTTCCGAAAGTTGCGGAACTTTGCCTTGCGTAACTTTGGCTTTTCAAAACTTTATTCTTTCCTAAAAATAAATTTTTCTTTATTATTTGATAGGATCGTTAATGAATCTTCAATTGTTCCCGCGTGCTAAATCCGGGGTCAAACCGTTGACGAATCGCAGCAAATTTAATTCAATTGTGATAACGAATTTTGTTTTAAGAGATCCGAAATATAAAATTCTCGATGGGAACAAACAAAATTTAATTTTGAATTTTTCACGAAAGCTAAGTGGATATAAGAATATAATTCGGACTAATATTTATTCAAAGAGGAAGCTGGTGATGATGTTTCTCTTGTTAAATTTTATTTTAAACGACAATACTCGTAAAAAAATTACTATCTTGCCAAACTTGTGCACGAGCACGTTCTGTTAAATTCGTTTTTATTTTATAAAATTATTTTTTTTTGAAAATTTTGTCTACTCGAGTAAAGTTGGGTAGGATCGCTGGTAGCCTATACAGCTATACCTAAACTATTAACAGAATAATAAGCTACAAAAAAAATGTAGAGCTGTCTTATTACTATAGGATCAAACAGACAAACATAACTACAATTTCATAAAACAAAAATTTAGGAACAAAATTCTTTTAAAAATGCGAGCGTGCGTCAATGATTGAGTTTTATAAATTACCTGGCAATTTATCAGCGTTCGCTGAGAAGAGCACACAAAGTCCTGTTTCGTAATTAACAGCATGACATGTTTCGTTGCTCTGACATGCCTCCAGACAATCAGTTAACATAAGTGTTCCGGGTAGTGAATCCAAGAGTTTACCTGGCGCTGAGAAAACATATCTGTAAAATAAGAATTGTAGAAAAGAAAATGAAATTTAATGAAATAAAATTAAAAAAAAAAAAGAAGAAAATCGAAGTTAAACGGATTTTTGTTTTACTTTAATTAATTTGATTGCATCGACTCGAAGTTGAAAACCATTGAAAAGGATTTCTTTTTTTTTTTTTTTTTTTTTAAGAATGAAGATGTTAAAAAGACCGTTTTTTTTAATGAGATGGTAGAGTGACAAATTTGCTGTCTTAAGTTGATTGCAAACAAATGTTTCTACAACATCTGAAGATTGCTTTTTTTCTTCTTCACTAATTTCTTTATGGAAGTGAAAGAAAATTGTACAAAAATCGTTTATTTTGTTTGTTATCTAAGCCCGGCGCCAAAAATCAATCTCCCAAACCACAACCAATCTATCTTGTAATTCAACTTTTAGATGGACAAATCTAGCTATGTATAGATTCTTTGATCTTGAACAGAAGCCATTATAAAAAATAAACAATCCCTCACTGCCATTAAAAAGTCTTAAAAGACTCGTTTTAAAAGTGCATTATTATTATTTATTATTCAATTCACAACCATAAACCAGTGTAATTGTTTGTTTAAGATTTATTTTACAAACCACGTACCCAACTCTAACTCTCTCTAACATTTCACTTCAAAGATTGATTGAAAATTTTATCTCTTAAAAATTGACCACCAAATCACAATGATATTTTTCCTGTCCTCTACCGTTATCCGATTGCGAATTTAAGATTCAATTCTGCGTGTTTTCTTTTCCACCAAAATACCGTAAAACTTACTGATTAACGTTAACAAATTGATTTTCTATATTTTTTATTTTTCATTTTTTGCTTTTCTATTTTATTGCAGGTAAGTTCGAACTTATGATTTGTATATCTGTGTGCGATTCGATGTTCGTACGCTTTGGAGAAATAGCAGTTCTTGATGGTCTACTGGATTTACACAATCATTGTTGGTTGTTTGGTTAGTCGATCGATCTTTCTTGCGATGGATTGGCACGTTTTTGGCGGGAAGAATGATATAAGATTAGATAAGACCCGTTAGAATGGAAGATCGATCACTAGGTAAGATATGAATATGTATAAGCTTTGTGTGATTGATCAATAGGTTACTAACGGAGCAGAATCTAAACTGCAAAATAAACAAATATTTATTTCACAAATTATAAGCGAGAGTATCAGTTTGAGGTGTGTGTAATCGTGTGACATTTGACACAATAGCTTAGGAATGCATGAAACTGATGGAACAAGATCAAGTGATTCTTTAAAGTTTAAAGAGATACAAAAGATGACACAGTTGTGATAAAAATAGATAGTAAAATATAATTTGTTGTGAAATGAATAGGCTGATGTGTTAAGGGTGTAAGTATTACTATAAAAATACAAACATCATCTGTTAAAATACTGTAGAAAAGCGGTGGAGAAAAGGTACTCTGAAAACAGAAGCTGAGAATACGAGGGTGGGTCAATAAGTCCGTGACTTTTTGAATTTCTGACCTCTTTACTGAAACAGCAACACTGCTCCTGTCCTTAGGCATCTGTCAGTTGACTCCTGTCAAAATTTAAACTTGCTGAATCAGTTACTTTGTGTTTGACAGCTATTTTTATCAGACTACTCACTAATTTGAGGAGCAAATGGAAAAAAGTGAATTTCGTGTGCTTATTAAGCGTTATTTCTTGCGAAAAAAAAACCATTACCGAGACCAAGGCTAGGCTTGATAAATACTATGGGGACTCTGCACCATCGATTTCAATGGTAAAAAAGTGGTTTACTGAATTTCGTTGTGGCCGTACAAGCACTGAAGATGCCGAACGTCCTGGACGCCCAGTTGAGGTCTCTACACCCGAAACAATCGAAAAAATTCACGATATGGTGTTGGCCGACCGAAGATTGAAAGTGCGAGAGATTGTGGAAGCCGTAGGGATCTCGCATGGCTCAGTGGTTTCAATTTTGAATGATCACTTGGGCATGAGAAAGCTTTCCGCATGATGGGTGCCGCGTTTGCTCACAGTCGACCACAAACGCAATCGTGTAAGAACTTCACAGGAAGGTTTGGCGTTGCTTAATCGCAATATGGAGGAGTTTTTGCGCCGTTTTGTAACCGTGGACGAAACATGGATCCATCACAACACACCTGAGACCAAACAACAGTCAAAACAGTGGGTTTCTAAGGGTGAATCGGGTCCAAAGAAGGCCAAGGTGGGTTTGTCAGCCAATAAAGTTATGGCGACTGTTTTTTGGGATGCACGCGGGATAATCCACATTGACTACCTTCAAAAGAAAGAACAATCAATGGGGAATATTATGCCAACTTATTGGACCGATTCAATGACGATTTGAAAAAAAAACGACCTCATTTGGCCAAGAAAAAAGTTCTTTTCCACCAAGACAATGCAAGGGTGCACACATGTGCAGTTGCCATGACAAAAATCCATGAATTGGGCTATGAATTGCTCCCTCATCCACCCTATTCTCCAGATTTGGCTCCGAGCGACTACTTCTTGTTCCCAAATCTGAAGAAATGGCTTGGTGGAAAAAGATTTGACTCCAATGATGAAGTCATCTCGCAAACAAAGGCCTATTTTGAGGACCTCGACAAATCATTTTTTTTGGAGGGGATAAAAAAAATTGGAGAAGCGTTGGACAAAGTGTATAGAGCTCAAGGGAGACTACGTTGAAAAATAAAATTATTTTTTATCAAAAAATCTGTGTTTTATTCCAAAAGTCACGGACTTATTGACCCGCCCTCGTATATTACTTTTTAATATCAAAAATAGACTCACAAAGCTTTCATTCAGAGACGGCACTTTAAGTCGGTGCAATAAATAATTGGTATCGCAAAAAATTCTTGCACTAGCTTGAGGCAATTTCTCGCGTATGTGTCACAATTGCGTGCATTTTCATTTGATTTCATTTGATCTATTTAACTTTGTGATAGAAAAAACGCTTAAAAAAATCGAACTGGTTTTATTGGTTTTTTATCGTTGCGATTTTTAAAGTCATATTTCGAGTACATTTACATTAAAAACCATGTATCTTATGTTTTGCGGCTAAATAATCGTACGGTTGAATGTCACAAAGGCCAGGAATTCAATTGCGATTTTCTGTCGCAGCGACTAAAAAAAGTGATAGCAGCTTAGTCGGATTTTTTGATGTCATGTGCGTTCATTAAAATTGAATCTTTTGTGTTCTACATATATTTAGCGACTGAAAAATAGCACTACAGAAAATCGCAAGTGCCTTACTTTTTCCAGTTGCGACTTCGATTTTTTGTCGCGCTGTTTTTAATCGCAAGATTGAGCACAAACATGTAAGTGCATTTGATTCATTAAAACTTTCGATAAGAAAAATTAAACAATTCTTAAGACTTTTATGCTAGGAACGTTCTTGCGACTTTCTATCGTGCGATCATTCGCAGTCGCAGAAAATAGAAAACATGTGATTAAATGAGAATTAACGCACACGATACCAAGAAATCATACTGGCTTCAGATCAAATTTCTTAGTTGCAACGACAGAAAATCGCAAGTGCGGCCCTAGCGCTATGCTAGTAACGTACTTGAGATATTCTGCCGCAGCGAATTAAAGTGATTGCAATTTTGAAGAGTTTTTTTTCGTGTCGTGGGCATTCATTCACATTTAACTCATGTGCTCTATTTTTTGCGACTCAATAATTGCGCGAAAGCAAAGTTCGTTCGTTCGTTCTTGGCCTTAATCGTCGCAATTTCGCTAAAGCATGTGCGTTCATTTTTATTTATACTCATATTTTTTATATCTTCCAAATGAATAGTCGCGTAATAGAAATTGCAAATGCGGTCCTAGCTTAACAAATATAAATTGTGTTTAACTAAGTAATTAAAATAATTTAACAAATACATCTCATGGAGCGACAGTTCGTGGGAACCAGTGCTTAGAGTGAATTCACCAACATTTAGATGATCCACCATTATCTGCCGAATCCGATCACTGATGTCGAAATCATTATATCAGGACCTCTTGTCCTGATAAAATTCTTGCGGAGTAGGTGTGGATTTGTAGTTGGAGACAAGCTTAAAATAGATGTCTTGAGTTTCAATTATGTGAATGACTGACTCACGATGATTTGCATCAAGACGACTAGAGATGGCCAGGTGCTTTTCCGATAAATTCTCTACAAACCTCTTAAGCAGTCTCATAACGTCACCATTGAGAATTGAGAACTAGTGAAAATGTCGAACGGCTAGTTAACGTCAGGTGCTTCTTCGATCGAAAAAATTATTTCTGTACAACGGCGATGATGAATGAAATTCCTAGACGATATGGGCCAACAATTCCTTCCATTCAATCTTGACGAAGCGAAGTTAGCTGTATCTAAATTTAAGTCCAATAAACCTACTGGGAACTGATTTCCTTGTTCCCGAAAAGCCAATAAATTGATTAGAAGTATGTGGCAGCTAACCTGCAACATATGAAAGGAGAAAAGTATGACCGATGAATGGAACCTCATCATTGTATACCTAATCCTCAAGAAAAGCGACCATCTGCCTCCAGCTTAGACTGCACCAACTACAGAAGCATCAATTTTGTAAACAAAATCTTCTGGAATATTATGTAAACGCCTGATCCCGTCAACAATTTGAAAGGTCAAAATCTGTGTAACATATTAAACAAACAATCCCAGAATCTCGAATCGAATGAAGGAAAATGCATGCTGCTCCAACAAGAACGGAAAAGATCCCAGCGATGCCTTCGATGTCAAAAAGTTCTACCTAGTATTCGATATCAATTCAGAACACAATACCAGTGCTGTTCCAGCGATATAAATAGAAATGCATACTGCTTCATCAAGTCGGGAAAAAACTTAGAGAGCGTATCCATTTAAGAGTAAAAAGACTGGGAGTAACTTTCTGTTGAGAGTAAAATTAGCTCCCAGAGGGATAGACAGCTCTCCGAGAGTCACTACCGAGATCATGGCATTTAAGCTGTTATAAGAGACAAAATATCCGGGTGATGCTCGTGCTTTGTTAATCTTGGAATTCATCCCTGAAGACGGCCCACAGTGCGTCGATTGTATGGGGATGGTGGACAAAAATCAATTTTCCAAAACTAAATTGACTTTGCAAAAAAAAATGTTTGTAAATATAATTAAATAGAAATTTTACAAAATATAACGAGATTTTCACGCCCCCTGACACGCCCACTTTTTGGATATGATTAATATCATAAAAACGGCTTGAACGATTTAAATAAAATTTCAGGAATTTGATTTTCTAGGTGAGTTAAGAAATAAAAAAAAGTTTCAAAAACATCCGCCCACCGCCACGCCCACATTTTATATAGTTTATTTCTTATAAACCACTTGTAAGATAAATTAAACTAAATTTTGTTTTGGTTTTTGTTTTTAATATTTATAGTTATTTTGTTTTTTTTTTTGTTATTATATTGTTTTTTTTTAAGTTAATATCATATTTTAATGTGTTATAAATAAGAACTAATTGATTTTCAATTTTCATCTGAAGATGATGATTGAAAAATCTCATCGTCATCAAAATCAACTAAATATTTTTTAATTGTGGAGTCATATATTTTGGGCTTTCTTTGAATTTTTCTTTGGGAAGAAATATATGGGTCCGACAACAGTAGTAAATGATTTAAAACGTCTTTGCAGTTGTTGGCCCTTGAGGATTTTCTGGAATGATGTAGTCTAGTTTTTCTAAAGGTTTTGTGTAAGCCTTCAAGAGCTTCCTCAGACAATTGTCCGATGGGTATGTGAAAGCTTTTCATCACATCTACACTGTGAAAAAATAGCTTGTGCAATGTATAAGGCATATGATACCAAGCGTACAAGTCTAAATAAAGTGTTCGAGCTTCACAGATGAGAGTATCAAAAATATCAAAATTAATTTCAGCTCCTGTTGCCATCACTCGTAAAATAATACTTAATTTTTGAATCAAAGTTTGGTCTATTTTGGTTATTTCCGAACTTTTTTGAGGATCAGAAAAGAATTTTCGAGCAGTGTTGCCATCGTTTGAGGAACCAAAGCCTTGTTTCGGTTTGTCAACATTTAGTCACATTTTTGTTCTGAACTCGGTCTGAATGCGTTTTTTCTCTATCTGGAAAAGAGTTTTATTTTCCTCTCCTTGGACTCTCCATTTTTTGAAGGAAAGTCTATAAGAAATGTGCAACATACATTCAAAAGACCTTATCCAAAGATGGAGAGTAGAAAGACCGAAACGATAGTTTTCTGCGTTCGGTTGTTTGTCAAAACATTTGGCCGTGTTCATTTCACTAGGAAGTGCTCCACAAATATAGCATTTAGATGACGAATTTGTTCCAGACAAAACATTACATACACTTCCATCAACCATGGTCATATGAAATTCGAATGAAATATTGCAACTTTGACCTGCAATGATTTCGGTATGGTCAATAAGGCTCATTATTTTTCTTACATAATGGTTTCCTCACGTCTTACGAGATCAGAACACTCCTTTTGGAACAAGAATTTTACAGGCCTACAATTTAATATTTATCCAGGACGATCGTTTACCCAAAGCGAAACACCGGAATCAATATCAACTAATCTTAGTGGTACAAATGCTATTAAGAATAAATATTCATCTACCTTGTCTGTATTTTCAAATTTAAGCTTATACGCACTATGGTTACCACTGCCATCAAAACCCCATTTACAAATTAATTTAGCTCTTGTTTCTTTACTAAATGTTACAGATTTGCATATGCTTCGAGTAGTTTTTTCCAGTATAACCTGAAAATCAACTTCCGCTGATGATTCAGTTACGCTACAATTTGGGAGAATACTGGCCTTAGTTTGCCGTAGAGCATAAATACTTGGAAAACAGTCCTTGTGTAGAGCATTTATGGTTTTTCGCAGTATTTCATATTTTCGCTCGGTTAGATCAAGATCCAGATACAATGAAAGGACTTCTCCCGGTGACAAACACTGTTTCTGTTGCTCTGGGTTTGAGTTAATGCTTGTATTTAAAGCAGCCAAATCTGAGGCGTACCTTAACTCTTCGAGCCATCTTGCCCTTACTAAGTCATCAACTTTTTTTTTTTTAGTCTTGTTGCAACACTCAACAAAGTCTTTTTTCGGTCTTCCACGCTTAAAACTGGTGTCTTGGCTGCTCGATGCACTTATTAAAGCTTTAATGCATTGGGGGAAGGAGTGAACACTTTCAAGCCAATCTTTATTCTTTGTAAGAAACCGATCGCGTTTTCGGTGGCAATTTTGCCAACGTTTATTAAATTCCGAGCAAGTTGTTGCTGCATGTCTTCCTAAGGTTTCTTCATCTTCAGGCTCTAACGTTGATTGCAAATTCAATTTCACCTTCATTAACTCCAAAACACAAGGCACACGTTTTGGAAAACCAAGCATCGAAAAGATCCCTGTTTGAGCACATTCTGTAAAAAATGCTCGTAGAAAAACACTTGTTGCAAGAAAAAGCGCAGCTTGCCGCAGAAGGAACTTACTTTTTTTGAAAGATAAAATAGTATTATTTATTTTAATGAAAACACTTTTTTCCCATAAGGCCCCACACAAAACATATAGCTTATCAAAAACAGCATTAACCACGTAAAAAAAGCTTTGCTTTGGCCCCTCATAAAATTTTAATATGTGCATAAAAAAAAAAAAAATGCAGTTAGAATAACTATATTTTCTCTGCAAAATGTGAGCATAGCAAAAAAATGCATGTGATCTTTCAATTTCTCAATTTTTTTGCATTTTATTTTTTTTTTTTATTTTTTTCCACCAGTCGCCGCACTGTGCGGCCGGCGCAGTAGAAAAAGACAGTGAAGCCCTAGATAATAAGAGAATTAGTCGAAAGAGAATTTGGACGAAGAAGAGAAGAACCTGAGGCTCCACGAATGATAGAACTTTTAAGTCGGGTTTTTTGAGAGTTGTAAGTCACTAAGCCCTGTTTCTCCACATGCTTTTGCGGTCCCATATTTATGTTTTGGTATGGAATTTAGATCAAACCGTAGGCGTTGCACCGATGAAATATTATAGGCATCTTCTTTGCACCAAATGAAGTTACAGAAATAAATCTTTGTATGAGTGAAAAAAGACGTGCCTGGAAAAACATCTGTTGGATGTTTAATCTTATAGATGACAGTGTTCCAGACTTATTTGAGGCTGGAAGGATTGCGTTGATCAGGACATCTGAAGTCTTTTAAAGCGCAACTGGATCACATGGGTTGCTAATCCGGATATGTTGTTGAAAGAAAGAGTAGAGTTGAAGAAGGAAATCAAGACTGAACCTTATCAACATTCCAAACTTAAGACATCTTAGACCATCGCAGACAGCCGTTCGTCGTACACAGGTTTTTTTTTTTTATTTTCAATTGTTCTGTAGCCGTCATAAGCTCAAAGTCATGAACAATGATCGTGTCACTCAAACGTGCAGTTTATTCATCAAGCCTTTTGATAGTTGTTTCTTTTTTCTTCAAACAATTCAAAACAAACTTCATTCACCGTATACGTTCGTATAGAAATAGAATCTGATACCCACAACAGTCTTTTTCTCAAGTTCAATGAATCTACAATAATTCATGTTATTCCATAGACACACCGGTCCCAGGAGCTATGAAGTTGAACTAGTATACTACAGTGCGCATACAATATAAGGAATATTTGCACGTTCAGGCATTTCATTGGTCCCATAGAGGAAACTCATTGAGTCCATCATTAGATATCTTCTTAGATCTATCAACAACACCAAGCGTCTATCCATCGTTCTAAATGATACAGAAGGGCTTGATCTATGATCATCTATACTATATGCCAAATATCTCTTGCGGGTTGCCTTTGGATGGTACATCGTAATGGATAATTGATTTGAAGTGTTCTTTTTTTGTTTTGTTGCAAGTAGATTTAGTTTTTCCTTGCAAAAGGAAACCAACTACATATGGATATAGGAAATCTTATATGAGGAAAATCTCAAAGCTGGACGAATGCTGTTTGGCTGTTTTCTTTTTTTGTATGCCTTGATGTATTCTTATTTGCTTTCATTGCAAAAGAACCTTTTGTGTGTGTAATTTTGCTTGAAAAGGTGATGAGATCAAACGATATCGACAAATCAAAGTTTGCAAACTTGAAGAATTGAGTGAATAGACTGTGCGATGTGTATACTACGATAATAATACTACAATAAACAAAAAAAAAAACCTTTTTTAAATGTGCTGACATACGTTTTCTCACTATGAAATCACAACGTAAGATCACAAGATCGATTTTCTGTTGTTGTTGTTTTTGTTGTTGGTGTTCTAGATAATGGATCTTTGTTGTTGAGGACATCCTAATGAGGTACATAAAAATAGAACTTAATGACGACATTCCGGTGTGAAATTACATCAATAGTCATGAGTCATGGACATGTTATATTGTTACATTAAGAGAAGAAACTCTTTGAGTGGACAGTGATTTATTTCATTCAATCTATTTTGATCGGCATCGATAGGTAAATGTACTCGCATTAATTAGAGGAAATAGGCTGGTAAAGATTCTTAGATTACTGTATTCTTCTTATACAGTACCTTCATATTTCTTTTTTGCATTTCAATTATAAAATATGACCAAGCATTGAAGGAATAAATTGTTTAAGTGCGTATCCATTTGAGAGTAAAAAGACTTCGAGCAATTCTCAAGCAGCTCCCAAGGGTAAAACTCGCTAGTAGACAGAGTCATGAAATTTGCTCACAGAAGAATAGAAAACTATCCGAGTGTTGCTCTCGAGAGATTTGTAGTGAAAGTGCTCTAAAAAAAAAACGCTTCTAAAGATGCGCGTTGTGTTGAGAGTGAAAAGATTGCAAGTAACTCCGACCTGGATTTAGTATTAAGATAGTTCTTAGGCCGAAAGGCATTAGCATTAAGTTATTATAGTTTAATTTAGAGCGCCCGACTGGGGCCAGTAAGTTAGTTTTAAAATATTGATAAGTAGGCTAGTTTTTATGAATTTTTGTCTAGCTTTAAGATAGTTTCAAGAAAATGGAAAATAAAAATGAATTTAAAAAAAAATAAAAAAAAAAAAAAAACACTTGAGGGTAAAACTTTGCAATTGGGCACAGTCATTACAGTAGCTAACAAAGAGGTAGACAGCAATTCAAGAGTCACTCTCGAAAGTTTTTAAAGCGAAAAGATTCACGCACCCTTAAAGGTGCGTATCCATTACTACTCTCAAATAGACATGTACAATTAAAAGTACTTATCCATTTGAGAGTAAAAAGACTACGAGCAACTCTCAAGCAGCTTTCCATAATTTAACTCGCACATAGTCATGACATTAGCTTACGGAAGAGTAAACAGCCATCCAAAAGTCACTCTCGAGAGTTTTTTAAAGTACTGTCAAATGGAAACGCTTTTTAATGGTAAGTTTCCATTTGAATGACAAAATGACACCCAATAGCAAATGGATATAATCATGAAATTAGCTTATAATGGAGTAGATTTCTATCTGAGAGTCACCCTCGAGAATTTTAAGGTGAAAGTACACTCAAATGAAAACGCACCTTCAGATTATTAGAATTATCGTTACTTTGGTTTAACAGACGGAATCCACAGCCTACATGACAAACTTCTGACAACGAAAACTGGAGAACAATAGGACTTAGTGTTCTTGTGATCAAATAACCGTCAGCCGAAATGATCACATTGCGATAAACGGCAGACATGCTTCAAGTATCTTGAAAGTCAAGGCTTTCAGAGGGCAAATATAGACTTAAATCACATGACATCACAACGCCGCCGAGCTGATGCTGTGAAAAGATTCGCAGAAATCTAAAGCGATCGCCAGAAGTTTTGTTGATCACGTCTTTCTTAATCTCTCCGTAAGCCCGTTACCAGCTTCAAGTAAAAAAGAATATTTTATGTCTAAAAGCTATGAAAACGCAAGAGATTGCCAGAACTTTTGCTAAAGTCGTTGTTATTGTCTCTCATCAAGTTCAGAGGAACAATAGAGACATTGTTAATAATAAGCAATCAGAAATGCTGCTACTAATGTGCTGTATTTTACTAGACGACCACAAAAAGTCTCCTAGTTCGATGAAAAGCTGCTGAGAAAAGATCAGTCCAAAAGATTTGCGGACAAAAAAGGAGAAAAATGCCGACTTCTATAGAAGAAAAAGAGTGAGCACGAGAACGTGGAGGCCTAGTCTATTGAGATATGAAGGGGTTTAGTTCATAAGACGAAGAAAAAGGGTGAAGTTCATAATATCTTTTAAAATGTGAAACAATTTACCCTAGGCTATAATACCAGAACGGAAGTTTGTCGAACTGAGAAGAAGGACATGATAGTGCATGCACAGTTGGTACCTGCTAGGAAAAACTCTCCATTCAACTTGGACAATGATGGTCAACATTTGCGTCTGTCCTGACATTCTTTTCCCAAACTAAAATCATACAAGGCTGTTGGTGCGGATAGACCTTTTTACAAAAGTAAAAAGCCAACGACTGAGATTGTTTGGTCACCTAAAAGTCTTTGACTCCAATCCCGTGGGACAGTAGAGAAGGACAGCGTAATAGATGGCACTCGCAAGCGAAAGAGGACCTCAACCAGCTTGGCCTGCAAAATTGGAAACAGCTGCTAGAAACCGAGCCGGCTGTTGGAAGCTTTTTAGGTGAGGCCTGGCCTACCCCGGACTGTAGCGCTACCTAAAGTAGGTAAGTAAGTTGGTGCGGATAGACTTCGTGCCGAATGGGACATGACTTGGTAAGAAGCATGTATCAATTCATCTGCATAATTTGGTTTTGTGAAAGTATGCCCGATGAATGGAACCTAGGCATAGTGTGTCCCATATCCACAAAAGGAAATGCTTTCACCTGGTTCATTTAACAATTAATCAGCCTCCCCAATGTCACGTACCTATAAAATCCTTGTTTGGCTTCACTATGTATCGTCCTCTTTCCCCTTTCAGTGTGGTTTTGGGTAAGGGAAGTCAACCGTTATCAAATCCTAACACTCCGACAGATTTTGAAAAAAAAAACAGGAATCGATACCTACCAATTCTGTATCGATTCTAAAGTCGCATATGAAAGCGTGAATACAGAATATAGAATTATATGAAGCCATGCCTCATCTCGGCATCCCTATCCCTGCTAAACTCGCTGGCTCGTGAAGGACGACGGACGATGGAGAAATTTTGCAGCTCCCTTAAACTTGCTAAGACCACCACTGAACCGTTGGGTGTAGAGAAAAGGTCTAATCTCTAAGCCAAGGCGACGCGTTACCATACGCAAATCGCAAGTCAACACCACTATTTAAGGAGTCTGGAGACGAAGATTCAACGATGAGCCTTCCGGGCTATACAGCGACTTTGACGTATAGTCAAAGAGCTTAAAGTAGAGGAGCTGAAACGGCTGTAATGCAAGGAGCGTATAAGCAGTAATGGACCAACCTGACGAATCTACGCGTTGAACCCAGATGGTGTACGTTAAGGAGGAAAATCTCCAATAGTTGCCACACAAAAGTGGAAAACGACCTCAAACAACTTTCTGTGTACAACTAGAAGACTATCTAGGAGCATTATGTTTGTCAGCGCAGATGTCTCGCGTGATGGTCGCAATTTTTAGGGTTAATATGTTGGTTATTTTCGTTGACCGTGTAATCAACTCATTAGGACTCGTAATACTAACTGTTTGAATTTTTCAAACAAAAAACGGCTGGTAGTGGTCAAGCCCAGTAAGTTGATGTCACAAAAAACTTGAGATATAACAAAAAACTAGTTTTAAGAAATTCATTTCCGCCATCTTACACTCATTTTAAGTTAAATTGGTTTCTTTGCATTATGACATACCACACGTCCATTAAACGACACTTAGTCTTTGAGTTAAAACAAATGACCTTCAGAACCTTTAAGAAATAAGAAAATACAACCATCTGCTGGATTTCAACACAAACAAAACTATACTTCAAAGAATTAAAAAAACCACCTTCTTCCATCATAGATCTTCCTCAGAAAGAAAATCTCTCAATCGCGCATCAGAAGACGAAGACTCTATGTATGTACCATTTAATATGCCGCGTCCAATTAGATGTAATTACCGGTCTTTATTTGGTCTACCATAAGATCGTGCGTCTTCTATCTCTCTCTCTCTCTCTCTCACAAAAAGAAAACAGCAGCATCCTGGTCACATCTTCACCAATAAACCCTAATTATCTTCGAAATTACATGTCATTGTGATGTTTTGATTGATTCTCTAGCTGTACGGTCAGTTTTGATGATGATTCCGCACACAATATGCGTTCCATAAAAGTTGGAAGACGAACAATAAGAAATTGCATAACGTTACATGCTGTCCGTCATCGTCGTGTCGTCGTGGTCTTCAGTCTTCCGTAAGAAGAAACCATTTTTGTAAAATCGAAAAACAAAAATCAATCAAAGATCACGTTCCTATAGTTTTGCAAAAAGAACAATCGCCATGCGGAAGGACTGCAACAGAACTCTGCATAAAAAGATGATCTTATTCAAGGAATCAAAGGGCTAAGGATGGGTTGAAAGCGAGTTTCGATAACAAAGGGAAATATTAAGGAAATCTAACGAAAAATTGGTAACTCACCCGGTAATAATTTCAAAGCCAATCATGTCGGAATCACATTCTTCGACGCCGGGTCCATTAGCATTTTGGATGTCATTGTCCTCGGCATTGTTGTTGCTATTGCTATTGCTGCCGTCGGCCTTTGGTAATTGATCTTCCGGTAGTGTAGCGTCTGCTGCGGCTTGAGCCACTTCTTTCTCTTCCACCTTATCGGAAGGAGGTACTATTGCTGCTGCTGCTGCAGCAGCGGCAGCCTCTTGGGCTTTTGTCTCTAGGGCTGGTTGCGCCGCGGCGGACAAGGATGATGATTGATCGTCCGTTGATGACGATGACTGTTGGAGCGGTGCCGGTGGAGATGCACCGCTTGCTGGTGCCACTACAAGACCGCCATCACTACCTGGTGCGGGCACGGCTACTTGAACTTGTTCATCACTCGTTGCAGTGGCAATGTTGTCATTTGTTGGAGCATCATCTGAATTTGTAAATTCTGATGATGTGGCTGATGCTGCGGCTGCAGTTTGAAGCAACGACGACGAACCTGAAGATGGAGGAATATCTATTCGCGATCGACGGGCTGCCGTTACCACTGACGCAAGCAGGCACAGGACGACGACGAAAATGTGTGTTGGTTTCCGTGACAGCATTTTGCGGCTCTACGGGTGTATGAATCTGGAAAGGAAACAAGAAGTTAGTCAATTGACATGTTAAGATTTGTCCTACAGCGATATCGGTTCGGGAAGTGTAGGTAGACAACAACAACAACAACACTTCACCGCTATATAATCAGCTGGATCTGGGGGTTTTAATGAAGCTTATTTATGTGTGTATAGGTAATTGGTGCGCGTGCGATTAGGCTTTTATATTTATTGACCATTCCATAAAGAAGAAGAGAACTAAGGGGAATAAGGGTGGGCGCTTGATGCAAATTAAATGTAACTTGTTTTTTTTTTTTTACTTGGACCAGAAGAGGGTAGCAATTATTTGGTCAATCGATGTGTAGGTACTTGATACGCAATTACATAGCTAATTTATTGTGATGATTTTGCTTCAGGCAAATTGATTATGCGTTTGAGGCAATCCCGGTTGAGAGAAAATCTATGTTATTGCCTGCTAATTCAAGTAGCTATTATAATGTTAAAGCTCATAGCCCTAGCTTCAATTTTGTTTCATTCATAAAGAGTAAGGTGAGAAAGATGTAATTTCAAGGATTTGCTAAGACAATGTTGCAATATTTCTAGGCATTCATTACAATGTGCCTGTTTTTGTTATACAAGGACGAATTAAAATTAAATTGTTTTTTTTTTCTTCGTAGAAATGCATTGAGTTTATTGAATATTGCTTTTATCTTACCGCAGCCTTGATCCAAGACGGGGCCTGCATTCAGTCAGTATAGTTAGAAAAATGTTTAATATGTTTCTGAGTTAACACCAGAAACGTGTTTTTCAGTCAATTGAAATCCTAAGTTAACTTCGAGCTAACTCACCTAATTTTGTGAGTTAACTCATGGATAACTCATGTGGCCTTTTCCATTGTGGGCCCTTCTCGATTTTGATATTGAAAGTGCAATTCCTGTTGTGGCATCATCTCTATATCGATAGTGAAATGTGTTAACGAAAAATGTTATAAGTTTAGCAAACGGTGACAAATGTCAATTAGACATTAACATTTGTTAAGTAAGTAGATGCAGAATACACTTCAACAAGATATTAATCGCTCCTTAAGAACGCGTAATTGTTTCGTGGAATAATTTTGTCGGTGGTGTTGGCCCAGTGTCAACATCGGCGTAGTTTTCTCGGTCGCCCGACATCAACTGGGCAAAAGCTATGACGAAAAATTCGGGTGAGAATATCGCAGCTGTATCTGAAGATGACCCAATGGTCACCAGAGTATCGACCAGATGACGTCCATCACGCAATTGAACATTAAACGGCTGTCCGTGGAGAGAATTTTGGGGAAAGACCCGAAGATGTTCTCGTTCTCTCTCGTTCTTTCAATCACTGATGGCACCCACTCACTGGGTTAATGAAGCGGTACTTCGGCTCTTGAATCTCGATGAAGGTGAGACTAGGATAGAAGAGGTGACAATACCGTAAGCCGCATCATCTCACTTGGATCACCGTGGACCCATTGCGTTCCTCAGGGTGTAGGTAGTCAGGTGAGAGGAGAGAAAGGGAGGACATTTTGGAGGATTTAAAATGTGGGGGCCTCCTTGAACTATCCTCAACTCTTGATTAATTTTAGGATTTCCTTTAGTGGCAAGAAAGAGATGTCACCCAGTTCGACGAAGAAGTATTTCCTAGGACTGCTTTTCTGGTTTTAGCTAAGCTGAGGTATTCACAAAGGAAGTGAGGTGAGACTTCTTCCGCCTCTTAATCCTGACATCCTCTACATAAGTCCGATGAGCTGATGCCCATTCCGCTTACTTGGGTTTCCATTGAGTTCTGACCCGTTAGAACTCCAACTCGAGTGATAATTGAGGTTTGCTTATCTTGAGTAGGTAAGCATTCGGTAGCTTTTTCCCCCGAAATATTCAGCTGCAGATTCCTTGAAACCCTACAAGTGTCAATTGAGGACCATCAGGCATCTGCAGCTTCAAGGAAATTTTGGTGAATTTTACTTTTTTCTTGTTCCAGTGGGATAAGCACAGCAAAATCGGTGTGGCTCAGATCAAGAGCTGACCCGTTTTTGGGGAAAACTCATCCGCCATTTCGGTGCCATATATATGCTCAGACCCATCTTAGGGTGACTGTGTTCGTTGCACCTCGTAAAGTTAACCTATACCTGCAGCGTTCTATCAGTTTTGATTTTAGTGATTGAGGAAATGGCTTTCATTGCCTCCTTGCTTGATATTAAAATAGAAATATTTTTGTTTATTATTTCACTTGAGGAGAAATGCTTTGCGGCTTTACAAACTGCAAGTACTTCTGCCTGGAATTTGCTGCAAAAATCTGGAAGCTTTATAAGGTTTATAGATCCGCTTATCATGCCAAAGGTCAGTGTTCGATTCCCAGCCGGTGCCACCTAAAAACAGAAATGTTTTTATCTTGGGAGGTACTGGTCTCTTGCGAGGTACTGACAAATCCTCCAAGAGTATACTTGTCATGAATAAGTGCTTTCTCATCTATCCGTTCGGACTCGGCAAAAAATTGTAGGTCCCCTCCATTTCTGCCAACAATACGCACACATGAATGGTTGAGACTTGTATGTCAGAGAAAGAGTTGTAAGCCCTGGTTCCCCACAAGCTGTTGCGCCATCAAATTTAATTTAATAGGTGGGTCATCTGAGTAGATACTTGACTCAACCTCCTCGAAGGTCTTAAAACCGTCAGTAAAGACCGAAACATGGTTTTCCTTTATGACACGGTTTTCATACCAGAGTGCCCTGATTGGGATAAATGTTATGGCTTCTTTGTTGAAATTAATGTGTGGTTTAACGAAGTCTGTTTGCATGTCAATGTCTTTACTTTAGTTCTATGACCGTAGTGGTCCCTATTCAATTATTAAACTGCCGAAGTCTTAAAGCACTTTTGGTCGCTAGTTCATTAGTAAAAAGATCGAGTGAAAGGAATGTTTCTAGGGCTGCTGTTGGTGTGGTTCTAATGGTACTGATTGTGCCAATTCATATAAGTGTTTGAATTTAGTCATAGTTTTTAGTTTGGTTTCCTTTTCCAAGGCCACCAAACCAGGCATGCGTACGTTCGATCAAGCGGAAGACAACATTTCATCGAAAATCTTCATAAGCGACGTGGATATCTGAATAAGCAAAATTTTTGATTCTGGTATATCGAAAAAAGCTTATTTTTTCGAAAACGCCTCAGGCCAAACGACTTCTATGGATTAAAACTGCTACTGAGCCATGTAGAACGAGTTTCACCTTCCTGGATGAATTGGGACTGGATAACATGTGATTCCAACAGGATGTAGCAACGCCCCATACTGTAGGAGCCCCAACGAAAATTTTTGTTCTGTATTTCCTGGCCACATAATCTCTTATTTTGGCGATTTGCACTTTCCAGACTTCTTTTTGTACGATATTTTAAAATCACGATTCTGTATCAATAAGCCTTAAACTCTTAAAGCACTCAAAAAGAATAATCCTGGCAAAAGTGATGAGTGATAGAAAATCATTTCAGGCCGAAATCAGGCCTGAAAATGTTATCAATTCTAGGGGCAACCTCTTAAGCGATATCATTTTCTCAACTAGGTTCCTAAATGAAAAAAAAAAAAAAACTAATGAGAAATTGATGTTATACCTCAGTTGTTCTCTCTGAATTCGACTTCGGGAGAAATTGGCTGCTTTTTTGAAAATCTCAATCAGTATAACTTTGACATGTGAAGACGACTCTTAAAACCCTCTCTTTTAAATATTTTACAAGAAAAAATTGCCTTATGCTTAAATCAGGCCAAAGTTTTACTGAAAAAGAGCAGTCGATTCGGACTTATTGCCTCAATACAGCAAAACTGAAATTTAATCTGTTTGAGCTTTGGCTCTGTATTGTTTGGACTATAGATTTCCTAAAAGTCCTATGCTCTTCAGATCTTACCTGCAGAAAGTCTTCCAACACTGAAATAAATTTAGTAGCTGAAAACGATGGTAAGAGTCTTGATTATGGCAGCATTGCTGCTCTAACCTTTTACAAATTTTTGACGGTTCTAAGACTGTTCTCTGTGCTTCGCGATAAGCTCTTAAAAGCGTTTTACTTGTTTCTTCCAATTATAATCAAACCCAAGACTTGATAGTAGTCCGAACAACTATAAAACAAGCCAGCCAGCGCCAGCGTGCCGAAAAGCAGCCTTAGGAAATTTAACATTAAGTTACAAACTATACATTGTAATTCCTTTGGTTCTCAAAGAAAGTTGCCAAATTCATGTTTTAAATAGGGATCTACCCACAAAGTTTGCAAATTAGATGAAAAAAAGTTGATTGTTCCAATTTTCCTTTGCATTTTTTCTGGTTTAGAAGGAGAAGGCTTTAAATTCTGCTCAGAATCGTTACTGAAGCAATTCGTTGGTCTTAACCTCCATTTATTTCTAAAGACATTAAGGTCTCGTAAACATCTTACACTAAGCTTGACACAGCCTCAACCAAACTCAAGCTTACTTCAGATAAATTGGTTGCATTGTTGTATCGTTCAACCAAATACTGTACTCTATGACCAGTGGCTTATTTAAAGATTTATATGCAATATATACTCGTATTATCCCCAAGCATTCCTTATTCCAGCTTATCCTGTCCACAAAAACCATAAATACCTATAGCTTGATATAATAAAAAATAATTTCCCTGCATATTCAACCAACACAATCAATGATGGTGCTCTCGAAAAGTACTTCCCTAATTCACACCATTCAACTATGTACATATTCTGCTTCCAAAGAACTAACCTTCATTTCAAATGTGTCCCATTAGCTAGACAAACCTTCCTGCCACTTGTACAACTCAATATCACTTTCAGAATCTCTAAGCCTAACTAGTTGCTACAAGGAAAGTGCAACATACACCCACACTCGCTGGTGCTGTTATAGATATCTCAAGAACCTTGTCGTCGCCGTATAGTCATAGTTTCCCTAATGAATTCTCCGGACCATTGAATTTTACGAGCAAAATCCCTGCATTCTTCCGTTCCTCTTGCCTCCTTGTTGCATTTATCACAAATAAAAATGATTCCAACTATGCTTTTCCACTTGAAACGAAATCAAAACAAAAATCCACATCGTAAATTTAAACTACCACCGGCTGTTCTGTATACACAGATACACCCTATCTACATTACCATAGTCATTTGCACATACCTCGGCTAAGAGTACAAACATACAAAAGTGTACGAGTATCCGTAGGTATTCAAAGCAAAAAAGGCATCGCATCTTAAGGAGCTTATATATAGAGCCAAAGCAAACAAACATCGGCAATCAATTGCCGCGCTAGTTAACAATGTGGAAGTTGATCTAGTATCTCTGCACATTTCAAGACATCCAATCATCATCAAACATTTTCCATCCGCACATTCAGATATATACACACACTGCTGATCGTCGTCGTCAGACAGTCAGTCAGACAAACAGACAAACCCCAAACAAACACAGCAGAACATCAACTTCGTTATTTTTTATTTGAATTTTATTCATAAGAAAATAGACCTTGTTGTTGTTGGTTTGGTTCAGCTGCGCATGCGGCTTGGCGCGGATTTACTTTCGGAGCTCATTGTTTGAGCTTCGATTTTCGACCATAAAAAAAGGACTCCCTTTTTCTAGGATTTGCTATCTATTTATTTATTGTTTAAGTCAAGACAGCGGCATTTACAAAATGTTTGTTTTATTAGCATTTAAATAAAAAGAACAAACAAAAATTAAAGGGAAAAAGGAAACGAACCTCAGAGAATCACAGTGAAAAAAAAAGAAACGCTTCACGAATATTCAATATTGCCGGGTCAATGGCTTTCCCTGCCAAATGCCAAACACAACTCGTTGGTTAGTTTAGTCAGTTTCTCTGTCTGTCTGTCTGTTTGTAGGTTTATATATATAAGTTGGTCTTATAGACCAAAAGAAGAGTATCATTGCTCTTCCTTGTAAACAATGTCACCCACTCGTCTGATTGCAAAATAGCTTTTCAGCTTCCACTTCGAAAATTGCTCTAGCAGGAGCGTATTTGTTATTTTTCAAATCGATTTATTGAAATTTTAAAATAAATAAGAGGTTTTATTTTAAATAACATAAAAACACTTATTTTAATTTTTTATTTACTTAGATGCATTTCAAAAGTTATCGTCAAATATTTTATGAAAAAACGCTTTGAAAATCTTCACTATCAAATTAAAACTTTCAGCATAAAAAAAAGCACATTCTTTATGAAAACTGTGAACATTATTGGCATAAGTGAAATAAAGAATGCTTTCATCATGTGATCAGCCGTTTTTAGGTTTCGAAATTATGATTTTTCGCTTCTTTGAATTTTTTCGAAACATCGCTCAAAATATTCGAATGAATCTCTTAGAGTACTTTGATTTTTATGTTGAGTTTTCAACTTTCGATTTTTTCATAATTTTGAAATTATCGAAATATTAGATAAAATATTTTGAAATATGTGTTTTGAAATTTTTTTCAAGGTATTCTTTGCGCCTGACTCTTTTCGAAAATTAAGGGCTAGTTTTTCAGTTCAGGGTTAACTCTGAGTTAAATCAGAGTTAGCTAACTCTGAAAATAAATTAACTCCGAATTAACTCAGAAATAGTTTTTCAGTTGAGGATTGACTTTATCTTTCATTTGTCAAAAATCTTGGGTCATCGATGTGCAACACTATGAACATTATCCTTCTAATATGCCATTTACGCATGAGAATGTCGATGGCAACAAAATAGAATTGCACTGACAGTAACTTTCAATATCGGAATTTAGATGGTGTCAAAACTTAAAAGGCACTCAATTTAGTGAGTTAACTCAGAGTTAACTTAAGCTAAAGAACAGTTAACTGAGGTTTAATCCCGAGTATAGAATGATCTCTCACTGAAAAACTGGGCCTAAGAGTGCGAATGAAAAAAAATTACACAGAAAACATGTTGGCTTGTAAGTCCAAGGGCCAAGGTTTCGGCGACTATCTTTTTAGCATTTTTCGTATTTTTCGTATACAAAAACTATAAAAACCGCTACAAAACTTACATTGAATTTTGATTCAATATAAGTGTGTGCAATTCCCCTAGTACACGCTAATTCTTTGTGTCTGTGTGACCCCTTTTATCTAATTTTTCTTTGCACATCACCCTGTGAGGCACCTGCTCGACGTTTGAGCCAAAATTGGCAGTTTTTTTTTATTGCAAAATTCGTTGCTATTATTCAAGCGAAGTGAGACATTTAGAAAAATGCTAAAAACATTGTTAAAAAGAGACCTAGACCCATGACCAACAGGGCAACTGGTTGTCAGTCTCAAATTTTGTTCTCCATTTCCTCCACTCACTCAGTCTTTTTATTCTGAGCTCATGGAGCGTAGGTACTCCGAGCTAGCTTCGAATTAAAAGAGAAGCATAAGTTGAGCGTTCTTCAGGCTGGAAATTTGAGTTGAATTTGGGCTAAGCTCGGGTAGTTCTGGGGATAGCTCCTGAAATATTAAAAAAAAAAAAAATTTAATCTCAAGCAAACTGAGAGTTAACACTTTGTTGTGTATATTATCTTGACATAATGCTGAAATAGCTAACTATTTACTTATCTGTTAACAAAGTGAAGCCTTCTCTCGAAATAATCTGCTGCAACTATTAATTTCGTCCCTTTCAAATGCATACTGCAGACCGAGAAGCCCAAAATTTCTGTTTATGATTTCGCCGTGTAAGTTTTGTTTGAGTTTTTCTTGAAACCAGCACAGTACTTGACTTAATTTTATATAACCACTCTGTGAACTATACCCTACTTATTTAAGTTCAAGCCCTCAAGAAGCAAAGTGAAATTAAAAATTTTCCGCGTGGAATGTTGTTCACGTGAAACTCACAATAAAGCTAATATGAATTATCGTTGTAAAAAAAATCGCGCCTTCTTTTCACAACGATAATTCATATCAGCCTTACTGTGAGTTTCACGTGAACAACATTCTACCAGGAAAAATTGACATTTCACTTGTCGGCCATTATGAGTATCAAAATAGTATTTTATGGACATTAGTCCCACAAATTGGCGTTTCGCCCGGCTTACTCACCTGGAGTCATTAGCGACATAGTGGAGGCCTTTGTCATACGTAATTTGTATTAAGTTCACTGTAAACTATATCGCACAAGATTAGAATTCCTAATCAATAAGCTGAAAATTGTTTGCCCGATGCCTGGCATAGTTTTTACAAGAAGTTTTTTTTATAATACAAATTCTACGAGTATATACTACTGGAATAAATTCAGCCAAAATCTACTATTAAGGATTGGATTCGATCCTAAGCAAACGGAATTTTTATTCTAAAAAATCCTTATTATGAGGTTCACCCGAAAAACGAAAATTCCCCTTTTTTGTGAGTACTCATTTTCGAGCTTAAACTGTTACTTATTTTTTGAGGGTGAACGAACGAAAAGCAGAGGGTACTAACTAGTGCTTTTGCGCAAGGTTTTTGTTTATTTTGGGCCAAGAGAAGATCAGGCAAAACTCATAGTATCTTTCTAAATTTCGGAAAAGAAAAAAATTTCGGGTGAAATATTTTCCATGTGAAACTTATAATACCTAAGGCTGAATATTTTCACATATCCTCACCATCAATCGTACTTTTTCTAGCAGGTCTCTTGTTTTAGTAATAATTATTTCAGTTGGTTGAGTTGACAGATATAATCTTGGATTTATTTATCTGGACCACATCTTGGGCGCCACTTTCTTTTGATATTATGCCACTTTCTTGCGATATTTAAAAAATGTTTTCAGGCACCATTGCCCATTCTCGTTCTCCTTCAATAGCTATTATGTTTTTCTAACAGATAAAGAAATTAAAACAAATTTGTTTAACTGAACCGCTCATTGGGCGCCAGTTTTAATAACAGTTAATGAGTTTTTGGATGTTCTACCAACAGGAACGAACAACCAAGAAACCTAACAAAGATATCTGTTCGAAAATTCCAAATTAATTAAAAATAAAGTTAACAAAGAGGAAAAAATTCGAGTGGCATATATACTCAAGTCTCGGCAGAAGTCACAATTGACGGTGAGGGCTTGACCTCAAATGAAGCTAAGTCATCAGTTATACAATCTAACAAAAAAACCGAAACCAATAAAGCCAAAGAAGAAAAGGACTACAATTCAGCTTCTAGCAGCAGTGTCCGTTAGGTATTTTCTGAATACCTCATGGAATTTACTGACTCTGAAGATGGTACAATCGAATTTGACGACGACTATTAATTCTTCGCCAGTTTGGAGAGCTCCAGAGGAAAGAGCCCTCTCAAGGCGAGTCTTTTGCCAAATCTTGGCACTGGCAGAAGCCAAGATTACTTAAACTCCCAATAAGGGGTCTGGAGAAAGTGAACACATTGAAGCTTGTGTGACTGACCCAGGGTTCTGCGGGACTCTGTTGACTTCGTCTTTACTAAATCGATGAGCCAAATTCGCTATAGAAACGACTGGTACATCCAAAGATACAGAATAAGTGGTAGGCGATCTAGACCCAAAGATAAAAGATAAAATACGCCAAGAGAGCCGTGTGAAGGTACAGCCAAGGTCTCAGGGACTTGACTGTCCTAAAAAGCTTCCAAGTCCAAATTCATATGCTAGCCCCTCGTATCACAAATGAACTGCTAGAGAACCTCTTCTGGGGGCAGAATTCCGACTGCCAGCGACGACTGGCAGGTTATGTATATAGTAGAAGCGCCCACCGAAAAAAGGCCCAAAAGCCATGGTTATGCCTTATCAGGAAACTATTACATTTCTAGAGTCCAGGGGCTTTAAACTTATGAAGTGGCCGGTAGTGATGAAGGTCCTACATATAAACTTTATAGCAGAGTGTGTTGATCTCTAGTCCTGCATCAACATCAGGAGGACCCTTGGACTTAGATCCAAGGATTATATTTTAATTTTGCCCTGGTAAATTTAAGTGTGTGCATGTTTTTGAAGGGAGTGGAAGGGATCTAAAATGTTTGGCAAATAAGTACCTTGTGATGCGGTAATACGTGGTGCGTGTCAAACTGAAGTTCAAGCATCTACCTCCTAAGAACAAATATTATGCTTTTTACTCTGGTACTGCTTCTCGCGAGGATGTGACAAATCCTCAAAGAGAATGTGCATACGTACGAGTATCTCCTGTCATGTAAAATTGCCTCTTATGAACTGAAGATATAACCTTGAAAAATATTACCAAACTAACCTCATATCATTTTGGCCCCACATTGGGCGCCATTTGTTACGATATGTGATACATATGTGCCTTTAATATTTTGATAATATTCCTCCAATAGAGTTTGTTGGTGTTGAAGGCTGGGAAGTGGCGAGCAAAAGCTTTAAATATTTGTATAAAGTTTTAAAACTGGCGCCCAATGTGGGGATCAGATTCATACTCAAAATGCTATAGAAACAGTGGTTACACGCTTATAAAAATTTACTATTATAAAGTATCAGTTTTTCACCTTCTGTAAATGCGACTTTTCCCTCCATCTTGCTGCTCTTATACCCCTCCCATTTGTTGAGATTTCATTGTGACAAAGTGAAACAAAAATTGAGATTTCCTTCCAAACAAAATTTAACCTAAAATCATGGGCCTCATTTAAGTCGGAAGGTTTTAATGCGCTCCTCTTTTTGACCATTCATGTATTACCACGGAAGGAAACACGACAAACCAAACAGCTCGCCTAACCATTTGCTTCAAGGGATTTGTTTAGAAAAGGACTGCTCCTTGTTCCGTGTTTTTCACAAAATAATTCAAAGATAGATGCTTAGGTTTTGATAACATGGCATGCTAAATGTGGTGCAGAGTAGTTAGATACAAACAATTTAAAAAAAAAAAAACTTTTCCGGAACGCAGTGATTTTGTTTTTCCTTCCGATAGAGAGACTTCAAGGTCTGTTTGGCATTTTAGAACCACGACAACGAATAAGATTAAACCAAGGTGAGCGTCGTCGAAGATGCGACGTCCAAGACGAAGATCCGAAAGGTAAATCCCATAGAATTAAAACGAAAAACCATGACGAAGTGTATACCTTACCTGCCTTCATCGAAGAGATACTTCTCTCTTTAGGTACGATGGAAAGTGCAATTTTCATTTCATATGCGCGCACTCAGGTATAATATGAGTGAGGATATCATCATGAGTATCGAAGCATATGCCATAGCCAACGAACATCTCCAGCGCCATCAGACTAAGTCGTATAGTCGTATTTACAACTCAATGTCACGTAGGAGGCGAGGATATGATTTTGGAATTTGAATCTTATGGGATGGGATATGGATATGGATGCTCCTGCTCCTGCTATCGCTCCTTTCGCTTGAATGATGCCAACGTGCATTGCATCTTGTCCAAGGTCAAGTGATTTGGTTGTTGAAAAATCCAAATCCAACCTTTCCTGCTTCCTTTCCCCTGCCTTCACTCCATATGAGCCAAGGGACCAGAATCTGCATTTTAAACATGGAACATAGATTTTTGATACATGTGATGTATGTGGATGGTTAGAAATTGAGAGTTGTTGTTGTTGTTACTCTTGCTATAGGATTGGTGGGTAAGTTTAGTATTTTTTTCTGTTTCTTTTGCACGTGCGTGGGATTTGTAAAGTGCGCGATTTGAATCTCTGAATCTTCCTATTCGAGACTCCATGCATGCATGTGATGCAAAGCCGAAGCAAATGCTAATCTGTTGATTGATTCTTGTGTGTGGGGCTTGGTTACATGGCCCCACACATCCCAGAAGAAATGTCTTGAGATGTTTTAAGGAAATTTTATGTTCTCTTCAAAGAGAAAAATAACAACAACAACAAAAAACAAAAACAAGAAAATCTTATAGATCCCGCTGTTTGAGTTTAAAGGATTATACTACAAGTTGATGCTGAAGTTATGCCCAATCAAATGTAATTACTCTTGTATTCTTGAAAAATGAGCAAAGCAATTGAGGCTTGCATATAGGTTGGGGTCAAGCACAGTATACACAAATACCTTACAGTAATGACATTAATTTTAGCTTGAAATTATTCTAAAGAATTCTTTGTGTGTGTGTGTGTGTGTGTAGTTAGAGGAATAAAAATAAGTGGTTTCAATGGGAATAAGTACG
The DNA here is from genome assembly GCA_946251815.1 of Dasysyrphus albostriatus. Taxonomy (NCBI): domain Eukaryota; kingdom Metazoa; phylum Arthropoda; class Insecta; order Diptera; family Syrphidae; genus Dasysyrphus; species Dasysyrphus albostriatus. The sequence goes on along the minus strand of OX276335.1, from coordinate 24,498,803 downwards.
GTATTTTTTTTTTTTAGGATCCGAAGATTAACAAAGCTGGGTACAAATGATGGTATCTTGAGCTTAACTTTTTACATGAACTATTGAAATGAATAATAGCTGCCTTATGGAATGCTTCCGTATTGAAACGAAACCTTCAAAAATTCTTCTTTATCCCAAAAAACAGAAGTAGAACAATGTTATTGACGGAAGCGATTTACTGGATAGAAAATGATCATCGTAATTCGACAAAAATGTTTCTATTAGGAATTTTGGGGTTAACACTTGTAAGCTTCTACTTCCTTAACTATAGTTTTGGAAGTAAAATTGATAGCATTTACACCAAGATCTGGGTGGGTGTTTTAAGAAAGAAACAGTCCAACCTCTTAGCCGTTTTCGTTAGAAATGTCTTATACGAAAAATTGTTGATCTTAAATGCGAGAAAATGGATATTTCAGAGATGGAACAATCATAAACCGTTGGAAATCTTCTTCGGAATCAGACGCAAGTAGTGATAATTTCTTGCTGTTATAAACAGCTGTTGTCCTGTGTCCTGAGTATATATCAAGGACACAAGCATTCAATACCAACATTTTTAGTGACCAAACCTTACGCTGAGATTTCGCCACTACTCTTCGTGATATAGCTTCTAACTTCTAGCTTCTATTTAGCTATTCCGGCTGGATTTCAGCATGGCTGAAAATCGAAATGGATCGGCGCGGCGGTCGATCTACCCCACACTCGACCGATCGGTTGGAAGCCATTTACCATGTTGGTTCCGTCGTGAGTGACCAGCTTTTAAAGTTAATGGCAACCTGTTGCTGACTTTTGAATATTTAAAGGTGCAGAGGTGAAAGGATCACTTTTGTGCACTGCTGTTCCGGATGCAAATGTAGATCTTCAACTTACAAATGCACGCAGTTCTACTAATTGTACATATTACCATCAGTTCTTAAATGAGTTCAGAGATTAAAATCGCGATGCATCTTCTAAAGTTGATCAAAGCATATGCACTTGATGACATACCCGCTATCTAGCCTAAGAGAATAAAACCTATCCCAGTAACTGGACAGTGCTTCCATAGAGTCACCGTTCGTTCTATCCTTGTTCCCGAAATCAATGGCAACTATTATTTCTGAAAGTAAAAATTACGGGATGGAGCCAAGGCCTCAAAAGGCACCAAACATGCTTTCTCAGTGAGCAATCTTGAGTCTTTCATATCAATACCTTGCGAATGATACTTAAGCAATCATCCGAGTTTCAATCACCGCTTTTCATCATGTTTTCAGAATGATATATAGGAATCGTGGATAGTAAAGGGTATCCCTTTGAAGATAGGGTGTTTCGTTTTGAACATTAAACAACATTCGGATTACTTGAATATACTTCAAAAGGTGTGACAAAGAGATGTTCTTCCACCGCACCGGTTTTTAAGGGCAATTGATGATGCGCTGACTTCCACAGTGAGTTCAAAGGTGGTAAACTGTTGGGCAAGTTTTGATTTCTGTCTCCTATTCAAAAAAGTACTTCTGTCTGACATTAAAAATGTCAATCACTGCAAGTAGAAAGAGAGGAGACTGATTTAGGGATTAACGTTAACAAAGCCTAAGTAGTGCGCACCAATCAAAACATCAGATTTTTATAAGGAGGGTAAATACATGTCTTGAAAATTGTTTATCAATTGATATAGTTAATTTAGTACGAAAAATTACATCAACTTTCATCAAGAAATGATTTATGTCGTAAAAATGCGATAAAGATAACAATGTGAGAAACTTTGGCCGACCGAAACGTGTGTGAAACTTTCAGCTAAGAAAATAGGACCTTGACAAAAATTTGCAGTTTTTTAAACATTTTTTTTTTTTTGCAGTTTTCCAGATAAGGGTGCAATCGAGTAACCCGTTAATTTCACAGTGAAGATAACAGGTCACATCTTTTATTTCAGAAACCGACCATGCTAGTGTCTTAAAGTAAGGCTCCAAATTTTTGTTCGCATTTATAGAATAAGGTGGGTCTAAATTTTGAAGTCTTTAATTTAAAAAAAAAATGTATTGAAATAAGCGACTCACATCGTACCTATCTCAGGAGCGTATAAGCTAGCAATTTGCAAAAAGGCTCCATTTTTTTTTTGCATTTCAGAATAGGCTTGGTCCAAATTTTTAAATCTTTAATTTGAAAATAAAAATTTAGACTGACCTGCCATTTCACAGTGAAGTTAGCTGGTAACAACTTGTATTTCTGGAACCAAGTAAGTCCAAAAATAAAAACAAATACAAAATTAAAAATGTGAAGTCTTACTGCAAGTTCCAAGCTGCTGAATTTCTAAGTGAGGTCGATTTATGAAAATTTTTAAATTAAGAACACTTTCAAAATTTCAACCTAGCCTATTTTCGGAGCCTTTTTTGCAAGTTTCCAGCATACTTGGTTCCTGAAATACACAATGTGATCTGCCAACTGCGCTCTGAAGTAAGCAGGTTACTCAAAAAACTTCAAATTCCTATCAAGGTCCCATTTTCCAAGTTGAAAGTTACCCTGCTAATATCAGAGACTTGTGGTAAATGATAATTAAATACATACAAGATCTTTGAACGAAGAGGTCTAGAGATATTGTTTGAAATTCATGTTTTACTACTTTTACTTGTGATATATATGAATGTTAGTACTATATGGCAAGTATGCACACGAGAAAAAAAATTGAGGTTGCTATTTTGGTCAATTGTCATTACGACGATAGAGAAAACGGAAAAAGTGGGTCTCACAATTCTGTCTCTCTGCCTGCCAGTTGGTCTGTCTGTTCGACTACAGTCTTAGCAACTGGGTTTATTTTTATTTTTTTAACTTGGTAGATAGTGGTCATTGGTGATTACAACCACACACGTTTTTTTTCTATTTTAAGAACCAAAAATAACGGTATACCAACAAGACATATACATTAGTTTTAAACTATTTCACAAAATCTTATTTATTTAGATGTTTGTGCTCACACTTAGATTTAAAATAGTGCGACTTAAAAATCGTAGTCACAACTACCAAAAGTCATGCACGCACTTGTGATTTTTAATCGCACGATTATTTAATCGCAAGAAATGAGACACATAGTTTTAAATGTGAGTTCGCACACATGCGAACTTTAAATCGCAGCGGTTTTTCAGTCGCAAAATTAAATAGATCGCATGTGCGTACATTTTCATTAAAAGGTGTATGTTGTATTTAAAGCGATTAAAGAATCACATGATAGATAATTGCAAGTTAGTGGTGACCATATTTCTGGCGACAACAATTTTTTTAATCGCAACGGCTGAAAATCGGAAGTGCGTTCCCAGCCTAATTGTACCTACCCCCCAGAGAACCATGATTTTAACTTTCGATTTTCTTCGAAACGTATTTCTAATCTTGATAAATTTTTGTATGCAAAATCTTCTAAAAATTAAAAAAAAACTGTTTTTGTTAAAATTTTGCAAAAAAAAAAAATGTAATGGATTTTTAAAAAAATGTTTCAGTTTTTTTTTGAAAAAAAAAACATAATCGATTTTTTTGAAACTTGGTATTTAATGGTCTTGTAGCACAAATTTAACTTGTATGACAAAATAGCTGTACATTTCGTACAAATGTATAAAAAAAAACCGGTAAGGAAATTTTTTTTCTTAAAAATGGCTCCTACGATTTTTATAAAACTTTTTCTGTTGTTCAAATTAGTGCGACCTTCTTAAAATTTTTTTTAAAAATTTACACTTAACCACTATTTGAATCTTCTTATTATATCAGCTGAACGGATTAAGATTAATTTCTTAAGAATTTCAAATAAGTTGAAATAATATTGCATATCAAAATTTTCAAAAGAGTAATGCTTACATTTTTAAGAAAAAGTTTAAAATATTTTTTTTTAAATTCAGTATCTCAAAAATGGGTGTTTTTTACTTAAATGTTTTAAGAAATTGATTTAGAAATTTTTTTTAAAAAACTGTTCCAACAATTTTAAATTTGGCAATTATGTAGTTTCATATTACTACTATTAAGTAAGTATTTAAGTACTTTTAGTTGACATAAATATTTAGGTGCTGTATTTCTTGCTTTTAAACATATTTTGCTCATAATATGTCTTCATAAACAATTTGTTCAAACCCTTAACCTCTCGAAAAAGAAGCAAGTATGTAAGACCCATCTTAATAGTACCTCGACGATTTTTTGAAACATAATTATTTTTTTTTCAAGAATCTTACCCAGTAGTACTTTAAATAGCATTCCATCTTTTTTCTTATGTAAATTTCTTTGATTTGTATTAATTATATATTTTTACACTTTTTCACACATTCAACATAATCTCATCTTAAGCGTTGAAAAAAAAAAACTAAATCATTTAAAAGAAAAGGTACGTATACTGAAACAAAAACGGTTTGCCTCAGGCTTAGGGCAATGTCAAGCATACCAAGAAAACGATCCTTTGAAATGTATCTTTCAACTTTTAAATTTATGAATTCCACATGAAGGCTCATCTTAAATTAATGGATTTTTAATGCGATAATTGACATAATCATCTGAAAATTATGGTTTTTATATTTATATTGAGTTAAATTTCAAAGGTTTAGGGCTTGAAATTATGCACTTGGGTAAGAATGTTGAGCAATCAAGGAACATTTAAAGATTAAAGAAAGGTTAAGCGCTATTTGTTATTGTTTTTTTTTTGCCTTATGAAAAAGCAATCTTCAAACTTTAGTTCTATTTGTCAACTAGCAATAATACAAAGACACATCTCAAGCTGTAACAATAAAAAATCTTGTTATAATATGAAAAGAATTTTAAGGAAATCAAGTTGAAAAATTGTTAAGAAACTAACTAACTAACTCTTCAAGTAAACTAATTTAAGTAAGACTTGCCATTTTGTCCAAAAAAAAGGAAGCTTTACTAATTTTATTCATTTAAACTCTAGTTGAACCTATAGTGCTGATAGTTTGCAAAACATGAGCTTAGCAAATTTTTGTCAAAATATATTCAATTAAAGGTATTGCAAGGAAAATTTTCTATTTAGAACAATAAAAAATTCAGTAAATCGTCAACTTTATCTTAAAACCCTAAATGTAATTTTTAAATGAAAAATCTATTTCCATTGATTCGTCTTTAATTATGGTTTAATTTAGACTCTCCATTTCACACGTACTTAGGTATGTTTATAATTCTAAGCTTAAAAGTATTTTTTTGAACAATAATTTGATATCCGTCATGGGGCTCAGCATGTGAAAGAATAACTCTTAAGCTAATACATATTCTGACACCAATTAGTGTTTTCTAAAGAATATTGCAAGTTCATAAATTTCAATTTCAAGAAATTTATCTACCCATCATCATACACTGCAGCAGCCCTTCCGCGTTTAACATGCAGAATTGAAAAAAAAAAAATCCAGATAAGATACAATGAATGTCAACATGCAATTCACTTCCCTTTTTACCCATAACTTGAAAAATTTCACGCTTCACAGATGAACTATGTGCGGAAGAGTATAACAACTGTCATGCTCCTTGAACACGCTAAAGTCCGAGGTCAAAAAACTCACTTTTTATCAACACTTTAAGACCAAACAAGAATACATAACACCGCATCATCACAACAGCTTAACAGCCCAACTGCAGCCCATCAGCCATCAGCAAGAAGAGTGATGTTAAAAAAGCAAGTGAAAATAAAATTGTCATTGACGACATTTTCCACGGGCATAACACATCACTTTAGAACTTAAGAGAAAAAACAAATCAAAAGAAGGAAAATAAAAAAAAAAAACTTGCAACACGACAGGTATTACGCAACATTCCCATCACAAAAGTCTATACAACACCCTTCCAACCATAAAGTACCTGCTATAAAGAATCTTTACCTGTTGCAATGTCCAACCAAAGACCTGCCACTGCGCTATTGCTACATGCTTGCATGTTATTTTCCATAGACTGGTGCTTGCTAGATGTTGTAGTTATTTTATCCATAATCCTCATCAACGTTCATCACCTTGACTCACATGTGTGTGCCATTTAATCCCAACTCCAACTCCTCCGGTGGGGTTCGTCTTCTTTATTTTTGTCTCTTTTCCGATGATGGGTGCTTGAGCTGTGGGGCACCATCTGTGGATTGGTAATTGCACATGGAATCCATAGAGCACTCCACACAAGAAGGCCAACTATATAGTAACAAAATAGCCTTCCCTTCTGTTCGACGAAGCGTCTCGTCGACGATTTGGTCGGTCGTCGGTTGTCTTCTTCGGCAGTGTCATCATAACTCATTGCAGACATAAATCTCTCGTATTACTAGCTGGCCTTTGAGCAAAAAAGCAAAGAAGACTCGAACACCAACAGCTATAGAAGGTGCTTTACGGACCATGATGATGATGGTGTCCCGCAAGGATCGGCACATGGGCCGACAAAAGAATTTAACCGACTAGGTACTCTGTGCCCAATAAGGGTTATAATTTTCGACTCCCAATATGGATTATGGATCATCAGATAGATGTAATTAGAAATGAGAACAAATGGTAGAAGACAAGGTGCACTTGGTTGGATATGGATAGATGTAGTTATATAGGTGGCGACTGGTGATGGTGGTGGCGGAGATGGATTATCCTGGGATGTGGTTTGGAATTTAAGTTAGCAGTAGTATGGCTTCCGGGATAAAAGTCTATTTAGGGCAGGTGAACTCATTTTGTATCCATTTGTGTTTTGTAAGGCTAATGAACACTGCTATTTCTTGGTTTCTGCAACTATTTCTCAAATACTTTAATCAATATTGTTTTCAAGTGCCTAAATCGTCTGTGAATTGTTCACTTGTCAGACAAAAAATGTCCAACGGTTGTAAAATTGCAGCTCCATGAAGCCCAAGGAATATCACCAAAATTTCGATTTGAAGACTTTTGAAATGCGATGAATCAAGTGTCGCAACGGGTGTCAAATTGCAGCTCCGTGCGGCTTGAAGTTCCATTTCGCTAGGTACGATATATCGACACCATAATTATTGACTTAATAAGGTTTTTATCGTGACTTCTTAAAGACGTTTTAAAGATCTCGACTTGATAAAATACATTTTTATATATACTTCGTTAGGCTAATTTTTGTAATCTTGACTTCTTACGGTCTATTTTTAAAATATCGACTTCATAACGACCATTTTTGAAGTCTCGACTGCATAAGGTCGAATTTAAAAATGTCGACTTCATAAGGTTGATTTTAAATTATTGACTTTTTATAAAGTAAACATTTAGAATCTTGCCTTCATAAAATCAATTTTTAAAATTTCGGCTTCATATGGCCAATTTTTAAGATCTCGACTTCATAAGATCGATTTTTTTAAATAATATCCGCTTCAATTGTTGATTTTTTAAACCTCGTCTTCATGAGGTTGATTTTATAAAATTTCGACTTCATAAGGTCGATTTTTAATTTTTTTAAATTTCGACGAAAATTATTTATATTTCTGGCTTAGACCATAAAAATAAGATTGTAAATTTACCAAACGTCTTAAAATGTCGATGGTGATCGATGATATTGTTGCGAATTCTACCCATGGTTGAATGCAGTCTTAGTCAATTTTGAGCGGAAGAGCTGGGTGCGATAAAAAAAGAATGAGCTACGATTGCCAACAGCTCCGAATCGAAAGGATTGATAAGAGAATAAAAGACACGTGTTGGATTTCACAAAGAAAATTTCATTGACTTTTATTTTTCCTGAATTGTTCGGAATCTCTTCCTTTAATTTATAATAACGGGTGATTTCTTAGCTGGTTTGGTTTTGGCAACACTGGTTTTGACAGCTGACGTGTGTTAAGTACCTTGTGTCACTGTCAAACAGCTTCAGTTTGGTTTGCAATTTAACCATGGATCGTCTTACAAATGAACAACGCTTGGTGAATGGGCTCTTGGAAAGCTGGCCGAGGATCCGCTTTTTTATCGAAAAATTGTGTTCAGCGATGAGGCTCATTTTTGGTTGAATGGGTACGTAAATAAGCATAATTGCCGCATTTGGAGTGAAGATCAGCCAGAAGCATTGCAACAGCTACCAATGCATCCCGAAAAAGCCACTGTTTGGTGCGGTTTATGGGCCGGCGGCATTATTGGGCCATATTTCTTCAAAGATGATGCGAATCGCAGCGTTACTGTCAATGGTGAACGCTACCGAGCGATGATAACAAACTTTTTTTTGCCCGAAATGGAAGTTCTTGACTTGCATGATATGTGGTTTCAACAAGACGGTGCCACATGCCACACAGCACGCGAAACAATGGCGCAATTGCGAGGCGAGTTTGGTGAACAGTTAATTTCACGTTTCGGGCCGGTCAATTGGCCGCCTAGATCGTGCGATATGACATCATTAGATTATTTTTTGTGGGGGTATGTCAAGGCTAATGTCTATAGAGACAAGCCCGCTTCGATTGACGCACTGGAAGCCAACATCCATGCATTCATTCGTGAGATACCGGCCGATATGTGTGAAAGAGTATGCCAAAATTGGACTCAGCGGATGGGCTACCCATTTGCATGAAATTATCTTTAAACATTAAATTGCAAGGTTCAAACTATCGATTCAAATAAATATTTCATTAATTTTTTCGAATTTTTTGTGTTTTTTTTTTTAAAGTTCTAAACCTCTTAAAAAATCACCCGTTATTTGTCTCAGAAGTGGGATTTGAAGATGACGGAGGAATTCTCGGAAGAAATTCTGACACAGTTGTCGACACTTAGTTTGAGCATGTCGCAACAGCGGGATAAAATTGTCCAGCTCAAAAGCAGTCACCAACGTCAAATTGAAGAACCTTGCACGATGAGATGAACACATTTGCAGGAAACTCTGCAGATAACACAGTTGCTGAAGTTCCGCCACCCGCTCTAACCACGTAGACGTAACACTCACATCCAATGTGACTTCTCGTTTTAGTCAGTGCAATGCTTATGTAGGCTGTCACCCAAGAATTGTACCACAGCCTTTCGACAGCCAAACAACAGACTGGCGAGAGTACCAAATTCAATTGACATCGTTTCCGAAGCCAATGGTTGGAATTCTAAGGAAAAGGCACAAGCCCTCGCATCCTTATTAAGAGGCGAAGCTGTTTCAATTCTTATAAATTTGAGCTCAGACGAACAATCTGACTACAGTAAATTGTCTTCTGCCTTCCAGCTTAGGTTTATTTCAGTATTTAACTGCCAAAAAAGTTCGTTAGATAGGTTAACCGGCATTTTTATCGGTAGACATTTTTATTTGTCCGTGGTTGAAATGAAACGATAGCTTTCTTTCAAAAAAATCTACAATTACTGGCCACCAAAAATAGCTTATTCATGCCTCGGTAGCGCTCTGCATTGTTACTTTAACGTTTCTTCCGTCTTGTCGTCATGGAAGTAAAACAGCCCAGGAATGCTACTGCTACAATTCCGAAAACGTGTGAATTTTTCGGTGGAGCATTGGGCTTGCTTGTGTGGAACAGATGGCCTAAAAAGGGAGTTAAAATCCATTGAACCCGCTAGTAGTTCTGTAGGTAGATACTGTTGTCCGATTAAGCAGTTAACATTGGCGTCTGTCGGGCCACTTTACATACATACCCTTGGTGGAGCATCGGAATTGTATGAGCGGGATTAAGGATCCAAAAAGTTTAAATCCTTTGAAACCGTAAAGTGGGCTGGGCTACCCAAGGTACTTTTGTGCAAGAAAACAGTTGAAATGTATGCCTGCCTGGCCACTTTATATACACTAAGCTGAGCAAAGTAGCACATGAATAGAGGACCACAAATGGGAGTTAAAATTCTTTAAACCTCCGAAGTGGATTACGCAAGGTACCTTACTGATGCCCAGATAAAACATATGTTTAGGACTTTCTTGTTTTATTAAAAGTGAAAAAAAAAATCAAAATTCTGGTCGCATTGCCAATTTATTTCATGGCATCGATTTTTGAGCTTCAAAACAAAGCAAGTAATTCAAGAAGCCGCTCGTCATCTGAAAAGGATTTTTAAACAATTTCGAACGGCTCTTTAGTCCCAACAGTGAGAAGCGATAACAAACTCCTGGGTCAATTAGGCCTTTGACATCAACATAATTCTTCTCAGACTAGTAGTGACTTTTAAAGTAGCTTTGTAATGTTTCCCATCGTTTTTTTTAGCGAAAATTGATCCTCTTTGTAATGAGGTGGGTACACGTCTGTTCAGACAAGGAGATGCGCTATCATGTGATTTCTTCAACCTAGTCCTGGAACAGATAGTTCGCAAGAATGGTGTTAACTAGGAAGGCATTATCTTCAACAGGTTTTCACAACTGCTTGGCTATGCGGACGACATCGACATCATCGGCCGTTCCAAGTGAGCTGTACTAAAAGCATTCATAGCTATTGAAACGCATTGGTCTTGAAGTGAATGAGGACAGAACAAAGTATATACTATCAACAAACAAAGCTTTATCTGTCCATCGCCTATGACAAAATGTCACTGTTCGTAGCAGTAATTTCGAGGTAGTCAAGGAGTTCACCTACCTCGGAAAAACATCACGAATCCCACAAATGACGCCTTAGTGGAAATCCGACGAAAAATTACCTGAGCGTTCCACTGCTACTTCAGTTTCAGAAAGACAAAATGCACGCTATACAAAACGCTTACTTTACCAGTTCTACTCTACGTAGGCGCCAAGTGCTGGATGATAAGTAGAAGTAGGGAATTGATACATGGCACTTTCGGGAGAAAAGTTCTTCGGCGGGTATTTAGTCCAATATGCGAGGAGGGCGAATGGAGGAGAAAATGTTGATGATTGATGTCACATCAGCAATCACATCGAGCAATTGGACAACAACGCTCCAGCCAAGAAAATCTTCTAATCCCAGCCCCAAGGTTCGAGACGACCAGGAAGACCGAACCTCCGCTATAAAGACTAGGTGGTTTCAGACGCAAGAATGTTTGGTCTCGATGACTGGAGGGAGTGTGCGAGGGACCGTAACCGATGGAAAACCGAAATATCTCAGGCAGAGACCCTCCATGGATCAAGAGCCGGATAAGTATGTGAGGAAACATAATTTAAGTTTTTGTTAATTTTTTGGGTGCGTAAAAGCTGTCAGTTACAAAATAACATGTGAATCAAAAGGAAACCATCAGTTGGCTCACCCTTAACAAGAATCTTATTCTTATTGAGTACACAAGCACAAACCAGGAAATTTCTTGCTCGTCAATATAAAAATTAACATACCTACTCTCACTTAGAAGAAAGTTAGAAAATACCCAAGCCATTGCATAGAACACTTTTTGTTTTGAATGAATCATTTATCATTCGCTGATGGTATACCTTAGCATGTACCTTACTTAACCTCAAAAAGTCATTGTAATAAGACCACGGTAAAGCATCACTTTTTATCTTATACCAAATTGCAAATGCTTCCTGAAAAATTACTTTTCTTCAACTTACTTACGTTGGTATCTTTACACGCTACACCCATAAAATGGTCAAAGTTTTCACTTTAAATTCCATTAAAGTCTCAACCATGATTTAACTCATTTTTTGTATTAACAAAAAAAGTACCGCACATGCCATCTATATTTTAAACCTGATACCTGGATACCCTGCAGAAATTTCAATTTCATGTTTAGAAAATTTGAAATACTTCATCTGTAATGGGCGCTATATTTTTAAGCAGTATATACCGACTTTTCCCCTCTTTAAACTCCTCCTACTTGATGAATCTATTTTCCTCACTCGAAAAACTAATTTAAAAAAAAAAACTTTCACCCAAAACTCATATCTATTCTGGATGCTCGATGTTAAATTACTTCAACCTGTGCGCGTACCTTAAGTTGGTCGTTGTTGACCTCTTCCTCTTTGGAATCCATTTGAGAATTGATGAAACTTCGTCAAACAATCCTGCTGCAACTCTTGACGAGACCATGCCTTACATACACATAGCGAGTTGACCGCAATGGATAGGCGGCCAAATAAGTTTGAAATCCATCCTCATAATTATCGTAAAGACCGTCATTGAGTGAGCGTTATGGTCTTAACTCTTAACCATTTGGCTTCACTCTCCCATCATAATAATCAACTTCATCATCATCATCATCATGGTCGTCGCCATAAAGCGTCATCTCTTCTTTCCTTATTCATCATGGTTGGGTTATATGAACGAGTCGAGATCGAGGCTTAAGAAAGACCAGACGCTCATCAACTTTTATGTTTCCATCGTGACTAAATTAAGTTTTGTTTTTATTTTCTTCTTAATTTTTTTTTTTTTTAAATCGAAAAACGAAAAAGTATCATAAAAGTGCATAATCATCATCAGCTCAAGCGCTCATCATCATCAAGTGGATGAATCGCTGCGGATGAGAGATACGGTCTCGGATTACACGCTCATATCAAAAGTTTGCGCGCGCGAAGTTCAAGAGTGTCTTATGATGGAGAGAGAGTCAGCTTTGGTGGTGGTATCATCTGTATATACTGCAGTGCAGCGCCTTTAAGAACGAACCATTCAATTATCGCATCAGGGCCACTCAACCTATATTTGCACTTCGTGAAAAGCGAAATTAGGATGAAACAGACCCGTTTCACTTGTAGTTTAAGTTTTTTTTTTTTTTTTGAGATGTGGGAAAGTGAAAAATAGCTAAGACTGTCTGATGTGGATATATGGTGGGAGGATGAATTTTTTTCTTAAATGCTGACTTGTTTGACCAAGAGAACTTGACTTGACTGAAGGTTGAATGTATATTTCAAAACCAATTAAATGCGGAAAAAGAACATACATTTTGTTTAAGTTTGATTAATTAAAGATGAGAAAAAGAGGCGTAAATGTAAGCCCTTTAGATGTACAATGGCAGATATAGCGAGATGGATAAGGTATATGTACCTTGAAATTGGCTTTCGGCTTAATCTTAATTATTGGTTATTATATTACAACTTACCTTTGAGATAGTTTCAAAATTGGAGAAAGTGTTTTGTACGTACCTAAAAATAGAAACAAGGAAATTAATTATGGGCGAATAGATTTTAGTATTTTTTTCTATTAAAAAAAATTAGAAAAGTGGAACTAAACAAATATCAATGTTTTAAGAATATTTCATGTTTAAAAAATTAAAGACTTATCTGATAGTTCTTAAAATTTTATGTTTGAAGTTGGGAACGAAATCTCGCAAGATGCAATCTCTCATTTCAAATCTCGCATTACGAAATCTCGCAATTATAAAATCCCGCAGTTACAAAATTTTGCAATTACAAAATCTCCCTATTCGTAATCTCGCAATTAAAAAAGCCTTGTTTAATAATTTCGAAATTGCAAAAAGTCGCAAATTTAATTTGGTAAAATTTAATAAGATTGCAACAAACCCATCATTATGAACAAAGAAGAAATCAAGTTGTAATTCCAAGACTTGGGGAAGAAATAGATTTAAGCTTTTGGGGTTCTTTTGTTAGTTCGCAAAATGTTATTTTAAGTGCGAAATTAATTGCAATGTTCCTGTCAAATTTTCATTTATGGATTTTGATACTCAAAATATCATCTCATTGCCAGATTTTGACATGTGAGATTGCAAACTGCAATATTTTGGTTGATACCTATTTGCAAGCTTTTTTTGTTGCGAAATTTTGTAATTGCAAAATTTTAAAAGTAGGATTATTAATTTATATATTTTATATTTTTATTTGGAGGATCTCGTACCGCTTAAAGTTTATTTACATGGCCAACATCTTGACTGACAATATCACTGTCTTTAAGACTTTGATCAATACTTAATGCTAGTTCAGTCAGTTTTATACTTTCGCATAATGCAATAGATCAATTTGTAAATTTGAAAATTTTACGGATAAAATTCATAAGAGATTAGCAATTTAATTTAAATGAACATTGTGCCTTGTGCTCAGTTTGTGTCGGATGGAAAAAAAAATAGCATGTACGAGGGCGGATCAATAAGTGACTTTTTGAATTTCTGATCTCTTTACTGAAACAGCAACACTGCTCCTGTCAACAGGCATCTGTCAGCTGACTCCTGTCAAAATTTAAACTTGCTGCGTCAGTTAGTTTGTGTTTGACAGCTATTTTTATCAGACTACTCACTAATTTGAGGAGAAAATGGAAAAAAGTGAATTTCGTGTGCTTATTAAGCATTATTTCTTGCGAAAAAAAACCATTACCGAGACCAAGGCTAGACTTGATAAATACTATGGGGACTCTGCACCATCGATTTCAATGGTAAAAAAGTGGTTTACTGAATTTCGTTGTGGCCGTACAAGCACTGAAGATGCCGAACGTCCTGGACGCCCAGTTGAGGTCTCTACACCCGAAACAATCGAAAAAATTCACGATATGGTCTTGGCCGACCGAAGATTGAAAGTGCGAGAGATTATGGAAGCCGTAGGCATCTCGCATGGCTCAGTGGTTTCAATTTTGAATGATCACTTGGGCATGAGAAAGCTTTCCGCAAGATGGGTGTCGCGTTTGCTCACAGTCGACCACAAACGCAATCGTGTAACAACTTCACAGGAAGGTTTGGCGTTGCTTAATCGCAATATGGAGGAGTTTTTGCGCCGTTTTGTAACCGTGGACGAAACATGGATCCATCACAGCACACCAGAGACCAAACAACAGTCAAAACAGTGGGTTTCTAAGGGTGAATATGGTCCAAAGAAGGCCAAGGTGGGTTTGTCAGCCAATAAAGTTATGGCGACTGTTTTTTGGGATGCACGCGGGATAATCCACATTGACTACCTTCAAAAGGGAAGAACAATCAATGGGGAATATTATGCCAACTTATTGGACCGATTCAATGGCGATTTGAAAAAAAAACCGACCTCATTTGGCCAAGAAAAAAGTTCTTTTCCACCAAGACAATGCAAGGGTGCACACATGTGCAGTTGCCATGGCAAAAATCCATGAATTGGGCTATGAATTGCTCCCTCATCCACCCTATTCCCCAGATTTGGCTCCGAGCGACTACTTCCTGTTCCCAAACCTGAAGAAATGGCTTGGTGGAAAAAGATTTGACTCCAATGATGAAGTCATCTCGCAAACAAAGGCCTATTTTGAGGACCTCGACAAATCATTTTTTTTGGAAGGGATAAAAAAATTGGGGAAGCGTTGGACAAAGTTTATAGAGCTCAAGGGAGACTACGTTGAAAAATAAAATTATTTTTTTATCAAGAAATCTGTGTTTTATTCCAAAAGTCACGGACTTATTGACCCGCCCTCGTAGCATAGCTCTTACAGTTAAAAAACCATTTTGCGAAGCGTGAAAAAATGCTGTGCTGTATTGTTCTCACCTTATGCCGTGAATACTTAAAAATTATTCGCAAATTTGCAAATTAAGATGACATTTTTTTGTTAAAATTTTGGAAAAATTAAAATTTGCCGTTTTTTGCTCAGTTTGTGCTGCCATATGCCGGAAAGATAAAAGTACGTATATTTGCAACTTTTATGGCCACAAAACAAATTTGCGAAGCTCGAAGTAACTACCTCCATTTTCGATTTTTAAAAAAAAGTTATGCTATATTGTACTCAACATTTGCTGCCTTGTGCCGTAAGTAGGTATATTACAAATTAGCAAATTACAAAATTTTAAAGACGATTTTTTTTTTAATCACCCAATTTGTGCTGCAATATGTCGGAGAGATAAAAATTTGCTTATTTGCACCGCCATTTTTAAAAAAAGTTGTAGTGTATTATGCTCAACTTGTGCTGTAAATATAAAAAAAAAAATCGCAAGTATACAAATTTTACTGATGAAATTCCTTGAAATTTCGTAAAAATAAAAACGAAGTTTTTTATTTTCAGTTTTTGCTGCTATGTGTATGTTTTATATCGAAGAAATTAAAAAAGACATGCATACATACATTTGTATTTCCAACTTTAACAGGCAAAAAATTATTCGCAAAACGTGAAGTTTAAACTGCTATTTTCGATTTTCAAAAGAATAAAAAAAATGTCAAATTTTCAAAATTATACAAGTTATATTTTTTTTTTTTAATTTCTTAACCACCAAAAATTGTCCCCAGTTCGTTTTACCTTATTTCGATGTTATATAAGAACTAGCATGTTTACATTTTTTACGGCAAAAACAAATTATTTTTGCGAAGTGTTAGTTAGCACAAGCTCAACTGAACATTAGTCGCTAAAGCCTTAGGAGAATTTAACATAGAAATATCGGATAATTTACTTTAAAGGTCCAATTAACGAAGCATCGATTGAAACAAAATTACAGGAGAAGAACACAAAAGTAATTGGTACAACGAAATCTTGCTTTTTTTATTTCGAAAAACGAAATCTCGCAAATCATGCAAAAATCCTGTTTAGCATATGTTGCAATTACAAAATGTCGCCCTATTTTGCACATCTCACACACCAACAATTTTTTGCAAAAAGCAATCAAAATCTCGCGCGAGATTTGAATTTCTGTGATTTTAGAATTTAATTTTCCGAGATTTTAGTTTGCGAGATTTTAATTTGTGAGTTCTTAGTTTTTCGGTATTAAGTTATTGCGATATTGTCAAAAGCAGAACATTTTGGTTTGCAAAATTTGGATATGCGAGATTTTGGTTGATATTTGCGAAATTTTTTGATGCGAGATGTATGTAAATATGAGATTTTAAAAGGCAAGATTTTTAATTCTGTGATTATGAAAAGAGAGATTTTAGTTTGTGAAATTTCGTTAACCAAACCAAAAAATCACTTCCCGCTTCGGTGCGCTTAAGCAGGCCTTACACCATGCAATATCATATAGTATGCCCAGTATAAAGTATTGTGCAATAATAATGACCGTGTAAGGACTGTATTGGCCAATAATTACAGTACGGTTTGATTTCACGCAATATTTTTTAAATGTTTATGGAGCAATAATACTGCCTGGCGTAAGACTGACTATAGTTTTGCTCAAAATTTAAGTTTTTGGGACTCATAAAATTCATACATTATCTCGCCAGAAGGCAATGCTCCCTGAAAGTGTGATTGTCTGGTGTGTTGAAAGACAAAATCTCGCAAATTAATTTTCCTGCTTCTCATAATCTCGCAGTTACAAATCTCGCATTTGGATCTCTTGCCGACAAATCTCACACATTCAAATCTAACAGCAACAACGTTTTCAATTCCGCACTAAAGAGATAAAAACCCTGTGAACCAAATGAAGAAATTCGAAAATGAAAGTGTTACTACAAAATTGCAATTATAAATAATAACTTTAATTTTTTTCATAAGTTGGGAAATCTCGCAAAAAAATAATTTCATTGCAGCAAATATTTTTTTTTTTCGCATATTTATGTATAGAGCGATATTTTGTTTGAAAATATTTATTTGTTGCAATGCGATTGAATTTTTTGACATTTCAACTCTCGTGTTTTTTATCTGCGAGATCGTAAAAAGCCAGATTTCGTCAATGCAAAATTATGAACCGCGAGATTTTAAAAAACGATTTTCCGTACCTTAGATTTTTAACCACAATTTAACTGAAACATTGTATCATAACCTTAGTTCAAAAGACTGATAAACAGAAAAAAAAACTACTTTTCAAAAGTTTAAGTTAACAAATGTAGTCATTTCCTTGAATACTTTGTAGATAAATTCAATAGAAAGCCTTTAATCAAAGCTTTACAAGACTCCTCAATTTGAAGTTGATTGAGCAATTTAAAAATCGATAATATGAAGACAACTTTCCATTACAGAACTATTAAATTCCATACAAGGTACCTAAACCATTTTAATCAATTTTGTACCAAAGAATTACTTCTAACAAGTATATTGAAACTCAAATAGCTTATATTCGCCATATAAAATGTTGCCCTTATACCGTTCATAAATAATCGCAAATAAGATCTCATCTGGTGAGATTGTTAAAACTATAATCTTCCTTATAAATATGACCCCTTAAGGTCGTCCTTTATACATGTTATATTGTTAGAAAAACTGATACTTCCTTCTAAGAACAAAAAATAACGACAAGAAAAACCCCGCACATGTAATAAGAAAAAAATAAAAAATAGAAACAACTACTTCTATCTAACAAGATACTCGTAGTTACATTGCCTCATTAGATCTGTATACTCTCCTGGTCCTAGGGTCAGAGACGTGAAACTATTTTCACTCTGAATAACAACAACTCCTTCTTTTCCCGCAAACACAAAGGTGGTACCTTTTTTTTGCGAAAGATGAAAAACTACTGCCGACCCAAACAAGTCAAAGCTACCACAATTCTTTGTATTTTTGTTTTTGCAAAAATAAATACACATCTAGATACAGTAGTTTCATATAAAAACCGACAAAAAATAATTTCGTGATTTCTAAGATTACAATAGCGCACACTGAGAGTTAAGAACAAAATAATCATTTGTATGGTTTTGTAGTTTGCAAATTGTTTTATGTACTCGTATATGCATCAACAATTCAAGGCAAAGTAAAGCAAATAAAAATACATAAGAGGTCACTGGTGTATCTACGTTTTTATTATTATAGTTTTTGTATGTTCTGTACAAAGATACATTGTAAGTAAGGAAGTGAACTTATTTCATATTGAGATAGGCTTGCAATTACATATTGCATATCGGTTTTCGCCAGAGTTATGTGGTCACGAAAATCTAAAACTAAAAAGCATTGTTAATGACTTTATCGATTTTAATAGAATTTTTTCACCCACGAGTAGGTAATTCAAATAAAATTGAGTTTGCGATTATTTTTTTTTAAAGCCTAGTTTTTCATCGAAGCGAATTGAGTTTTTATAGAGAAAATTCAATTCAATTATATTGGTGACAAGGAAGAACAAATTTGATTTGAAACAAGAATAGATCATTTGAATGCCATCAATATACAAAGTTCAATCCGTCTAGTGAGAAAGTAAAATTCCGTCGTAGGTGGCTACGATAACAATGGATAAAATGGCCCTAAAAATCAAAATTATATTGAAGATTTTCCTAGAAGAAAAGCAATTTGACAGTCTTTTTTTGTGTTCATCTTTGAACTGTCAAAAGTAATTGTTTAAAAAAAAAAAAAAAATTGCAGCAAATTTAATTGCCGCCTTGCTTTGACTTTGTATAATTTCATTGAAAATAATTATTTTCCAACAAAAAGTATAAATTCCAAAACATGCCGGCTACGCTGGGCTCAGACTATGAACATGTCTTGCAAAAAAAAAAAAAAAAATGGAGCCCCAAAAATCCATGTCCGAGCGGTGACATATCCATACAAATCATTGTGCTGATTGGATTGTTGTTCAGATGTTGGGCGTCGTTCATGTAAAGTGGAGCCAGCATGCAAAGATAAAACTACGATCACTAACTAAACAGAATTTGCTTAGTATACTTTTTTAAGACGACCTCAACGAACTTTCTGAAATGAAAATCAAAAACTTGATTTCCTTTCTTAAGGTGACGAAATGGATCTAAGGTAAAATCGGTTGATTCTTGCACCGTGAGCAATCGGAATACAGGCCTCTGCTAGGTTTCATGATGCTCAATGACAGCGATCGTCGGTTGGATCCTTCGCGCTCCAGTCGTTCTGTTATCTGCTGAGCTCGGCATATCGCAGCTGGCCTTGGGCGGGATGCGATCCAATCGACTGAGTGTCTTAAGTCCCGCCTCTTGACGTTGGTGCTAGCCCAAAATATACGAAAACCATATTCCAAATCCGTTCTAATTCAAATCAAAGAACCCTGGGCTCATGGTGGATGCTGATCTCCACTGAAAACCTCCGGTCATGCCGAGTGGACATACGGGGGCCCAGGTGGAAATCTCGCATTTAATCATGTATCTGGAAGACCCTCGAAGGAAACAAGTCAAACGAGTTATGGTATCAAAACGGCGCAATTCAGCGCTTATTGGGTACTGGGCGAGTGTTACTCCCGTGCCTCCATTTCTACCTACCTACCTATACTTTTTAAACGCAATAGAAAATAAAAAACGGAGGTGATGTTTACTGTTGGATGTTTCATTTAAACTGAAAGCTCTTGGATTTCCTCCTGGTTTCAATTAATGGATGGAATCATCAATATCGTGTCTTGTTAAAGTCTTTAGAATCTGATCCTTTCATTGCAAAATTTAGTGTCCCACAAGGCAGCCATATGGGTGAAATTATTTTTATCCTGATAATAAATGAAGGGGAATCTGTGGTTCACCATTCGGTTTTTTTTTTCGTACGTGGATGACATTTTTTCATTTACCGGTGTTTTACGCTGTCAGAATGACTTGAAGCGTTTTTTTAGTTTTTTTTTTTCGTAAAAAAAAAAAACAATTTAGAGCTTAATGTTAGTAAATGCCAAGAAATCACATATTCCCGCAAACGTTTAAAGAAGTCAGAACAGAAGAATTAGGTTCATAATGCAACTAATTACTGATCTGATTTTCTTGATGACATATGTCGAACAGTGTTGCCGCTAAAAAAAATCAAAAAGGGTCCCAGAACAAAAAAGGGGCCGGTTTAAAAAAATGCCACAAGAAGACAGAATAAAATGAAACAATAAACATCTAGGAGAAAACATTTATTTCAAAACTACGGCAAAATTCATTCTAATAATAATAAAATTCATTCTAATAACAAAAAAAAAAAAAAATTACTTACATTACAAAAAACAATGTAGATAACTCTTTTTACTTTATAAATGTTTATTATCCTTTTATTCTCTTAGTTTGTCGAATCATTTGGTGAAGTTCAACTATTTTTATTAAAAACGCAGTTTTAAAGAACAATCACATTGCATTTTTAATAAGTGGCCAATTTGATGATTATTTTAAAAAGTGGTGGCCATGGGTCTGGGATGCAAAAAAGGGGCCAAACGGCTACGCTGATGTCCAGAAGTGTCCCCAGAATTTAGATCCAAGTTGGTGCTATGGGGGGCGCGAGCTTCAGCCGCCATCTTGGAAAATGCGTTTTAACAAATATCTCGTGAAAACCGTGCGGTGTACAAAAAGAGATAGTAACGTTTTTTAAAGCTATTAAATATTCTATTCTATTATTGTTTTTTTTTTTTTAATTTAAATTGTTTTTAAAAGTTTTGACTTTAAAATTTAATTTCTCAAAAACTTTTCAAGAGAATGACTTAAAAAAACATATAAATAGAATAAAATATGTATAAGCTTTCAAAAAATTGTCCATTTTTTTCGTGCACGGCGAGATATTTGATAAAACTCGTTTTACAAGATGGCAGCCGACGCGCCTAACCCCCGTCACACTAACTCGAATTTAAATTCGGGCGACACCACTGAACAGATTCCGTCAAAAAAATCAGTTCAGTAATAAATTGCATAACAGACGTCCTTTTTACTTGCGATACAAAGGTACTATAAGGCAAATTTTGGATTCGTGCAGGAAATAAATTTCGAGATAACAATCAAAAATGAGATGACGATGATAGAGAACATCAAAAAAGTCGGTGCCGAAATTCTGTCTGTCTGTCTGCCTGCTCGGCTACAGCTTAAACGTCTAGATCGATTTTTCTTAAAACTTGGTACATAGTGGTTTTTGGTGATTCTGCCCACACTTTTTTTTTCATTTTATTTTAGAATTAAAAATAACGGTAACTGCCATACAATTTTTTTTTAGCAATTTTACTAAATTTAATTTTGCTTTAAAACGGCTCCACAACTTTTCTAAAAAAATAAATTCAATAAATTTCGTTACTTTCGGATGGGAGACCATTTTTCAAAAAAATGTTTATTAAAACTGTTATTTTAATTTCAATAACTTTCTTACTTAAATTTTTCAAGTTTTTGTTTTTCATTTTTAAAAAATGTTCAATTCAACTAAATGGTCGATTGTAATAAAATACAACTCGGTATTTAAGGTTTTTTTTTAAACTTTGTAATGTATGTTTAGAAAACTCTTACTTCTATGAAAAAATAACATTACCTTCCATACAAATGTTAGAAAAATATTTTTTCTTAAAAATAGCTCCTACGATTTTTATATAACCTTTTCTGTACCTATGCTAAAATAAAAGCGATAAACTTATTACCAAAAATTATAAAAATTTACAAATAACAAATATTAATAGTATTATTCATAGAATTTTTATTTTAAATTTTGAATTTTCTCATTATCGGCCGAACAGATTAAAATTA
Source organism: Dasysyrphus albostriatus (assembly GCA_946251815.1). NCBI lineage: Eukaryota > Metazoa > Arthropoda > Insecta > Diptera > Syrphidae > Dasysyrphus > Dasysyrphus albostriatus. Next base: position 24,476,813 of record OX276335.1, on the reverse strand, counting down.
TCTTTTTTATATCAAAATTTTCAAAAACATGTTTTTGAATTTTTAAAAAATGTTAGATTTTTTTTTTGAAACATTTTGGACATTTTTCTTTGAAATCTTACTTTTATTTTGACATTACAAAATACTTACATTTTTCATACCAAAAATGTTCCCTAAAAATGTTTCAAATATTTTTGTTTCCATATAATCCACTCTTACTTAAACTCGATCATCAGACTCCTTTAGACTCCTCGTATTACTTGAAAAACACTTAAGCCGTCATCTGGAAGCGAACCATGAACCTTGCGATGAATATTTTTTAAACTAAGTTCTTATATGTTTGGAAACCATTTTTTTTTTTATAGTTTTACCAAAATATTATAAACATACAAAATTTACTTTTAAGAAAACGGCTAACGATTTCAAGTTTTTTTTTTTTGCGTAAATATTTCCCTAATTAATCAAATGACATGGCTGATTTATGCAATTTAACGAGTTGTTTATACAATTGTATCGGTGTGTGGAAGAACAGTTCAAGAGCCAACCAAGTTCGCGACATTACCCCTTTTATCAGACACAAACTCAGATGATTGTCGACCCCCCTCTAACTTCAGTACCAAATAATGTACTCTCGTCAATAGCCCGCCCTTTTAATACGAAAATTTGTTAAAAACTGTTTTGACCTCCTCCCCATGGCTTTTGCAGTCTCCAGATCTGAACCTTTGAAAAATATTATAACGAAACATCTAAAAGCATCCCAAAACATTAAAAGATATGCTCAAAAATATTTGTAATCAAGAATAGAAAAAATTTTTTTCAGTTGATACGATCTATGCTTAAAAAGATAGCTGCTGTTTTAATAGCCAAAGATGGCAACACTTCACTATTAATTTATTTGTATGTATTTCTAACGTAACTGCATACTTCGTTTTCCTAATTTACTTCCTGCTAAAACTATGGCAACTTTTAAGAAGTGCCTAATACTTTTGGCCAAGGCTGTATGTGTTGTATGCTTATATTTTTTGAAACCCAATTCGCCTTCGATTGAATAATGGTTCCCAAAGCAAAAAAGCCCCAAATAATGAAAAGTATAACTAAGACTCGTTGATAATCCCCAATAAAGATAAGATCAACAATTAATTTATGTTATGTCAAACTTTAATTAAGTCTTTTATTGAAAAAAAAAAAAAAAATAAATAAACAGGTGTTTTTACCCTCCTATAGAACTCTTAATGTTAATTTTTATGTTAAAACCTGTAGAAAAATAAATCACTAAAAACTTCAATAAATGTCAAAATAAAATAAAAAATTTATGAAAATGTCAACACCAAGAAAAAGCATTCCAAGAACCAGTGTTAAACAGTTCCCAGAATATACCTACAATCTATTCTATCGACCCCATAAATAATAGTTCTTGATATTTATTATTTTATTGCTGTGTTAATTCCTTTGAACTATGCGAGAATTCAAGCTTATTCTACTCGTAGTATCGACGACGACGACGACGCACGGTAAAAGATACTTCATTAACTCGTATAATCCTATCTCAAAAGATAACTCCCCTACATTTTCAACTTTATATCATCTGCATCATTATGGGTATAATTAAGTTGTGGCATTATCTGTCGGTTTTTATTTACGATTTCATTCTAACTGACTGACGACTGTCATATAAACATGATGATGGGTTTCGGTCAGTATCCATCATGATATCATTAAGCATCAGCACAAGTAAAAACTGCAAAAGCGAAACCACTTAAGGAGAACTAACTTACTATATACTTCGTGCAACTAGTTCATCTTTATTGCGGGGCTCTAATAACCTATTAAATTGTGTTAAAGAAGAAAAACCAAATCAGCACATCTTAGAGAGAAACTTATAGGAGTTTTATTTTTTGTGTTGAATTTTGCTCGAAATGGAGCAAAAAAAAGTGCCATCCATCAGATTGTACACATTTTTTGTATGTTAGTTGCATTGCCTTTGAGTTGCTTATAGTTTCACCCGCTAATAATTACCTTTTGTGTATATGTTTTTTTGTTAAAGATATTTTTTTCTTAGAACAGCAAGAGACTTCAAAACAAGGCGCAAAGAAGAAAAACTGTCAATCGGCTTCTATTGAAATAAAAATGTCGACGAGACTTTTATCTATGATCACATTCACACACAAACACACACAAAATAGAATCTTTATGAAGCTGCTTGGTAAACCAACGAGAAGAACTTTAGACATAAATTGACCTCCAAAGTCAGACAGTTTGTGTTCTTCCAATTCTTTGCTTACTACCACTGATCGCGATCTAAGTGCATCGACGAATTGAAAAAACTCCAACAACAACACCAAAACAAAAAAAAAAGGTTAAATGAACATTAAAACAAAAGATATCTTCAGCATTCGAGTTTAGATACTTCATGTATCTATTTGTATCTATTGGATGTTATTATTTTTTTTCTTCAAAATATTTACAGTTATTGTGATCTGAACACCATTAGTTGTTGTTGTTTAAAAAAAAAAAAAATTTAGTCTCATTGTAAACTGTCTGCAGCAATGAGAGTTGTTATTGTTCGAGTTTGTAGACTCTTAAAGCTAGGTTAATGTCAGCAAAGTCATATAATCTACAATCGAATTGGATTAGATACTTTTTATCGTTTTTATACCATTCTTTTGTGCAAGAAGAATATAATCTACGGCTAGAGAGATAGAGGGAAAGGGAGAGGGGAACCGAAGGAAGGAAGAGTTCAGTTTGTTGAAAAAAATAACATGCAGTTACAATTTCCATATCGAGAGACAAGTCTTGAAATTGGTAAAACGTTTTAAACCATTTTTGGCTTTCTTTTAACAACAATAAAAAAAAAAACTAAAAAAAACTATTTTTGTTTGGTGAAAATGAGATGCAATACAGCAAAAGATCGTGAAAAGGAAGAAAGTTTTTATTTTGACTTTTTAGTATTTTTTGCCACTTGCTGCTTGCTGGATATACCTTTATCTCATCATCATCATCATTTAAAAAGAGACACTTGATATTAACTGTAAAAAAAAGTTGAAGATTTTCATCGACGATATCCTTATAGAGATATTATTTGACATTAAAGGTTTAAGAAGCTTGTTTAGAGTAACAATGTATGTATTCGGTTTTTCTATGGATAAGGAGACAAAAGAAAAAGAATGATGTATTCGTTTTTGGCAAATCTTTCGACTCAGAAAAAAGATCTAAACTGGTTAAACTGAAAAGCATTGAAACAAATCTCTTGGCGAAAGAAGAACTTTCGAAATGAACTGGATGAAAGATATAGGAATCCGCCAGAGTTTCGAAAGGCAAAGTTTCGAAAGATAAATTTTCGAAAAACCAAAGTTTCGAAATGAAAAAGTTTCGAAAAGATAAAGGTTCGAAAGACAAAGTTTCGAAAAACGAAGTTTCGAAACTTGAAAGTTTCGAAGTGTCAAAGTTTCGCAAAAGAAAGTTTTGAAGGACAAACTTTCGAAAAAAAAGTTCCGAAATCCTTGGAACTTCGTTGTTCCTTGACCGATTTCAATGAAATTGACACAGGATATACCTGATGCAGAATTAAAAATAAAAAAATATTTTCAAAACAGGGTGTTTCAAAAATAGGTCAAGATATTAAAACTTCGTTCATTATATTTACAAAAAAAAGATTAGAAAAAATCTTGCAATCAATTTTATTATTTAAGTCTTTGCCATCATTTATTAGAAAATACTTAGTTTTATACAGAGGAGATGTAGCCAAACTTAAATCATACAAAAGATTTTGCCCATCAATTATTGAAATGAAATTTACTCCGTGAAGTTCTTGCACGATTTTCTCAGAACCTATTGCTTGTATGAAAAAAAGTACCTATGTTTATCTTTTTTGTGTAGACGGACATAATCACAATTTGTACCTTCACATTTTTTCGAAAAAAAAACTTAAAGAGAAGAAGAGAAATTAAGAAAAAAAAATTAATTTTACCCTTTTTAACCATTCCCCCCCCCCCTAAAAAATTAAGCCCCGGCCCAAATTTACGGAACTTCATAGGAAATGCTTAAGATGTCAACAAGGTCAACAAGCCCCCTACCAAAATTGAGCTTAGTCGAAATTTTTTCGAAGTGAAAGTCTAATTTTCCTAGGCTATTAACATTGCTTGAAGAAACAATCAAAAGCCTTATGGTTCCCACTCGAAAAAGTGAAAAAATCTCGAAATAGTGAACAGGTCTACATATTTTATTACTAAAATATATAGATATTGCCTTAATAAAGAAGATCTATGGTTTAACCTGAACTTCTTTTTCTTTTCTCCTATCTGTAATTTCATTGAAAACGATGAGGAAACAACGAAGTTGACATTATTTTTTGGACCACCCTATTGGAAATATTTTTTTCCATTTTTAATTCTTTATACGTCTTTTTATTGCCAGGGTCAATTTAGTTAAAATCGCTCAGGGAACAACGAAGTTTCAATATGTTGACCTAAATTTTGGAACACCCTGTTTGGAAAATATTTTTTTTAATTTTTTATTCGGTATAAGATATCAGCTGTGTCAATTTCATTAAATCTCCCAAGAAATAACAAAGTTCCGGAGATTTCGGAACTTTTTTTTTGAAACTTTGTCTTTCAAAACTTTGTTTTGTGATACTTCGACTTTCTCATTGAAGAGTGGCAAAAAACTCCCGCCGAATTGACAAGGAAACTAGTAGAGTCAATCCCCAGGCGCATAGATGCTGTCATAAGGGTAAAAGAGAAGCAGACAAAGTATTGGTTTTAAGTTTTTCGCTTTAGTTGAATATAGTGTACACTTTTTTTGATGCAATACAAATGATGCCAAAAAATTCGGCCGAGAAAAAGTGATTCAAACTTAGCTGATATGTAGTTTTAAAGGTTAAGTACATGGCATCTTTGGCTATTTTGAGAAACTTGTTAGATGATACGCTCTATGAAACTGAATGTATGATTCATTCTTGACCAGTAATAGTCCAGTTATATAAGCCGAAACATCAACCAAATTACGGAAGAAATTGCGAAAAGCTGGATTCTAAGGCAACTGTTAAAAGTCTCCATCGATATGAGTGCCGCTTACAATTTTACGAGGGGTCAAAGGCACCCCCAAATGTATTTTAAAGAATATCTCCCGACAGATAACTCCTACAGAAAAAATGTCCGAAACTTAGTTGTAGCTTAGAAAATTGCCTACAAAAAATGTTTAGTAACTTTTTTCATAAGAACAACTGTTTTCGAGATAATTCAATCGGTAGAATTACGGATTTGATGTTTCTGTACAAAATGTTCTTTTTTACACCACCTTTGAGGTTTAGTACAACGTGAGTCTTACTTGCATATTATTCCCCAGAAAAATTAGGAAACAGTAGTAAAAAATGTATACAAAGCATTATTTAAAGGAAAATTCTCCATCCTTGAGCCTGAATGGATGGATAACTACATTAATCGTACGGGGTCAAAGGTCACAAAACATGGTATTGCGTTAATACGAGGAGATTTGCATAAAATTGTGATAAAAAGCAAGTTCGTGTAGGGTGGTCTTAGAAAAAAAAAAAATCTTATGGGAGGGGGTGTTCAATTCTCTCCTGTATATCCGAGAGAAACAGAAAATAAATTATTAAAAAAAACATCGGTTACATTTACAACGCTTTGCTATACCTTATTGTAAAGCCAGAAAACCTCAACTTTTATTGTAATTTTAAATGAAGTTATTTGAGTAAACAGTTTTTAAAAAAATAATTTTTGAACTCAAAATTTTGAGAAAAAAAAATTGTAAGCTACAAATTTGTCTTTGAAAATTTTTTTTCTGTAGGTGCTTCCACTCGGGAGATATACCTTAAAAAACCGTTTTTGAACCCCCGTAAAGTTGTTAGCGAAGGTCATGTCGATGTCGACTTTTTACAGTTTCCTAAGAATACCATGAGGACGCTATATACCAGAATTAAACTTTCCGCCATTTTTCCAAAGAGAAAAGCTTGCATCTTGCCATCTAAATTTTTTCAAAACTTAAAAGTTGCATAAAGTTAAAAAAAAAACTTTTTATTTTGTACTGTTAATGGACAAATAACGGTATTTTGTTAATATCTAAGCAGATATAATTTTTTTAAAAAAATTAATGACTTTATATTAATGCTTATAAAATGTTGGTCAAAAAAGATCATAACATTTTTTTTCATAGGAGCAATAGATTTTGAAAAAAACTTGCACAAACGCGCTTATTACCTATTTTACCAATGCAAAATGAAGAGAAAAAATATACAGGGAAAAGCTCTTATTATAAAGTTTGTGCACGTTTTTCTTGAAATCTATTGCTCCTACGAAAAAAAGTGTCATAATCTTTTTTGTCCAGAATTTTATTGGCATTAACATTAACTTATTAGTTTTTCGAAAAGAAATATCATCTGCTGAGATATTAACATAAAACCGGTATTTTTCCATTTACAGTACAAAATAAAAAGTGTAACTTTGATACGCTATAACTTCAAGATTAATAAACCTACAGAGTTTGTTAATAACTCATTTTTTAGATAATTTTATTGTCTTAATTCTTGCATGATTTTAATGTAAAAGGAAATTGTATCGAGTTGTTGGACAAAAACCAAATCACTTTCTTTTTCAAGATAACGGTGTTCCCTTTACCCCGGGCACCCCAAAATCTTTGTTTTTTTTTAAAGAGAATATGAAGCCAAACTCAAATCGTACAAAAATTTTAGCCCATCGATTAATGAAATTTTTATAAATTTTTTGACAAAATTTACTCCACCGTGAAGGTCTTGCATAATTTTCTCAGAATCTGTTGCTTGTATGAAAAAAAGTATGTTAATCTTTTCTATGTAGAATGACATAAGCTACAATTTGTACTTTAAAAAAAAACTTAAAGTTTTTGAGAAACTAGGAAAAAACTGAATTTTACCCCCTTTAACCCATCCTTAAAAATTAGGCCCCGGTAAAAATTTACGGAACTTTTCAGGAATTGCTTAAGACGTCAAAACAAAGCTCTCTACAAAAATTCAGCTTTGTCGGAATTTTTTCGAAATGAAAGTCTAATTTTCCTGGATTATCAAGATAAATGGAGGAAAAAATTGTTGCAACCATTTTAGGGTCAAATTAATGGTGATTGCAGAGTTTGAAGTTGCAGTCTCAAACTGCAGTCAATGAATGCAATCTCCCAAATGAATTCAATAAATGATTGCTTATGATTGCATTCACAAAAGATTACATTCTTTTACAACTTTGACAGTGACTATAAAGGATGAACCTAAAAATATGAAAAAATAAAGTTTTTTTTCTTTATTTGGAGCCAAATATAAAAACTCAAAAATACCTTTTTTACGACAACTCTAATGTATGTAAATACGTAACTCAACCACCATCTTTAGTTGATGCCCTAGTAGCTTTCCTTCCATTTGAGTTATTTTTAAACATTTTTATGGATGGTACCGTTGTTTCTGCTCAAAAACGAAATCCTTACGCCTTAAACTTCATATTTAGAAACAACAAAATTCAAAATAATTTTTAAAAGCGCCAGATTAGGTTGTGAAATGATTCAAGGTGACACAATCTTTAAATTATAAATTCAAGTTTTGTAAAATTTTCAAGTTCAAAAATTCTCTATATCCACGAACATTTAATAATATTAATGGATAAGATTGAAGAATTCCAATTTGTAAATTGAAATTTTTTTTATACTTTTATTAAGACAAATATTTTGTGAGCCAAAAGGCCCAAAGCATTTTTTTCATTCTTATAAGAAATGATTCCTCTTTCGAATCAGCATAATTTTATAACAATTTCTCTCCTAATCTTGTGTGTTTCTTTAGAATTTTTTGGTCGCATTGACACGAATAAGAAAATTATGTAAATTAGTTTTGTTTATTTCTTTTTCAAGTTGTATCTTCAAGATATGTTTAGGTTAACTCGTTATGTCTAAAACACGCATTGTATTCCTTTAATAAAAATGTGTCACCTTCGAAAAAGAACTTAGCTGACTTGCATACATAACGTCGCGCACCGTCTTCGCTGTCGATTAAGTATTCGAACAGAAGAAGATAAATGCGCACTCGCAGGGATCTTAATTCTGGCATCCGCATAGACTTGGACAACGCACGGCAAATGTCCGTCGCGACATTTAAACAACAAGTCGGAAATGTTAATAAGGCGCGAAAAATTGTTTTGACCTGTTTGTTTGTGTTCTTCCTATACATGGTAGGTATATCTTCTAGCAAGTGCACCTAAGCAGACTTCTTACAAAAAAAAAATTCTGGTTCCTGGTTTCGTTTTATTAGTTTTCTGGCTATAGTTGGCTATGGCTATAGCTTACTGGCTATATAGTTGATGTTTCCAGGAATTTCGTAAAATAATTCGATAGCATGTCGAAAGAACGATGAAATTCATTAAACCAAAGACAGTTGGCTGTCAAATGCCGGAATATGTGTCCAGAGTTTGGTCTTGAATTGTCAATTAAAATGGGCTTTCCAAATGAATGAAGGAAGAAAAGATGAAAAAAAAAAACTTGGAAGATAGTTATTTTTATTTCATTAGCAGACGATAATAGACAAGTAGATTTATATTTAAAACTTGTCCATAAGAAAAGGCATTAGAAATGATCATGAACACAGGCTTAGAGAGGATAGTTTTAGGAATCTATCGTCCAGATGTATCGTTTGGAAATGTCCAAAGAACGAAAATCAATGATTTCAGGGTAGTGATTTTGCGTGAGCGTTAATTAAGCTAATTTAGTTTTACGAACTCAAAAAATTCTGAGATTCATGCCAATAGAAACACAAAATCGATTTGATTCTTGGTTACAGGAAGACTAAATTTGTGCTATAATAAGGAAACCGATATTGAACGTAATAAAAAAACAACGAATTGTGCAAACGAAATACAACATTAAAAATAATGTGCTCAGAGATAAAATTGAATACATTTTGGTAAGGTGCTCAAACAGAACCTCGATTTTATAGCCTTAAGCTCTCAACCATTCCCGTGTACGTGATATTTCTTGGCAAATCCAAAGAGTTAAATTGTGTATCATTTTATGAAAAAAATATTGTTATTTTGCGTCAGTTCCCTTTTCAATTCAATTCAAAATAATACAATAGGACACAATACAATAGGTACATTAAAAGAAATTAAAAAAATTCAATTCAATTCAGTTCAATTCAATTCAATTCAATTCAATTCAATTCAATTCAATTCAATTCAATTCAATTCAATTCAATTCAATTCAATTCAATTCAATTCAATTCAATTCAATTCAATTTAATTTAATTCAATTCAATTCAATCCAATCCAATTCAATGAATTTCAATTCAATTCAATTCAATTTTATTGGTTATTTCTTTATTGGTTATTAAAACATTAGAATTTTAGTACTCTTTGGTCTAATAGTAGTGTGTGTTGAACTATCCCGCCGAGGTCTCTGTTTCCTAACTTTTCCACCGAAGGCAAGTAAGAATATTTTTTTAACGATACTGCTTCTTACAAAGAATTAGCAAATGCTCCAAAATTATATCTTTTCATGAAAATGTGCCACTCATTAAAATTGTTCAAAAAATTTTATGTCACATCCTCTCTTGCTGTGTTACAACACTCAAGAACGGTTGAGCGTGTTAGACACTAAGCTTTAGTTCGCTACGAGTTAAAAGAGAAGTATTCCGAACATTCATAAGACAAATCTGTTGTACAATACAGTGCACCTGACTCCTTACTAGGTCGCATTCGATGCCCTATACAGTTTAATTGAATAATGCTAACAAAAGCCTTGTATCGAAACTCTCTAGGGCCTAGCCAGTTACATATGTAACTTTATTTTCAAAAGGCAATTCAACAAACAAATTTTTATATCGAGTAGATCCCAGGATTTTCTGTTTACCAATATTGTACCCCGCTTAGAAAAAAATTCTAGATTTTTACGAGGCCATGGAAAGTTTTGATGATTGATGCTAACAAGTGCCTTGTAAGGTTAGCAGCTGAGATTTTCTAAGGCTTCGTCATTTGTGTAATCTTTTGCCCCGAGCAGCAAAAGAAGAGAAAAGGTTGTCAGTTATACGCTTATTACGTTAATTTGCTATACAGTTACGCCATGTTGAAAATCAATAACTACCTTGCCTGGAAAACAATCTATTTTTTAGCGAGGCCCTAGAATGTTTAAACATGATCCGAGCAAGGGCATAACAAGGGAAAATATCGAAATTTTCAAAGGCCTCGCAGGTTTTGGATACTTTCCCCACGAGAAGCAACAAAATAAAAATAGAAAATAATCTGTCAATTCAAAAAGATTGAATTTTTACTACTGTTTACTACTTCAAAACTCTAACTACTAAGCCAATTCGTAACAAAGTTTTTCCAATGTTGTTATTGAATGAATTTGGTCATACTGTTGTATGATTTTGATTTATTTATTTTTAGTATATGGGGTGTTTGTGATGGCAAAGCAGAACTTGTCCCACTAATTTTTACTAGCAAGGGCCTCACGAGCATTTGAAAAGTTTTCTTCGTCTAGATTTCCCTTATGAAAAATTTTCTAGGACCTTGACTTAACTTACCGTTTTCTAGGTGGGACATGCTTAAATTTTTTATACCATGTAAGTGGGTGCAAAACTTCTTTTTTTTTTACTCGGTATGGGCTATTTCTAAATAGATATCAAGTGCCCTACACGTATTAAGTAAGGTTTCTTCGTCTAGATTTTTGTATGCAAAACTTTCCAATACCTTGACTAAACTTGGCAAAAACTTGCTATTTTTCCAAGCGGGCTATTTGGTATAAATAATGTTACTTTAAATATCAAAATGTATGTTTTCTTGTTCCCCACACTGTCTGCATTGCTAGATCGCATCTCATCATCTCGGCTATGCGTCTTCCTGTTTGCATTAAGCCACAGCCAATTTGCTATTCTACCGAGGCCACAGCGGCGATGGCGACGCAGCACCGCGGGCGATACTTAGAGTTCGCATCTATTTGTTTTGGAATTAAATAATGTGCACTATGGCATGCAGCATGTGGTTATAGAAATAAATCGACGCATACATATATAGGAGAAGTCCTGCGGTGTGTGCATCCTCGCGCTGTGTATATTATCGTGCATGTTCATTATATAAGAAAAGAAATTCCCTGGCGACAGGAAAACAAGTTGATGCTTCCTTGGAATTTATCCGGAAATGCTTATCGCGCTATACAAATTGAGTAACCTGCTTATAGGTTCAAGTTGGTATGCGCCCCATCATCATCAACAAAGAAACTAGATCACCTACCTGGGTATACATCTGTGAAAGAAGAGATTCAGATGCGATGCTATATGTATCGTGATGTTAAAAAATATTCATTAGATTCTTAATGGTAATTGTATCTGCTGAGGAGCAACTTTATGCTGGGTGTCCGTTCTTCCACTTTAAATAAAAAAAAGTCTTACCCCAGCGATGATTTAACCCCAAAGGCATTCGATTTATCTTTTTTTTTTGTTTTGATTTTGTTTTTGTTTTCATTTTTCTATCAACAAAAACCCGAACATGCAACAAAACGTAATTACTAGATTCACATAATATGCTGCAAGTTTGTATATCTACACATAGAGACCGTAGATAATTTACTAGTTTTTCTAAAGTAAAAGAAAAGGAAGGTGCTGGCCGTTTTGGAATCATCTCTGCAACACTATCATCTCATTCAGCATATGCGTGCTTCCAGATCGTTGTTCTGTGCGAGGATATCATGTGAGTAGGAAAGAGGTGGCTCTGCACCGCATAGTCCAGATTGTTTAGCCGGAATAGAAAAGAAAAGCAAAACAACTTCAATTACACTAATTTAACCCTATTTTATGACTTAATTACGTGCTTTTGGATAAGCGAATGAAACCTCAAATGCAAGATGATGTATCGAACGATATTTTCAAATTTACAGTCCGGTTCACTTGATAGTACATATATGTTCTTTGATCTTATTAAAAACCAGCAAGTTTAAATGAATAACCAAGATTAAGAGAAAATTAAAGCTAAAAATTGTGTAAACGTTTTTGAAATTGTTTTCTTAAAAAAATTGAAAAAAAAAACTGGAAAATTTTTATCAAATCTGTTTTGTCAAGAAGTACAAAAATATAAATTCATAGATATTATTCGTAGCTTTTATGACTTCGCGTAAAATAAAAACAAAATTATAAAAGTCACATAACGAACTTTTAAACCAAAAATTTTCATTGAACATAATTACATCAAAATTTGTAAATTTAATATGACCTTAAGCTGATGATTCAAAGTGTATGGACGTCCGGCACGAGGATATATACAGCTGTGTGTTTTTTTGTGTTTTGTGTGTTGAAATATGATAGGCATTTAGGAGAAGGCGTTTATTTTGCAGTCGTATATTTTGTCGGAGATCTTAGACACACAGGAGTGTAAGTGTAATAGATTCAAAGAAATATTGCATCTTATAGTTTATGGACAAGATACTCGTAGTGAGTGCAGTTGGGGCTTGTACTTCTTGGTGGCAACAAATACATAGTTGAAGTAATTTATTGAAACATTTTAGAACTGTAGTATATCTTTGAGAGATTGTTTAATATTTCTTGCTACATTTGAAATATTAATTATCTAATCAGGAAGAGTTGAAAGTCTAAGAAAAGCGACTTGAACGCTGCTAAAATAGCTATAACGCCAGACTGTGTAAGATCTAAGTCTTAGCTTACTCAGCTAATTGTTATTACATTCAAATCTTTTGTAGAAAAGCATTAAAGAAAAGGTGAGTTACGATTTTCTCTGCATGATTGAGATTTTGTGCAAGCTTTATAGAAGATGTAACGAAGCTTAAGCCATACCTTGCTTAGCTTTGGCTTCTTATAGCCTCCAGGGGTATTCACGGTTTATTTATAAAAATTCTTACCTCGCCGACAGTGTGAAACTTGTTATTCTAAATAAACTTTGGTGAATCTTTTTATATTTTGGCTAATGGTCACTAAAAATTTAAGTTTGCTTAAGAAGGTTATCCTTTTTCCTTTTTTCTAGTAAACTGATCAAGTTTTCAATCGGCCAAAATATTGGATGAAAGAGCTTACTGATAAATGCGATGTACTTTCAGTCAGTTTTTATTTTTTTTATAAAAATATCCAGCTTCGATAAGGCTTATTCCCAGAGTTTATCTAATAATATGTAAAGTAATTACCTTCAGAATTTTTCTCCTTGTTTTTAAATACAGCTTTTTAGCGGAAGCTCTCCAATGGGTTATTTTTTACAGAAGACAAAGCGCATATATTCTGACGGAGTTTAATTCACACCAAGATAAAGCATACGAAGATTCTGAAAAATTGAATGAGAAACTATTGCCACCAATAAGTTAAGTGCATTGTTCTTTCAGATAGTTATGTTTGTATTTGAAAACAAGTCAACTTCGATAAAGCTTTTTTGAAGATTGAATGTTATCTTATGGGAATTAATAAGCGTTGAAATTAACTAATTAGTTTTTGTATCCCTCAAAAAAATGCCTATGGGATTTATTGCATTGTGCATTGAGTCAGATATCTTTTATAATTTTCTTTTTCAAGAAGAAATTTAACTTCGATAAAGCTTATTTCTAGAGTTTATCATATATCTATTATATAATAATTGCTCTACTCGCTTTGAAGTGAACTTTGGAATGCAAGGTCCGCGATGAAGATTTTTTTTTATGAGACGCAAATGCGATGCCGCGTTTGCATTTCTTTATTACAGCATATAATAAAGGTGAGTGATTTAAGCAAATAAAATCGAAAACTATGTCCTTCGATAGTTGAAATAAATCGCATTAATCGACTTTCTTTCAGTCAGTTATGTTTTTGTTATTTTTTTTTGTTATGAAAAAAGCAAGCTTCTATAAAGCTTATTTGCGAAGTTAATGTTATCTTATTAGAAGTACTAAGCTTAGGAACAATTTTCCTTGCTTTGAAATTAAGCTTTTTAACGCAGGATATGCGATGTGGATTTTACATAAAAGACGAGACAAAAAACATAGTGGAGATAAATTCAAGTCATAATATGGCGTAGGAAAAGGCAAACAAATCAAAAACTATTTCCAACGATGAGTTTAGTTTTTAGTGCGTTTGTCTTTCAGTCAGTTATGTGTCAATGTTTTTAGGGAAAATCAAACCTCGATAAAACTTATATGAAGAGTTAATGTTATCTTATAAGAAGCAATAAGCTTCAAAATTGTTCGTTTTGTTTTAAAATGAGGTCACACTAAAGCGTATGGAGATTTCGAGAAATAAAATTAAAAACTTTCATCTGTCAACGATGAGGTTAAGTAAACAAATTTATTTTTGTGTGCTATATCTCCGACGACTATCCTTTCTTGAAAGCTTTGGTTTCCAAATAAAAAGTCAAAAGTCAAGCTAATGTACACATTAAATTTTTTGGCTCACACAAAGTTTTAACGTCAGCTCTCTTGTTTAGAATTTCAAACATTATTTTTAATGTCAAAAAAGAACCCTTAACTTTCTTCTGTAAATTTTACAACTGAACCTTATCTTTTCAAACATACTATACTTCTCCATTCGTCCGTCAGATACCTTTGTATAATGCTCTTGATGATTCTTTGAAATATATACTCCTCTAAGTACCATTTAAGATTTTCCTTTCACTGAAGATGAAGAACAGCGAAATTCCACTGATCTCTATTCCAAATAGATCCCTATCGCATATATCTTCTACTCCTTTTTCGTCTATCTTATATGAGTATGTTAAAAAAAAAGACATAGCAAAACCTTCCCGCCAACCATTATGTTCGTTAGATATCTATCGACTTCGCAAGTATAACTTGCCTTATTCACAAATGGTACTTTATTGGATGAGTATCTATATCTTGTTGCAACATTATAATCATGGCAATGTATCTTGTATGTATTTTACTTTAAATATAGGCACTCCAAGATCTTTATAAGATGAAAAACTTGAAGAACTCTTCGTCAAGAACATATCAAGAGTGTTGTCCATCTTTTGTTTGATTGGCGGCCAAGTATTCAACTTTATTGTGTGTTCTGAGTTGTCTATGTCTATGTCTGTCTGTCTGTCTGTCTTTCTATTTCTATTCTCTAAATCTTGAGAATCTACTTTTTATCTTATTTTGTATCACGTTGTATCTTTGCTTTTTTTAGCAATAAAAACTTATTTAATTAAAATAACAAGAATAATCTCCATTCGGTGTGTGTGTTCCTTTTTTGTTTCCACTTCATTGATTTAGTAGTATAGAAACTCCTCAATTGCATAGCTGCTGGTTGATGCGTGAAGGGAAAATTATTCTATAAAACTCCTAAGTTGCCCTAAGGATGTAATAGAAAATCTATAATTTCCATAATCATAGAGTATCATAAATTTTTTATACCAAAAAAAAAAAACTAACGATTTCAATCTTTATGTTATCGAAATTGATTGATTACGCCAGAGAGGGTTTAAACTCGAAAAAATAGTAGCTTAGAGATAAAAAGTTTAGAATATTAATTTAAATATCTGTTGATGGATTTTAAAGAGGAGGATCTCTCTGAAAGATACATAGCTTAGCAAAAGTCTTCTGATGGTTAGATTGTCTCCTTGAAGCGATTTGAGATAAGAAAATATGTCGACATTCTCTCTTTTCAGCTAAATCTTTTTGTAGGGTAAATTGGATTAGGTTTGGTTTCATCGTAAAAAAAACATTAATCAACTGGCCTCAAGCGTAGAAGTGATTATAGGAATGTAATAGACCAATATTGATGACGGTAATTTGTACTAACAAAATTCAGGCAACCAAAGTTTGTACCTACCTTTTTTTGTATCGTTGAAAAATTTGTTAATGGACCTGTAAAAATAAGGAAAAATTGACAAATTATGTTAATTGTTTTGAAATGAGGAAAATTTAAATCAATGAAACTAAGGATAAAATCGAATAAGAATTTTAATGTTAAAAAAAGGTGGGCCAGAATATATTTTGTTTGGTGTAGCTTAATGTGAACCCACTCATGAGCTACTCATAGGAAAAAAAACTAGTTATTATGATGTGAAAGTGAATTAAGAATTTATAAAGATTTTGATAACACAAAATGTAACCATAACGGAACAGGCAAACGTAGAGCTCAAGACTCACTCATAAAAGTGTATGTTAAGTAGAGATTTTTAAATGAGTGAAAAAATTATCTTGAAGATAAAATTATATCTAAAACCAGTGTTTCCCAAGTGGGTTCAACGTCCCATGTAGAAGGGCTTAGCTTTAAAAAATTCGGAAACACTATTTAAACAATTGTCATCATAGGTTTTTCTCACTGTAGTTCGCCTCTAAGAAGATAGAGAGCAGCGAGGTTTCCAAACACTGTGTTAACTTGAATTGTTTGAAGAAATTTGTCGCTTTTTATCTTCTTAAAGATTAACTAGAGAAAGTTTGACCTGAGACAACAATTGTTCAGAATTGCAAGCTAAATAAATCATGTATGCACATTTTTCCCTACGACCAATAGGCATTGAAAAAAATCGATAAAAAAATGTATTTGAAATTTAACACCTGTTCGACACGTGCTTAGATAGACAAACAAACGTTATTGGGTTAATAACTCAAAGGCTATTGTTTATACTTTAAAAACAGTGTTCTAGCAAAGTAGCAAAGTTTTATAATTCATGGTCCTTAAGCCCGACTTTAGACGTACTGTCAAGTAGTTTTTTTTCTTGTTCGGTTAACTCGAACGTTAAATGCTTTACCAAGATTTTTTTTCCTCCCATTCTGATAATCAGAACTTCAAAACAATGTGTATATTGTTGTTTATATCCTTTGTAGTCCTTTCCTGAATGCTCGCATTGGTTCCATAATCTTAGGGGTCGTCTAAGCCACGCTCAATATATAAAAAAAGTAATGAAAAGTCATCAAGTTTATTTATCTATTCAGACTATACGGCCGTCCACAAGTTATCTCATACAGACTTATTTTATTAACACTTTCGAGTTTTTTTTTGGGGAATCATTTCTGATTCGATTCAATAATCATGTACTCTAATGCAAAGTTGTAAAGTACTTAAGTAAATTTGTAGTTAAGTGCTTTGTAAGTACCTAGCACCTTGTACTAGTACTTTCACTTGAAAAAAACAAGGGAAATGTACTTGGTACTTGAAAAACACCAAGTTCAAATACTTTATAAAGTTCTTTTATTCAAGTACATGTACTTTTGGTACTGTAAGACAGCCCAGTACGAGTTCATTTCTAGTACTTTTTCAAGTTCAAGTCCCTTTCATGTACGATTCTATTTCAAGTACAAGTCAATTTCAAATACTTTTCAAGTATAATTTGTTGAGTAGTTTGTTTTAGGTAATGAATCATGACGACCATGGCGACACTTAAAACAGATGACGCCATGACAACGAGACGCCATCAGCCTTCATGATCTGCGGTTTTGAGTGAAAATAACAAATTGTTCTTGAAAAGTACTTGAAATTGACTTTTGACTTGTACTTAAAATGGAATTGTACTTGAAAAGGACTTTTACTTGAAAAGTACTTGGAAATGTACTGGGCAGTATAACAGTACCAAGTACATGTACTTGAAACAAAGTACTTGAAAAAGTACTTGTTCTTTTTGTTTCTTAAGCACCAAGTACATTGTACGTGTTTTTTTTTTCAAGTACAAGTACAAGTACAAGTACAAGGTATTGGATATTTGACTGGAACTTGTCCTTGAAAGTTTACAGATCTGCTCCGATGAACCTCAAGGTAGGCAGTTTGGTACACTACTCCTTACAGTACATATCTATCAATAATTTTGCTTCGATAATAAAATTTTATTGTTTTTATCTACGCTGAAGATGACGACGAATCAGGAGAAATCAGCCTGATTTTTTTGTTTGCAAGTTAATTTTACAATTTTTTTTGACAAATTATCATCTTTTTTTAAAGCCATTTAAAAAGTATTCTCACATTTAACGGTGTTTTTTTATGTTAAAAGCGTACATACAGTTGAAAGCTTACAGGACATTCGTTGAACTGTTTTAATTTTTAGACGAAAAATGGATTTTTAAATTTTAAAATCTGTATTTACTCGTACATCTCTTATACCATAAAAACTCAAAACTTTTTACTGAACAAAAATTCTTAAAACAAAATTTGTACATTGTTTGTTACAAAACTTTTTCTTTGAACTTGCAATGTACCTATAAATAGTATATTGCAAGTTAAGATTTCTTAGTAAAAATTGAACCTGAGATTTTGATCAAACTTGTCATTATGGATGATATGGAAGCCAAAAAAAAGTGAGTTTTACAATTCGGCTGGACCGATTTTCTTCAAACTTGGTACAACCAAACATAACGGTACCAGGTTTTCAATTTTTTTTTAAATCATTTTAACAATATCATATTTTTCACAAAAAAAAAGATCCTTTGAATGTTAAACTATTTTTCAAAAATGGTTATTGTACCTATACTCCTTCCTTTTTTTTATTTTCGATGTTATTGACAACTTTGTGACTGTTTTATATCACATCTTTTATACAGAGGCTCTGAAAAAGTTAAGCAATATTACAAAATTTTTAAAAAAGTGTTTATTTTGGTATCTCCCAAAGAACCATTGTATCCATTTTCGATATTTTCAGGGAAAATAGTGTGACTAATTTTAATATTTTTTTAATAAAAAAGCTCTCAAAATTGTGCACCAAAATAAAAAAAAACGATTTTGGATTAAAAAAAAAAAAAAATTTCGAAACTCAATATTTGGAAAGCGACCTATTCGATTTAATTGGAACTAGTTCAGTTTTTAAAAACTTTTCAGAATATTTTACAAAAATATTTTACTTTTAAGCAAAAATAGCGGTGCCTTTCATTTTACACTACAACAAAACCGTTGACGAAATTCTCATTTTTCCCTGAAGCCACTCTTACGATTTAAATAAATTTTCAAATTTTTTTTTTGCGAATATAAAAAAAAATTCAAACATGTATTTTATGATTTTCAAAATGTTGCTCCCATGAAATCAAATTTGTTCATGAATTAAAATGGCATTTCCTTTTTTTGGAAAAAGTTTTTTAAAAAATTATATTTAAATTTTCTATAAATGTATAGTGTATTAAAAAAAATAAAATTTTTTTTTTTTTGAAAATTCGATACTTCAAAATGGCCTCATAATTAAAGAAAAAAAACTACTCCAATGATTTTCAAAGTTTCGTTCCCTGAAATTCTTTGTTGTTGATTAACTCAGGTAGGATTTCTTTTTTTAAACTATTTAAAAGCTTTAAAAAATCTGTTATTCTTGCTATTAACAAAAATTCCTTCTTGTTACTGTTTAACGCTCATAACTATCTTATAAAAACCTGGTAGTATTCTTAAAGAGTACATTTTAACTCTTTGGGTACCCATTTTTTAATCTAGTATTCTCTGGTAGTCTAATGCAACTAAACATGTTACTTGGATATTTAAGTACCCGGTCTTATGAGTTTGTTTTTTTATTTGAAGTTTGTTGAATATTTTTGTATTTTTTTGTAATATTGAAGTTTTATAGAATAGAATTTTTATGTTGGTTTTTGTTAACTTTTCCTGCAAAAATTTTTTAATCGAATTTTTTAAACAATCCATTTTGATTGCAAATTTAATTTTGAAAAAATAGTTTGCAGATTAAAATTGTTATACCAAAAATATTGAAACGCATGCTTATAAGCCAAATAAACATATCAATTAATATAAGCCCCCCCACATGTTCCTTCTTAAAAGGTATATTCAATAGCATATTGTTGTCTCTGTTTGCTAAATAAGTTTTCTGTAAAGTCAACAAGTATTAACTCTGATCTACAAAATTCATTGTTACCCTCCATATACTAAAACTATCTCAAGCAATCTTGCGTTACAATTTCCGCTTCTCATTTTCAATCTAACAGTACAAATAAGTATATAAAAAAAAGTGAAACAATATATTAACCTCAACATTTTTATGACTAGTATTCATGAAAAAAAAACATTATAAACATTTTTGTTACTTTTCCATGTCTCATTTTGCCGTTCTAAATGGTTGCGGTTCTTAATAATTTATCCTGACATGCACCTGTTTGGTGTGTGGGTTGTAAACAAAACAATCTAAAAAAAAAATATACTAAAATCTTATTTATTATTCTGTAAAAGTGATGCCTGACCGCAACTTAAGTCTTTTGCTTTAGTTACCATCATGGCAGCTTATTCGGATAACTTGTTCCTCTAATCAATAATATTGTTTTTTTTTTTTAATTCTCTCTCTCTCTTTCTCTCTCTTTGGTGATGTTTGAGGTTTATACTATACTTAAAGAATGCTAACAGTGCCTCCTTCAAATTTGCTGTCAATTTTTATTGCACCTCATAAAATAAAAGAACAACAGTTAACCGCATCGAAACTAACAAAACTTTTCACTTGTTATGCGCTATATACCTATAGCGAACGGCCTTAAAAAAAATACTTCAAACTTCTTGTGCGATTATTATTATACGTTTGAGTTTTGTGCGCTTGCTTCTAACCTACAAACATCGATTTTTGTCTTGTTTTCATCTTTTATACAGGGTGATGCAATTGAAAATAACAAATTTCAATATTTTTTTTTTCGTATTAATAAATGTTTATTAAACTTTATGAAGTTAAGCTTCTGGTTGTAAGTCGAATTGATGATGTTGATCGAACTAAAATTTACTTGATTCATGTGAGCTATTAGTATTCTAGAACCCTAGCTATGAATTTTTGGAATAAGGACTTAATAATGAATAAACCAGTAGTCTTATTTGTAAACGCGTGTAAGAGACTGCGTAAAGTTAAGATGCCCCTAAACATGAAAATATTATTCCAAAAAGTTATGCGACTTTAAATAGAGCCATTTTAGTTAAACGTGTTTTAGAGTCTGTATAGTCGCTGCGGGTAGTACCTCGTGACATGATGGTTAGTGCATTGGACTGTAATGCCGAAGGTCTGGGTTCGTTTCCCAGCAGCTGCCACCTAAAAACATAAATATTTTTCCCGAGGTACTGCCTCTGACATATCCTCCAAGGGTATACTTGTCATGAATAAGTGCTTCTCATCTCACAGTTAGGACTCGGCAAATCATTGTGTCCCCTCCATTTCTGCCAACAACAAGCACCCAAGAATGGTTAAGAGTTGTAAGTCACTAGGCCCTGGTTCTCCACGAGCTGTTGCGCCACCAAATTTATTTATTTTATTTTTTTTGTTGCTGCCTAAAAATTAATTTGTATATTTTAAAAATATGGATTTAGACAACATTGAATAGAGCCTTAATAAGGACTTATACACTGCGTAACTATTCACCCGTTGAGAGTTGTTCAGCGAATTGTAGTAAATACGGTTTTTAGAATCTAGAAAGTTCAAAAAGAAAATGAGCCTATGTTATGAAACCTTCCTGTTTTCAATACCTTTTCATATCTTGCTGTTTTATTGAGTGTTAAAGTTCTGAAGCACCCTACAGTTCCTCATCTTAATGTTATTGTGTTTTGTTTTTGTTATTTAATGCTTGGTGCTTCTACTGTTGTAGACCATAAAATCATTACCTCCGGCAACGTTAAATGATAATCGCACTAAGATATGGGTCTAGTTTACTAGAACGTTCTATCTTAGTGCAAGAAGAATAACAAAAATAGAGATAGATATGAAAATGAGGGAAAGATAAGAATGTGCACCATTAAAACGTAGGTATATAACGTCAAATAAAACTAATTTAAAAATATGGAAATAAAAAATGTTTCCTATAAATAAGTTTGCCCCACATGAGCAATGAAAGCGTATTTTTATCTTGGTTCTCCAATTTTTATCTTTTGCACAGAAAAAGAACAGCATCGTCGATTCTAATGGAAAAGATGAAAAATGCTAAGATGAATCGAAAAATGATGGCTTGATTTTGAAAATTTTCACACAGAGATAGGCGGGTGGCTAAGAAAGATATGAAAAAAAATATTTAAATATTCAACCATGTAAAGACTTGATTTTCCACACACGGAACGAATAGTGATTCTTTATAAAGTGAAGAAAACGATGCTTCAATTCGTCAAGTGTATATAAAAGATCCAAGCTGAGGAGCAACTAAGCTGAATGTGTTTCATTGGGTTATGTCGGTACACACAGGCAGTTGGTAGTTTTATGTACCTAAGCAGAGCTATAGATCAGTTCTTCTAAAAATGCAATTATGAGAATATATTTATGGTATTTGCCTCTAGGTACTTCTGTGTGTGGTAGAAGAACTTTATGTTGGCTTTCGTGATCCCACCAACGAATGTATCGTGAGTAATGGACTTTTAAGAATAAATTAATTTCTTCTATGTATATCGGAATTTACGTAATACGATGAGTAGTGAAAGAAGCCCAGTTTACCATACGTTTAAAATGGTGCTTAGGGATGATGAAGCAATTTTGAAGTTCATCATTTGGTCAAGAAAAACTGATTTGGGTTACTTGCTATAAGCTTCGAATTTGTATTTTTTTTTTCTAAAAATCTTCTGGAATTCGAAAACAGTTACTTGTGAAGTTTATGGACAAATCAAACACAAAATAGAATATTATAAACGTTCTTCTGACGTACTGACTACTTCAATGCAAATTTTGCATGATGTTATTATGATGCCTTAGAATTATGTAAAGGGTCTTCCATGAGAGACAATTCAAATATGTTAGGTAATAGAGGCTATGCTGTTATAGTAAATAAATAAATATAAATTTGGTGGCTCAATAGCTCTTGGAGAAACAGGGCCTAGTGACTTACAACTCTCAACCATTCCTATGGGTGTCGTTGGCAAGAGTGGAGGGGCCTACAATATTTTGCCGAGGCCAAACGGCTAGATGAGAAGCACTTATACATGATAGGATTTGTCAGTTCCTCGCAAGAGGCAGTACCTCGAGAAAACATTTCTGTTTTTTTTTTTAGGTGGCAGCGGCTGGGTATCGAACCCAGACCTTCGGCATGACAATCCAACGCACTAACCATCATGCCACGGTGTACTAAAACAACTAGCAACATATTTCAAAGTTATTATGTTTTTGTGAATTTTTCAGTATTTTATGACAAATCGCCTTGAATCGCAACATGAAACATTTTGGCGGTGTTGGAGAGGTTCGCCAATCATTGTTAAGCTCTCTTTTTAATATATGTCCGAGTTTCGGACAAATAAAAGCTTAATAGATTTTAGCCAGATCAGGAAAGGAAACCAAATTTCTCTCATTGTAGGAAGATTTCTAAACATCAAGCAGGTTTTTTGGTGTCACTTATGGATACTGGCATAGGGAAAAGATTTCTCTTTAACAACAGAAGACAGCCTTAAATTTTAAAGCATTAGATTCTACACATTTAATTCTTTGAAGCACTTAATTCTACGTTTCTACTTAATTACTCCCTGTTTGACAATGCTGCCATTCAAATGAATCTTAAAATGAATAAGAAAAGCTTGAAGGTACCAAATACCAAATAGGCTCTGTCATCTGAAAAACTCTTTAATGGCCTAGAAGGTTTCATACAATCAGCGATCGTTGATAGAGGAAGATAGAGATTCGGAAACAAAATGAATCCTTGTGAGCACACCAGCATTTATTTTGTGAATTTCAAACTTGAAATCATTCAATACAACTTGTAATGAACCATCTGAAAAGAAAGTCTAAAGAAGAGATTAACGGAAACCAAATTTACACATTTTTCATAATAGAGGTTGATGTATAACTCTATCAAATACTTTTGAAATATCAATAACCCAAAATTTTAAAAATTCTTAAAAAAATTCCATTCCTCGGAAGGATATACCATCATTTAGCCAGTAGACCTATTGCTACGAAAACCGTACTGTCGGTCATACAGAAGCTCTTGTTTTTTCCACTTTCCACTCAAATTTTTCCAAACAAATGTGTAGACTAGTGAAATTTTGGGCTTATTTGTTATATTTGTATGATATCAATCCATACGAGATTTAGTAGCACCTAAAGCATCCCGAAAAACTATCTGTACTCCTTTCAAAACGTAAAGATAACATTATAATGGATATACTGCTAAGGCCTACGCTGTAGATGGTGAGCAATTCCTTGTGGCCTTAACTATATAAGGTGAATAACGATGGCAAGTATATCGATATCAATACCGATACCGATACCGATACCGATACCGATACCGATACCGATACCGATACCGATACCGATACCGATACCGATACCGATACCGATACCGATACCGATACCGATACCGATACCGATACCGATACCGATACCGATACCGATACCGATACCGATACCGATACCGATACCGATACCGATACCGATACCGATACCGATACCGATACCGATACCGATACCGATACCGATACCGATACCGATACCGATACCGATACCGATACCGATACCGATACCGATACCGATACCGATACCGATACCGATACCGATACCGATACCGATACCGATACCGATACCGATACCGATACCGATACCGATACCGATAGCGATAGCGATAGCGATACCGATACCGACTACGATGCCGATAGGTACCGATATCGATAGGCATATCGATATTGATTACGATAAAGATGCCAATACCGATACGGATACCAAAACTGACCCGATAATTGGTCAGAAAAGGTCGATTTTTGGCACCTGATTTATGGGAAATTTGGAAAAAATTAAACCAACCTGAAAACCTCTTAAAATCTGTATAAGGTCAGCTAGTTTCAGTAATTGGTCAGCCATACATTTTTCGTTATGAATTTTGATCCTTGTGCCAAAGAAATGTTCGTGATCTTGAAAACAAATTTAAGAATTCGTAAAAAAAAATATATTGCTGACCAATTACTGAAACCAGCTGACCTTTTATATAGATTTTAGGTCCTCTCAGGTGGTATTAATTTTTTTTCCAAATTTCATAAAATGACGTGCAAAAAATCTTAATGACCTTGAACCGAATTCATTAAAAAAAAAAATCAATGGCTGACAAAAACCTAAGACTAGCTGACCTTTTATAAAGTTCAGAAGATCTATGCTATGATCTGGATTTTTTTAATTTCATTAAAAATTCATTAAAAAGTATGTAAGGTTGACCAATTACGGAAAATACCTGACCTTTAATGACCGTGAAGTGGCCTTTCTAAGGGCATACTTAATTTCTTGGAATGACCCAAATGAGGTGTCAAAAGTTTTTTTTTGAAACGAAATTTGAAAATTAATAGAAAAAATAACTACTTCTATTACGATCTAGAGATCTTTCAGTTAATTGATTTTTTTTTGTAGATTTCCCATTAATGAGGTGCCAAAAATAGCGCGTGACCCTGAGTAACCTTGAAAAACTTTAAGCCTTGCTTACTCGTTATTTTGGGCTGACTAATTTCTGGGACTAGTTGAACTTTTCTGACCAATAAGATGGCATTCTAAAATAACAAATTTCCCATATATGAGATGCCAAATTTCCAGAGCCCCGAAACTATACTTACAAACGTACTGTTTTGTTTGGTATAATAGCAAGCCTAATTTGAGAGTGCTCTTACTATAGTAAACCCCTTAAACTCTTCAAGAGGTCATCGAATACTTTGATTTCATCCCACACCTTAGTAAAAATCAACATGCTTTACTTTGTTCAACCAACAAGTAAAGAGAAAAATGTGATCAGATCCATAAATTCATGTCCAGATAAACCTCTTCAAAATTCGAAGAATTTCTATCTAACATAACAGTTTTGAAAAAAGTTAAACTTAACAAAAATAAGGCAGTTGCCTTTCATCCTAGTCAAGTTTCACTCCATTAAAAAATTCATTTGTATAAAAAATCCAACTCAAAATTAGTTAAACTTGATCCAGTTTAACTAGATCCAAAACCCGATTTACCATAATCCCTATTTTTAGTCACAACGAAGGTCATCATCAAAGGAATTCCATATAAATATACCTTTGAATGTACACATATATAAAAACCACCATTTAAGACGCACGCATAAAAGCACATTTAATGCCCATCATCATTGTGCCTTATCGATCGTATAAAAAGTCAACATTATTTAAAGAGACAACTCACAGTAATGTGAGTCCGTCCGTGTCGTCAAGAGGCGCATTCTACGAACCTATTCCGCATTTATTGCCATCACTGTCAACTTCTATAAAAATCAACGATGCCACATACATAGCACATTGCAATGTGCAGATTTGATCAGCGGTTTGTCCTTTTTTTTTTTGTTTTTCATTCAATTGATTGAAAATTCTAAATATAGAACTAGATGCATATACTTTTCATTTATCTCTCTCATTTGATATCCTTGAGCAATAAAAATAAAATTAAATAAAAATAGAAATCCAGTTCACAGAAATCGAATCCCTGCAATGCAGCAGTGCAGTTTGGCATAAATAATTTTAATATAAACCCACATTGCGGAGACAAATTACACAAACGCATCTCCATTTGATCTTTTACAAAAAAACAAAACATCTTTGATGGACAAAAGAAATCGAAAACAATCCAATAAAAAAAATTGTTCCCATAATGCGTCCTCGAAACAAATTCACAATTCAAAATCTCTGAATCAGCGATGTTCACAAGCTTCAAGGTTTTTTTTTTTTAACATAAATCAAAACAAACGCATTTATATTGCAATAAATTTGAATTTGAAATTTCATATTTTTTCCTTTGATCCCCGATGATGATGGTCTGTGTGTTATGTCCGATACGATGCTCGATAAACGACAAACAACAACAAAAAGGGTATAAAAACGATATTGACAACAATTGTTGAAACAAGTAATAAACTTGAGAAAAACATAAACAATCCAACGAATAAACGGATGAAAGGAAAATGTTAATCGTAAATGACATTAAAATTGTTTGAGGAAAGTCATTGCTATTGTTGAGCCCTTTTTTTATTTGTATTCGCTGTGCGAGTACAGTGGTTCAAGTTGATTGGGAAATGGACTAGAATTATGATGTACTTTACTTTATGAAATTTTTAAAATTTTAAGGCATAATTGAAGCTTGTAAAGAAAAGTTATCATTCTCAGGATTCGCCCATTTACACACCCTTTTTTAAAACTTATTTCATGCAAAATCGTTTCAAACATGTTTCCCCGGTCAATTTGTGTTATTCACTTTTAGTGATTCTTTTCTTTTATTCCTTTTTAATTCCATATTAGAATTGCTATAACCTGGACAAAAATTACAACAAAGGTCAAGTTTTTGCAATGAAAAAAGACAAAAAGAGCCACAGTACATTGGTGGCTAGCTGGTAGGTCAGTGGCGGCAGTAAGCAAAGACGCACACCATTCTCAGCAAAAAAGTGGAAATAAATATTTTCCCAACTTAAATGCCACCGAATAGAATTATATGGGCAAGTAAAAAAGGACGCCGAATATGCACACACGCACTGTTTCAATTTCGTTTTGCCTTTTTTAACCCATCTTGCATTTAGTTTTGTTATTGTTATCATAACCACAAGGGGACTCTGGTATATCTGGAAAATGACTTATGACAGTAAAGTATCTTATAAATTTAACTTCATGCTGAAAAGGAGTCTCAACATACGCACTACACTACTATCAGCACCGTGAAGAAGTGGGGAGCCAAATCGGTCGAGGTAAAACAACGTTGAATTCCACTTTCCATGCTTGGCACGGGTCGTGCGTCGTCGTCGCATTACTTGCCGCCAAATTGTCTGTCTGCAGGGGAAATTCCATTTTCATACCTAATTCATATATTTAATTTCTCATATGAGTTCTTCTAAAAGATCATAAGTTTATTGCGTGAATAAAAACAACGCGTATCCGCAGGTGTAGATTTAGAGAGAACTAAAAATAATAATAGAAAACCAGGCAGCAGTGAACGTGACTAATTTGATTAGATACACGGGAGTGAATTTTGAAGTGTGATCGCGAAAGCTCTTTTATTTTTTTTTTTTTTATAATTTAAGAAAGTGGGTTAAATGTCAAAAGAGTACAAATATTGCTTTCAGTTTTGCTGATTTGATTATGTTTATATTGTATAAATGTTTTCTATTTTATTCCTTGAATACTTATTTGTTTTTTTTTTTTGGTATTTTTCACCTCGTTTTCGTACAAACTGATGCTAATGAGCTCGTGTAGTTTTTATTATTGTTGTTGCTGCCTAAAGTTTAAGGTAACTATAGTTCTTTTTTTATTTAGTTTAATATCATTTTCAGTTTGGGAAGTAAAATCATAAAAAAAAACTATCAAAAGTAGTAAAAAAAAAAAAATAAAAATAGAGTTCTGACGTCAGCTCTTTTGTTTTCATTACTAACAAGATGGTATTATACTGTTATTAAAGTGTTTTTTAATGATTTTAAACATGCATACATGCCTTTTGTTGTATGTTTAAATATTTTTTTTGTTTCAAAATGAATGATCTGTTAAAGAAGCCAAATGGTTGTTAATTTTGGTGTTTTTGATGTTTGGTTTTATGTTTTTAGGCAGTGGGAAATTTTGTTATTAAATAAACAGAAGCACCGTTTATATAGATAAAATATTTCTCTGTTAGGTTTTTGCAACATATTTATCACATATTTAAAACTAACAATTATTTTGGGGTCTTAAGAAATAGTGCCCAAGGAAAAAGCGCCCAAATCAATTTGGAAATATCCCAAAAAACACTTAATTGTTGTTGTAATTTCTTATTTACTTATTTTTGATGATATTTCCTTATTTTCTTTTCTTTTCTAAAATGAAACAATGCCCAAAATGAGTTAAAATATTCAAAAACTAAAGGCCCTAAAAGGAAAAAACTACACTATTCGAAAAAAAGTCGTTGTTCTTCCAACAAGATCCGCTCCTGCTAATAAAGCACAAATGACATTAACATGGCTGAAAAATAATGTTAAAAACTTAATTTCTATGGACTTATCAGAGCCCAGAACTCAATCTTTTAGACTTCAAATTTTAGTCTGTTTAAGAGACAAGGTTCTTGTAGTACTAAGTATATCTAGTGCCTCGTTTTGGTATCGGTGTTAATTTTGTGGAAGATATATTGACCTTAAGTTTAAATCAAAAAGCCAAACTTACAAAATTGCTTCGCATGTCTAACATCAAATGTTATTTCTTCCTATAGTGCTCCTGTAAGCTCACCGTCGGGAAGTAAGGCCTATAAGGGAGTAGATATAGCTCATTTATTAAATACTTTAGTGCATATAACATAAGCAACACAGGATAGCGATGTTTCTTTAATAACCCCTTATTGCTCTTATAAAATGACCAAGAAAATTGTTATACAATCCTTATATAAGTTTGTGTTAATTACGACAGAGCCGATGGAAAATCGGTGTTGTGTAGGGCGGATACATTTGGGTTTTCAGCCAATCAGAAATCCAACCAAGCCAAACTAATTACATGGCTAGCGAGCAAGACTATTGGTGTTAATGGACATGGGTTGGGTTCCAAGACATTCCTACATATAATTTTTCGTATTATTTATGTGAACTTCTACTATTCTTATAATCAACTCCAAAAAAGTGCAAAAGGAGTGAAAAAATGTGGCCTTATCTTTAAAGAGAGCTATGAAATGCTTTTGCGAGTAGAATGAATGGAAACAAAAAGCACCTGAGGTGATTACTTAAATAAAATTGATAGTTAGGAGCCTCGAAATATTTTCATTGATGTATAAAATTTTTAAATTTGAAAATAAATTTTTTGCGCCTGCTTAACATTTTGTGCTGAGACCACCGAGCCAGCCCAGACTCTCGTCAAATTTTATTCCAAAAAACACTACTTCAGTCTAGTCATTAATACTTCGAATGAAGTATATTTTGTTTTCCAGAATTTTCTGGTCTCTTTTACATGTGTGAATTAGTATCCAAATTTAAATTCTTTACTTTTTCTCGACACTCATACTAAGTAAAATACCCTCAAAGTATTCAAAAGCCTCTAAGCGGTATATGCGGTATATTTTGAGAACTTTGTTGTTTCAGCTAAAGTATTAAATTAACTAAACTACCTCCCTTACTTATAAGACCATATTGAAATAAAATTTTGTTTAGTAGTTTGTTGATGAAAAATAAAATCGAGTGTAATCGGTTTGCATTCGCATTTTATTGTATTGCAGATGTCAAAAGTTGGGGGCTATTTTAAAATCGTGGAAATACTGAATAATCATGGCAAAAGTGAATTGTCTGTTGTACCATGCGGGTGGGAGAAAAATGGCATACTATTTTGGCCAACTGAAGCAGCTGGTATAGCTGCAATGAATTCTATAAAAGATCCAAAAAGCATTCCCGATGAAGTAAATTGGAGTAAATATAGATGTGACGTCAAGCGATCAAATGTACAATGGAACTTTGAAGCTGCTGAAAAAGAAATGAACAAAATGTTAGAAAGAATTAACCACAGTGCCATGAGTAGCAGCGAGAATTGTAAATTGAGTGTGAAGTGCCGTTTTGCCGATCGACAGAGAAATATTTTCAATTCTGTGGTAAGTTATTAATGCCATTTCCATACATGTTACATAATTTACTTATTTTTGTATATATTCCACCGTTCTAGACAAAAGATCCAAAAATTAGCGGATCCGAAAATATGGTGACTGCCCAGCAGTCCCAGTCGCACCAAAAAAATGGAAACATCAATAACTCAAGTGTCATTACAAGAAGAAGAATAAAGTTTCCATCGTCTGTATATCATACAGATGGCCGACACAATATTGACTCAAATGTGACTACAAGCAGAACAATGAATACCCCATCACCGGTTATATATTCTTCAGATGGAGTTGATCTTTGCAGTCTAATGACAGTTTTGAAAAATGTTTCCGAAAATGTTCTCAGTTTAAATACAAAATTCGACCAAATGAACAAAAAAGTTGACCACTTGGTGGAAATAGCTGATAACCAGCCATCGAAAACACACCTTCCACCATCGTTATCATCGTGGAAAACAATTATGGATCCCATCAAAACTGTTAAAGATTTATTTGAATTTGAAGAAAAACTGAAAACAAAAAAGGAATTCTCATGCAACCTGGTAAGTTTCACAATTCGCAAATTCGCATGATTCAAAATAACATATTTCCCTGATGTGTATAATTTTTTGTACGTTTCTTTGCTTTTCCATTTTAGATTGAAAATCTTAAGCATGTTTGTGGTGAGAATTCAATGAAAGGTGAAAATGCCGCCTACACTTTAGTTGATGTAATTTTTTCAAGAAAACTAATGACAGAACTCTCTTGGTCTGGTGGTTCGAAAAAAGGTGGTGGAACTAAAATACCATTTAAACAATTTGAACATGTAATTAATTTGTTCTATACACTTGTGAAAAAATCAGATCCACGTTATACGGAGATTGATGCAAGAGATTTTTTCAAAAAGAAAGTGTTACCGAATAGTTTGCGTCGTAGCTTGGCACCGATGATTCGTGCATCTCAACCAAAAACTCGACCAAAAAGACCAAGAAAACCTAAAACCATCAACAATAGTATAGAACAAGAAGTATCGGAAGAGGTGAAAGAAGAAGAAGAAGAAGAAGGACAGGATGGTACTGAGTCTGAAGAAGAATACGATGATGTTATTGGAGAATTTTTTGAAGAATTTGTAAAGGACGAATCTGTCGAAGATGAATCTACAAAGGAAGACGAAGATGAACGAATATCACCACCCCCACTCAAACGCACGAGAAGAAGTATGAAAAAAAGTGATTGATTTCTGCATTATTTTGAAAACAATAAGAAATCTAATAAAAAAAAGAACAACTAAATTTTAACAAATTGTTTCTATATATTTATTGAGTTTATTTTGTTTAAAGTTTTTATCAAATAGGTAAAACACTTTAGGAAATACTCGTACATAGACAAAATCGTCACAAATGTTATCCCGTTAATATTTTTAGGGAATTTTGGATATATGTATATTAATAAGCAACCAAAATCCATTAACTGTTTTTTTGATGCAAATTAATTTTCCTGACACGATAAATTAATTTGCATCAGGAAAATAGTCTAAATACCTTTTTTAGGCAAAATAATAGTTCAATTGAAAATTTTATTTTCACAAGAAATTCTTTTAGTGTTTTGTCATTGATTCGTGTAGCATTTGTGTTTCACATCCGTTGAAAACATATTAAATAATTTATTGGAAAATTTTTTTCCTGATCGCTATAACTGGTCTCTAACATTTCAGTTTCTATGAGCTCACAATTGTTGATGTGTTTTATTGAACAAAAAATTCTTATGGAAGTCATGATTTCAATAACTGCTTCTTTAAAATTATTTGAAAGCTAGTTGAATAAAATAACTAAAATAAGTCAATCATCTCTTCGTGAATATACCTCTTTAAACTAATTTACAGAAGGAACATGAAGCTAGGTGACTCTATAAAGATTCTATAAAGTTATTTTGTTTGCAGTTTCTGTCAGTCAGTCTTCAAAAGGTTTATTTTTCAACCTTTGTAAGAGTTGTATTAACCACTTCTATTAAATAAAATACGACATATCCATAAAAACTTATAACTTTATTATATTTGTGTCCTTTC
This sequence comes from Dasysyrphus albostriatus, assembly GCA_946251815.1. Taxonomy (NCBI): domain Eukaryota; kingdom Metazoa; phylum Arthropoda; class Insecta; order Diptera; family Syrphidae; genus Dasysyrphus; species Dasysyrphus albostriatus. Next base: position 24,444,446 of record OX276335.1, on the reverse strand, counting down.
ATTTAAATGAACCTTTGTGAGCCCAACTAACAAAATTGCTTCGTATTTTATACATTTAAGCGTTGTTTGTTTCTATAGCGCTTCATTTACCCCTTATTGGAGTATAACTGAATCCTTAAATGTTTTCTGCTGCAAATTATATCAGCTTGATAGAAGCGATGTAGCGATGAATGTTTCTTTAATCTCTCTACATTGCTCTTTTGAAATGACCAAGATACTTTCGCTTCAATAGTCATCCCCTAAAATTATTATACAATCTTTATGTAAGTCTTTGTTTCTACGAGTATATTGCTTATATTTTTGAATTTTATAATTTATATTTAGTTAAGTATCTGAGCACATATTTTTCTTTTTATTGTTAATGTGTAAGGTCGATATTAACTAATTAATTAATCTATTATATCTCTATTTATATAACTAAGAATATGTGTTTGTTATAGCCATACCAATCTATTATTTTATATTTTTCTTGAAAAAAGTTTTTTCTTATTAATGCAAGCATCTTGTCTCATACGAGACAATTCAAGATAATAGTGGTTTCAATTTAATGCACTGAACAGTTAATCTGAGATTGGTGGAGCGGTTAGCGAGCAAGACAATTTGTTCAAAGGGGCACGGGTTCTCAATTCCTTTACAGTAGGTTCAAGTTTTTTTATTAATTTAATTTAATGTGAAATTCTTAAAGACTCTTTTAATTAACTCCATAAAGGTACAAAAGGATCGAAAAAAGGTCACCTCTTTTACAATGTGGAATTTTATGCAATGCTTTTATACGTGGGTTGAATGAAAACGAAAAGCATCTATGGATGAATATAGAAGTGAAATTGTTAATTGGGAGGCTATCTTTTAAAACCTATGCTTCATTAATATTTCGAATAGCATTCGTTTAAACTTCTTTAATACCTCCCAGGACTTACTTTAGAACTTCTTTAATGTGCTTTTTTATGTTTAAAGAAATTTTACAAGTGTTTTACAGAAATAACAAAGCCTAATCAGCTGTACCGATACGACGTTGAAATGTTAGTTGGGTAAAAAACGATGGAAAAAACATTGGTACATCGCTTCTATCACGCTGATATAATTTGAACTAGAAAATACTTAAGGAATCAGAAATACTCCAGTAAGGTATTTACTTCCCTTAAGATGGGTAACAGGAGCGCTATAGCAAAATCACTCATAAATATCTGAAATACGAGGCAATTTTGTTTGTTGGGGTAACATGTATGAAAGAGGCAGAAGATTTCATTTTGACTCAGGGTCATAAAGTCACAAGATCACGGTCTAAAATTCTACAATGGGTCTCTAACTTGTTTGCTAACTAATTTGAAGTGATGCTACGGTCTGGTGTGCCATAGAGGCCCAACCATATCTAGCATCTACCAGATCGATTTCGCTGCTTAAGTAAAAATAAAAGTAAAATAAATAATATAAACAAATAAATAAGTAAAAAAAAAATAAAAGTACACATGTCTAAGGCAACAAACAATTTAAGAAAACTTATTTACTTTGAAGATTATTTTCAAATCTGCAAAAAATCAACATAGAAAAAAACAATCATATAGATTGATTAAAAAAAAGTTCGTACCTCAGCTTTTTTGTTTTCATTGCTAACAAGATTGTATCATTTTTATTAATTTTTTTTAAATGATTTAAAACATATCAGTAACTGTTTGTTTAAATCTTTTTATAAGTTAAGAAAGCCTAATGTGCAGCTAGCAGCTTACTTTCTCCATCTTTCCACTTTGACCCACTTGGGTGGTCCAAAAATAAGCAATAAACATAAAAAACATAAAATTCCGGTAAAGTTCTCACAATGAATGCATTGAGGCCGTATTACCAACTAAGCTGGGTACAAAACTAGAATTTTGCAATGGTAGTATGTCCTGAAAAGCCGTCCTCTTTTTTTCTTAAACTGAACCAATTCAAAATTGTCTGTCGATAATATTTAAAAAAAATATTAATGAATTATCGTCACATAGCTTAAATATCCCATGATTTTCCACATACTTATCGTTATACAACAACTAATTCCAATTAATCATAATAAATATCAATAATCTTGATTAAACACTCAACTCACTCATCAAACCCCATGATCTTGTTATTTTCCATCACCTCAATCAGGCATTATTACCATTATATCCATGACAACAATTGAACAATAGGGAATCATGATCGTTAACACACTTATTCTCCGCAACCTATACACGGGATGGTGTGCAAAATATAATCTGTCCTCGTTCAAGAAAATTTGCAAATACATCATTCATCAGTATATAATCCGGCATTTAAGTATATTCTTTCACAGAGTGCAGCGCAGCGCAGGCTGGTGCTTTTCAATACACATCCACTTTGAATGTGATCTTAAAGCTAATTACGTGATGCAAGCCGACAACAAAATCCTTGGAGGACGGGTGTGGCGTTTTTTTCAGATCTATGTGTGCCGGATCGTCATCATTACTTATATAGCGGCGTCATTTAGTCGCGGGGATTGTGTTGGATATAATGTTACAAATTTGATCGATAAGTTAACTTCTCTACATCTACCGACACCACACCATCGAGTCGCGTCGTCGTCGGTCGTCGTTCAACCGACACAGCAATTGACTTGCGGATTAACACTGCCTGAGTAAATTGAAATTGCCTTACAAATTTGAAGCAATCAATTTTTCAAAATCTCAATATGTGCGGTAGTTGGCTTGAGGTGATCAAGCTGATGGCATATACACTAGACTGAACTATGAGGTAGTTATTTAGCAGCAACAGTCGATTCAATGAGCGGTGCTAGTGGGAATTCTATAGTCGTAATTGTCGACATAATAAGATCCATTGATGATTTGTTTACTTTTGCATGAAATATAAACGTGACTTAAATTAGTTTCTGAGCCTTAAACTGTTACTAAACAACAAAGCAGTTTCAAAATTTTGGTTTTGGCAAATAATCTAAGTTTCTATCGTAAGTTAATTGTTGTTCAGGAATTTCTAAAATATCGCCTTTACCTCGTTAGAACATTATCTTTATACAAATAGAAAGCTAAGAGATGTCTCCAATTTATTTTTTGGATCTTCCCTGTCATTTACTTTTCAACTTCTCATCAATATTTCAACTGCATGATATATTCAGGCAATTCCGGCATAAAATAAAATAATAATGTGTCAAAAGGTCTTTTGTGGAAAATTCTTCTTCTTGAAACACTTGACATTTGAAAAATTAGCCTATTCCCATAAAATCTGCAGAGATTAAAAAAAAAAACCAATAGATACATGTGTCAGCGGCAATGTTTGCAAATGACAGAAACAATATACCAGAGGCCATTACAATAAGTACCGCTGTCAAAGTGCTTTGCAAAACTAACATTGCCAGCGACACATGTCAGTCCCGCAGAATATTACTGTCGAATTTTACTTACAAATGGGTTAATCCCTTAACAAATAGAAGAAGACAAAAAAAAAAAAAAACAGCTGGAAAACTATGCTTGCAGCCGCAGATACCTAGCTAGCAAGCCACCCCCCTTGGTCCTCAAGACCCGCATGCATTGATACTCTAATTGACATGGCATCTAACTGCGGATGGCTTGTTGTAAAACACAACATTTCCACAAGAGTCGAATGCAAAAATACCGTTTTGCAAACAAGTGTGCTTCTATCTATCTCTCTAGCTATACTTAAATATATATATGTCCATAAAGATATTTAATTTACCGCTGCTCCACACTAGAGAGACTGGTGATGGTGGTAGTGGTGGCGGTGGAGGTGCTCCTTGCGGCATGTGGCTCTGGTCCGGACATATGCGAAATAACATAAATCAACATTAGGTGGATTTGCACCACACTTATGGGCTTCCAAAGAGGAGTCAAGAAGAAGAAGACCCCCAGTCAGGTTCATAGCTAGTTTTTGTATCATCATCATCCATGCACAAAACTAAAAACTATCTATACTTGGAGATGTAGGCATATATGAAGTATCTGATGCTTAGTCATAGCTGTGGTGTGGCGGTGCGTCTTTTGCATTTTTATATATGTTTGTGTGTACCTACGTATATGTGTCTGTGTTGGCCTATTTTTATGAGATGAGAAATATTACGCGGATACATTATTTGAATCCAGAGTGCATTTGAAAATGCGGGAAAAATTGCAAGTCTGCCTGTCATGGATGAGTAATTTTTCGTGAGTAAAACAATATACGTAAAAAGTTGAATTCTATCGAACCCGCACCTAATTTGCAAATGATCCATCAAGAGTGAGTAAGTACTTGAGTTGAATGCTGCCGCAGGGGTTATCGCAACATGAATGAAAGATACTTTGTATTTTTCTCTTGGTTCTGGCTGGGTTGTCTGTTAGTATTGACTGTGTGTAAATTAACATATCGAAAACGAGTATTATTTTTTTTTTTTGCAATGAGTACCTATGTACGTATCTCGAGAGGAAACTCGAAACTGTAAGTTCGAGTTGAAGGTGTCAAGAGAGTCTTTAGCGTAGCGAGTATCTCTCACTATTTTTTTCAAGTGAATATAGAATCACTTTCGTGCTTATGAAAAACACTTCACTTCACACAAAACTTTTCACTTTTTTTATGAAAAACATTGAACGACAGACAGACTGACAGAATTAGGTTAACATTGTGGAAAAGTGGCACATTCTACAATAATGTGTCAAGCTTGGTGGGATACATTAATAACCTACCTCTATATCTCTTACATGCCCTCATAATATTGTTCTTCTTCATTTTTTTTTTAATGTTTTGTTTTAGATTGTCTAGTCGATTTGTTATTGACAGACATACAAAAGTAAATATGTAGTACAACACTTAGACAATAATTATAGAATGATTTTGATCGCGTTTTTGTTCAACTTTCATAAACTCCCACTTAATTATAATTATGTATTTTGTTCTTTAATTGACACACATTTGGTTTAATTGTTGTCATGGGTTGATCCAATTTTTGTATAAATATTTTCTTTTTACTTTCGTGTAGGTGGTTTTGAAACTTACCAAATAAGGAGCAAATACCAAAAAATAGAGTGCAAAAATTTGGTTGACACTCACCTGTAAAAATAAGAAATGAAAAATTTGTTAAAAAATGATTGGAATACAAAAACTAAGCAGTTATACATTTTTATAAGAGGTTTTATAAAATATTTGCAAAATTTTGCTAAAAGTTTGCCAAAATCATATTTTTCAGCAAAACATTAATGAATGAACTAAAATATATTTATTTTTGCTATAATTGCCGGTTAAAATATTGGTACTACTTGTAAATCTGTAGGCCTTATCATTTGATTTCTTATTGTGGTGGTGTGTTGGCACCCCTGTAAGCTGCAGCCCAGGGTACCAAGTTTGGTTTCTCCCCAAAAGATCCGGCGTTACAGTCAAATAACCCTGTTTGGTAGGTTAAGATTCGTATATAGGTGCAAAGAGCCACAATATAAGTGTTTTTCAAAAGAAGGGAGTCCATATTTCAGCGTTTTGCGTGAAGTGAAAAAAATCAACGCCATCGCCATCGCCATCTTAATTCTGATGATTGAATATGATTGGAGTGGTTTTTTACACAAAACTTAGTTTGTGGTTGTATCGAATTTAAAAAAATATATTTGAAGGAAAAGTCTTGGTATAAAAATAGGCATGTTCAGGAAAATGAGATCTCAAAGCCCTCAGCAATCTCAGTCTTGTAAACAGGATTCCTCAGAAAAATTACTGTCATATTACAGAGGAAAGAAGAAATTTGATTCGCTTGCTAAATTTTTGACGAATAAAATTTGCTGAGCCCTCCGAGATCTCATTTTCCTGACCGCGCCAAATTTTAAGTATTTCTATGTGCCTATAAATACAACATTTAAAAAAAAAATTGTCAAATCGTTTTAGAGATATCGAGTTTTCAGAAAGAAATTTCAAATGTATTTTGAAAATTTTAATAGGAAAAAATTCAAAATAAAAAGTCTTCCATGAGAGAGGTATTCTATTAACAGTTCGACGTTTCTTTAAAATTTTTATGGAAGCTGCCGTTATTTTTTAGTAAGGTAATATATTTCAAAAAATATTAAATAATCCTTGAATACCGACTTTTATGAAAATCAGCCATGTTAAATTTAATTAAATTTGGTGGCGCAACAGCTCGTGAAACGTGACTTACAACTCTCAACCATTCCTGAGTGTGTGTGTTATTTGGGCAGGAATGGAGGAGACCTACAATTTTTTGCCGAGTCCGAACGGCTTCATGACAATAGTATACCATTGGAGGCTTTGTCAGTTCCTCGTAAGAGGCAGTACCTCGGTTTATGTGGTTTTCAAAATATTTGATTTTTAAAAGAAAAATATTTGATAATTTTTTTAAAAATCCAGTAAATTATAAAATTTGGTAGAAAAAACTAACAATAAAAATAGTTTTTTGGGAGGTTCCATTATTAAACAGTTTTTGAAAAATGGTTTTTATCAAAAATAGCCTTTTAGGAAAAATATTTTGACTTTTTTAAAGAAAAGATGCAAAGCTTTTTCTCAGTAAAGGAGCTAATTGGAAAATTGCAGCTGCATCCTTTATTTGCAGTTTTTTCTGCACTTCAAGAAAAAGCTCAGTTCTAATTTTTAAGTAAAAATTTGACAAAAAAAAATCGAAAAATACATTTTGCACGTCAACCTTTCTATGAAGTTAGCAGTACATGTTTTTTTTCAGCAAACGCAACTGCAGTTGTGTCCCAAAAAAGCCGCTTCTTACCACGATACACATATTGAAGGTAATATCATTAGCGTTTGCATTTTTGTTCAGTTCTGCGCATATCTCAAAATCAGTGGAAAATGGTGGATACCGTGTTATGTGACTGAAGATTATTGTATGTTATGTGTGTATTCCTTTGTTACTTGATAAGAAAATAAAATTGTTTCGAGATTTTTAATGTTTATAATTATTATTTTACTACTTTGACAATAAGAAAATTGGTTTATAATGTTGTTTAAGTAATTTCTTTCGTGTTTGTTGTTGTTGTACCACGGCAGACATATCACTAGAACGCCCATCTTGAATTCCTTCTGACAGTTCTCATTTTAGACAACCTGCGCAATATAATATCTTCTATTTGTGAACTGTTACTTTTTACGTACTTCCTTCAAGAAAAAAACTCAGTTCAAATTTTGAAGATCAAAATTGACAAAAAATCGAAAAACAATTTTGTACGACATATATGTACGTCTCGTTGTAATTGGTTGAGCTAGAGTTCACAAATTTTTTCCCATACTTCACAAAAACTTTTTTTTCCACACTAAAATGCATCAAAATATTATACTTGTTAGCAAATATTATACTTGTTAGCAAATGACAGTCCTTTTCTCAGTAACGGAGCTAGTTTAAAATTGCAGTTACATCCTAGATTTACAGTTTTTATGCACTTCAAGAAAAAACTAAGCCCAAATTTGACGAAAAAAAATCAAAAATCCTTTTTGCAAAATGAATTTTTGATTTTTTTTCTTCAAATTTGGACTTAAAAATTTGAACTCAGTTTTTTCTTGAATTGCATAAAAAATTGCAAATTTGGAGCCTAATTTTAAATTTCTATCTAGCTTCATTACTGAGAAAAGGACTGTTCTGCTAACTTCACAGTGAATTTAACAGTGCAAAGTGAATTTTTGATTTTTTTTTTGTCAAGTTTGACCTCAAAATTTGAATCAAGTTTTTTCTTGAAGTAGCTACACACAAAACTGGAAATTTGGGTCTCAACTGCAATTTCCTATCTAACTCATTTGCTGAAAAAGACACATGTACTGCTAGCTTCACAGGGAAGTTAACAGAGCAAAATGAATTTTTTGGTCAAATGTTGTCTTAAAAATTAGCAAATTAGAATGCTTATTTGGAGCCTGATTGCAAAAAAACCAATGTTCTACTAACTTCACAGTGAAGTTAGCAGTACGCTTTGAAATTTTTTGTATCCAAGGACTTCAAAATTTGGGGTTATCCTTTTCTTGAAATGCTAATTAAACTGCAAGTTCAAAGCCTCATTTCAGATTCATAGCTAGCCCGGTTTCTGAAAAAGGACATGCACTGCTCACTTCACAATGAAGTTAGCAGTGGAGTGGGTTACACTTACTGCAAAATCCGGAATAAAAATAAGCTAAAAATGCAAAAGAACTGCAAATTCCTGCCGTTGTCCCATTGGCGTAGCTTAAAATTGTTCTGCTAACTCACAGTCGTTTAGTTCAATCTCTCCGAAAGGTTGCATTAACACCTAAGCCCCCCGAGGTTTCACCTTGTCGCGATGGGGGGCTTGCGTTTGACCCTCCAGCAACCCAGCTGCAGGATCGAACAACCAAGAAAACCAGCAGAGATGTCAATCAAATATTAACAATGGAATTATGAATAAAGGTAATGAAGATGAGAAAAATCGAGTGGGGATATACACTCAAGTGTCGGCAGAAGTCACGGCTGTCGGCGAGGGCTTGGCTTTGAATGAAACTAAGTCGCCAGTGACACATAGAAACAAGAAACAATTCACAGATACAAAAAATGAAGCAGTTGACTGCATTCCTGCCTCTAGCAGTGGTGCCCGTAACGTCCATGAGGTGTTGTCTGAATACCTCATGGATTTTACTGACTCTGAGGACGGTGCTGTTGGAGCTGGCGATAGAGAGATGGCGTCTGATGAGGAAAATCGCATCCTTAATGAAGATGATTATCAATCTTTCGCCAGTTCGGACAGCTCGCACGCAGATGTCACTGTGGCTGAAAACCCTGCAAACTATAAAACGAAAGAACCACCGCAAGGCGAGTCTTTGGCTAAAATCTTGGCACTACCAAGAGCCAAGATTACTTCTACTCCCAATAAGGGGCCTGGTGAAAGTAAACCCACCAAAGTCTGTGTGGATGGCCCGGGGTCCTCTGGGACCGTGATGGCAACCTCTTCCAAAAATCGATGCCCGTCAATCGATGGGCCAAATCCGATTCAGGAACGATTGGAACATCCGAAGAAACAGAATAAGGGGGGGGGATCTCGATCCAGATCTCAAAAAGATAGAAAACGTTTTTAAAATAATTATATGAGTCTAAACATTGTAATTGTAATTGTAATTTTACGTTAATAAAAATCAAAACTTCATTTTGAAGCCATGTCCTTCTTTTCTCACCACTAAACATTAAAAACGTGGCCATTGACATTTCATGTTTGTCGGTATTTACATGAAACGATCTTTCCAGACCGATTTCTGTCTCTTTCCTCTTTATACTTTATTGCTGTCGTTTTCATTCTGCATTTAGAGGTGGACGTCACATTGACACCAGCGTTGCCACAATTGCAGTAAATTTATTGCATTTTTTTTTTTCGTAAAACAAATCTACTGGCTAATAAAATATTGTTTGGCTTTACGAAATTAATACCTGAACTCATTTTTCAATTCTATCTTTGAAACGCAGTTATTCTCATTGCTCCTGAAACATCCCTTGTAGTGCCTTGCATAAAGGCTGTGAGGAGCAGATCACAAACTGCGAATAGGTGTGATGGGCAATGCGTTTCTGAGAATATAACTTGTTGGTCGAGTGGAAAAAAAATGCGATATTTTACATTTACAACCTACATATTAACAGCCATGCTTTTTTTTTTAATTGAAAAAACATCGTTTGTTCACTTCGTCGAAAAACAGTTATTATTATTTTGATTTTCTAAAAAAACAAATACAAACTTGAAAATGCTTATATACTCCAAAAAAAATAATCTACCTGCAGCATTTTTTTTTAAATCTACTTAGAAAATTATTCCGATTAGTCGCAACGCTGGTTTACACCAAATACACAGAAGAAACTGGAAAAAGTGTGAAAGGGAATGCAAACATCTGGAAAAAAGAATGTCAGTTTGCCAGGAACGAACGATTTGGTCCTTACCTCTTACTTTATACTCCCTTCACCTATGAACAAAAGATCGTCTGTGATAAAATCGGGTCATGTAAATGCCGACTTTGACAGTTTTGGGTGCGTTCAGAAACACTTGAGTGTTATGATTGGTTCACATTTTTTAGGATATCCATATGGACTTTGGCTTGTCGAAATGATTTCTACATTTGCCTTAGTCTACTATTTTTTATTGAACTATCTTACCAACAAACAATTTCTATATATATTATCGATAACACAACGACAATGGTGGTCTGGCAATGCCCTTTTTATCGGGACAGAAGCTAAATCCACTAAACTATGTGGACATAGCTAGCTCTACATGGACAAATTTGTTGTTGTATTTGACATGTAAATTGCTATGTTTTGTTGTCATTTTTTCAGATATATTATTTTCAGTTGCAAAAATAAATATTAACCGGTTTTTATTAAACCTATACAAATGAAAAACAAAAACTTATGACATTTTGTGTACGCAAGTAGATGAATGGTAAGGCTGTGTGGAAATGTAAAGTTCATGAAATGGAGTTGAAAATACTTACACTTTATAACAAAAAAAAAAGGATATTGGACAACAAAATATTTAAGTAAAAAAAAGAGTATTTTATAGCGTACTCTATTAGAGTCACAGATAATAGAGTACGCTTTCATGAAATAGAGTACAATACTCTATTTTAGAGTACGGTTGGCAACCCTAGAAAAGACATCAGTGGTATGTAGAAGATATGGCTCATTTGTTGCAAAATTTTAAGACTGGAAATATAATGTATGTAACTTCTTTCAGATTTGATTAAGCTGAAAATCGGCAATACTCGTAACGTGGTAGTTCTCGTACAACTAGTCCTATCATGGATAAGTAGCGTATTTGAATTATTGGAAAATATAAAAAGGTGCTTCTGCAAGTCAATTATACAATAAAAGAGCTGGTTTATAGATTTATATTTAATTTTTTTTTAACATGACCCACTTTCTGTTTATATAGTATGATTGCTCAGTTATTACTTCAGTGGATAAAGAAGAATCTATCTTTAAGAAAATCAGACACAATCTGCTTTCAAAAAGGAAAGATTAACTTTTTTGACTAATTCCTTTTTTATATCAAGGTATTCGATTTAAGAAGTTATATATAAAATGAAACGTGATCGCCCAAAATCACACTAAAGAAAATCACAAAATAAACACTTCATATAAAACTTCAAGTCATAAATCCCAAGTTCAAATTATTCTTGTAGGAAGACCTTAAAATTCAATCGTGTCGTAAATTGCAGATTAAGTCTTTCCTTTACCATAAGTTCTTCCCTCAAAAGCAATTAAATATATCATATTTTTGTGATCTGTGTTTAAACCCAAAATAATCGGCTCCTAAAACGGTTGTAAATTTTCGGTTATAAACCATTAAAACACAAAAATTGTCCGCCTTAAAAGAGTGTATACAACAACAACAAAAAAAATACAGAAAATGAAAATAATGAAATTTACTAATTAAATCTGAAAGGTGCACTGAAAGTTATTGCGCCTTCAGTATTTATCGCTAATTGCCAGGAAATGTAATCTTCCACCCAAGAAGTTGGATGTTGTTTTTTGTTATAAGTTTTTTTTTTCTTTTTTTTTTAATTAAATCATCGCATGCTCCTCGCCAGTAACTTACCATCACCACTTAGTTATACTTGCCGGCTTAGCAAACTAAAAGAATGCCCGTTAATCTTTGATTTTTTGTTTCTTAATTTTTGATTATTTTTCCTTAATTGCTTGGATGCAATGCAATAATATGTGTGTGAGAGAGAGAGAGTATATTTTCTTCTATAAAGTTGTACGTACATAGGTACTTTTGAGGAAGTCCACTAATGTTATTTTTTTTTTCGTTGTCTCTTCTATTAAAGATACTTTTTCTACGCTAAGATACTTTTTGAAGTTTTTTTTTTTACTTCTGTTTTGGCATTGATATATTGGTCATGCTATGGCTTTTGTTGCCAAAGTGTTGGTAGTTTAGTTGGATACCGCCATACCTCCCAAAATGGCAATGAACTCCATGGTACTTGGTCAGTTTGGTGGCGCAGGAGGAGCTCTTTTATACAGCTATGGTCGGCCAAAACAGACTCAACATGCAGACAAGAACGAATGCATTATGCAATCTATATTTGTGCTGGTTCAGTGAGTGCTGCAGGCCTGCGAAATAGTCAAGTAAGGCTCTATTAACTAATTCATTTTCCAAAGGAAAAAAAAAAGAGGGAAATGATAATATTTTGGAATTGGTTAAGTGGCTATGAGACAGTTAGACAGACATAGACATAGGTGCAGTGGCCGGTGAGGCGGTGTATTATGGTGATCTGCAAAATTAACCTTTTTAAAGGAACTGTTACTGCAGGTAGACTAATAATTTAGGCAAGTGTCCATATTTGGATTTATACTGACTAATTGGTGGCAAATCAATTTGTTGACCGAGGAGTTATTGCTATTGAATTCAGTTTTTCTTCAGGTGTAATGAATTGGAAATTATAACACACATGATACATACATTTAAGGGTTGCAATGACCTTGCGATTTTCTCTCGTTGGTATTCATCCAACATTAAATGTTGCTGCGAAAATACAAACATGCGTGAAAGTAATTACAATGATTTATAAACCGTATTTTGTTGAACGATTATGCTATAAGAACGCCATTGTAGTTTTCAGTTTTTGCGATTAGAAAAATGGCGTTTATCTTTCACTCGATTGCATTGATGAAGGTAAAAATGAAAAATCACAATTTATTCGATCATTCAGATTCAAAGTCATGTGTTCCTTGCATTGCATTGTTTTCCTCGAGCCTCAGGCTAGTAACCCAGTTAATACCACTTTTTTTGTTACGACTTAAAAAAGTGATCGCAATTGGTATCATGTTGGCTTATTCATATTAATTCAACTAAGGCTTCCACCGCACTTGCGACTTTTCAATCGTAAAAAAAGGAAAAACACACACATTTTTTCAGTCTCAAAAAGGAGAATATAAGAGTTTGAATGAACTTACAAACCATCATCGAGAACTCCCTTTAAGCTGTGATCACTGTTTTTAGTCGCTGCAACAGAAAATCAAAATTGCGTCCCTGGTTCAAGTGCATGACATGTTGTGGTCCTTATTTTTACTTGCAGCTATTGAAAAATCGGAAATGCAGTCCTAGCCTAGCTAGGTTGCTATTTTTTGTCGCATGCTTATTCAGTCAAAAAAAATGGTTAAGATTAGTGCGTCTCTTTCAGTTAAACGGATAACTGCGAGTAGATGGTATCAAATGGGTTCAATGTTTTTTTTTTTTTTATTGTACTGACTGAAAATCGCAAATGCGGTCGTAGGGTTGGGCTGCGATTTTTTGACGAACGCTTATTCAGTCACAAAATGAATTAAAAGAATTCTAACAATCTATGATTTCTTTTTTTTAGTCGCTGCGACAAAAAATCGCAATCGTTGAGGGGAAGGATTTTAAGGGGACATTTCTGTAATAAAAATCATATTGATTTCTACTCCAATGATTACCTGGACAGGTACAGAAAATTGATAGAGAAATTTATCAATATTAGAGTCGTGATGTTGAGTCAGTTGGCTTGGCTTACAAGGCAAATAAAGTTTCTGTGAGTGAAAAACCGCCAAACGTAAGTACAGACATCAAGAAAGTTCATTCCTGTAATAAGGTTAACACAGAAATGGCTTTGCGAAAAGTTGGCAACTAGGCTACGAGCCTTGGTCTAGGAGTCAATCGTAGCAAAACTGAGCTGATGCTTTTCACTACTAAAACTCCACCCCGTCTAAATGGACAACCGCTCTCACTATCAACTACTGCAAACTTTCTTGGTGTTAACCTTGACCCTAAGTTTAATTGAAAAACATACATCGATGATCAGGCTAAGAAGGCCTGCATAGCTTTCTACGCATGTAGCAAAACCTTTGGTAAAAAATGAGGTCTTCAATCGAAGATGATCTTGTGGACGTATACATCCGTGGTACGGTTGATTCTAACATATAGTGGCCCGCACTCAATAAAGCATATAACATCGAAAAACTTAAAAAAGTTGAAAGAACAGCAAGTGTTGGTATCACAGGGTCTCTTCGATTTTGCCCAACGGATCTGAGTGTTTTTCTGCACCTTTTACTACTTCATCTGCACATCTAGTATCTAGCAGCGCATTAAGACTTGACGGATCAAATTGTTGGATTGCCAAGTCTTATGGTCACAGCAATATCACAAATTTGACTCCCACTGAATTTTTTTCGACTCCTACTGACTACCGCACGCGTCTACAGCGAACCTGAGTAGAGATTTTAAAGACTTATTTCCATCGCATCCAGAAATGACTGGGATGATGACGTCGTGACGAGAGACTTCGACACAACTATCTATACTAATGGCTCAAAGGTGGAGTGCGGTGTTGGATCAGAAATCCTTTCTGGGTCTTAACATTTAAAAATCCTTTCGTTTGCCTGATTGTTGTTGGTATTTCAAGCTAAATTACTTGCAAAATTAGAGAGGTATGCAGGATACTTAATCTAGATCCAAACCAAAATCGTAAAACAGCTATCCTTACAACCAGTCCAGTAGCTGTTAAAGTCATTGCTTCTGCTACATGATCCTCTAAATTGGTACAGCAATGTCGGGAGGAGTTCTCAAGCCTTAATTTTATCCCCAAGGTTACCCTTATCTGGAAATAACGCGCAGATAAACTTGCCAGGCAAAGATCAGCTCACTTGCGGAAGAAGTCAACATTCCCTTTGGAGTTGTGAAGGGCAATTTACTGTCAATATTTCTTAGCGAATTCAATCGTAGGTGCTAAAGCTACCAAAATATCCAGAAAGATCTTGCCCACCTAAAATAAATCGCGAACAATCGATCTGTAATGTAGGCCCAGGGAAGACATAGCCAGGGTCGTTGCAACCTGTACTGGAGAATCGCCAATAGGAGAACATGCGGTGAGCCTGGTCATTCCTTACAATACTGTCGCAACTGTGACGACCAGCAAGGAACCAGTCTTTCATTTTCTTTGTTAATGTCCTACACTGGCTAGAATGAAAGCACAATCGTTTAGAGTGGCATTTTTTTATGACCACAACGAACTTTCTGAAATGAAAATCAAAAACTTGACTTCCTTTCTAAGCGTGACGAAATGGATCGTAAGACAAAATCGGTTGGTTCTGTAGCATGTTCCCACCCAAATCCCAAAGACCGTGAGCAATTGGAATACGAGCATCTGCTGGGTTTTATGATTCTCAATGACAAAGGATGAACGATTGGATCGTTTGCGCTCCGGTGGCTGTTCTCCTATCTGCCGAGCTTCGAAATAGCTGGCTTTGAGCGAGGAACGATCCAATTGAGTGATTGTCTTATGTTCTGCCTCTTGACGTTGGTGCTGGCTAACAATATACTAGAACCATACTAATTCAAACCAAAACCAAGGTCTCTTTGTGGATGCTGATCTTCTGGAAACCTCTCGTCATGCCGAGTGGGCAGACTCATGCCCAGGAAAAAATATCGCATCCAAACATGTACCTACCTGGAAAACCCCCGGAGGAATCATGTTTGTGGATTTGTATAAACCTACTGCCTTCTGCCCTTTGCTGTCAATATCAACGCATTGATGATGATCCTCAGAGGTTGTCCACCAATCCTCACTTTAATCCACTTTCACCAACAGGTTAAACGTGCTTTTGTATCAAAACGGCGCAGTGTAGCGCTAATTGGGCACCGAACGAGTGTCACGCCCATTCCACCATTTCTGCCTACCTACCTTAGTACAGGGTGGCGCACGAATCGTGCTACAAAAATAAAACGTAATAACTTTTTTTCTGTGTGAGTAATCGGCTTATTTTTTTTTTTATTTTGTAGGTTACTATTTAGATTTATAAAAATGGATGCTTGGGATACGGAGAAAAGAATTTGCATAGTGCAACGGTACCATACTTTGCAGTCCGTCATTTCCATCCAAAAGGAATTAAGGCGGGAGTTTGGCGGTAATCCCCCGAGTAGATGGACCATTATGAGGTTTGTAAACATGTTTGCCGAATCTGGAAGCATCGCACGAAGGCCGTACCATCGAGATGCCAATGTTCGGGTTCAGGATACAATCGCAGCAGTAGCATCTGCAATACAGACCAATCCGAGCGTTTCGACCCGAAACTTATCGGGGCAAATTGGAGTTAGTAGACGGTCATTACAACGGATACTTCATGACGATTTAAACTTGTTTCCGTACAAAGTCCATATTACTAGCAAGTTAAACCCTCAGGATTTGCCTGTTCGCCTGGAATTTTGCCAAAAAATGATATCAATGACCGAAGAAGACAACACATTGATCAATTGTTTGTTCATGTCTGATGAGGCCCATTTTGATCTTAACGGCAATGTAAACAAGAAAAATTGCCGTATATGGAATGAGTCTAATCCAGAAATGCTCCATGAGACGGAACTGCACCCAGAACGAGTCACTGTGTGGTGCGCAGTTTCATCAAGGTGTATTGTCGGGCCGTACTTCTTTGAAGAAAACGGTGTAACCGTTACTGTCAATTGGGACCGTTATTTAAAGATGTTGAAGGAGTTTTTTTACCCAGAACTGCGCCGAAGACGTATACCGTTATACAGTTATGGCGGGGCTAAACAAAAAATTCGCAAACAAATTAATTTCTAGGAACTCCACTCATCGCTGGCCCCCAAGGTCACCTGACCTGACTGCACCAGACTTCTTTTTATGGGGTTATGTCAAACAAGAGGTGTATAAAACGAAGCCCAGGAATTTAACTGAATTAAAGCAGTCCATAACGACAATAATTGAGGCGACCCAACTTCAACTCTTCAGGCCGCAATGAATAATTTTTTGATCAGGTGCCGCATATGCGTGGGAGAGCGTGGAGGTCATTTGCGGTCTATAATCTTTAAAACAACTAACTATTTAAAATATAATTTAATTTTCTAACCAAAAAAAAAAAAATAAATGAAATACATCGATTAAAAAAAAAGTTATTTGAATTTCTTATTGTAGCACAATTGGTGCGCCACCCTGTATAATAGGCATTTCACGATGACCTTTTAGAATTAGATATCGAAGTTCCTTACCTATAAGCATGGTTTGCTCCTCTAGTGAAATTTAACCGTACTAAAATTTCATCTCTTATAAATATTCCTGCTCAGATTTTCTAGCTTTCCTACGGTTCAGGAGTACTGCTATTTTTCAACTAAATTTCTATACAAAATTCAAATTCTTTTTATAAGTTGTTTATTTAAAAATAATATTTTCATTTTATATTTTTCAGGTAAGTTCCCATTAACTTCATATGAGGCTATTTGACTTAAAGATGTCGAACATGGGTAAGCATTTGAGTCTCTTGTTCACCTACTTGTAAAATTTACCAATAAAAGAAGAAAATAAAAAAAAAGTTAAATCACATTGATTGAAATCAAGCTTTCTTGTCAAGATGTCGACTCTAATGAATTCCATAACTAATGACTCTATCCATCAATTCTCCAAGTAGAAATCGTTTTTCACTCTAAAAAATTCAATCTTTGTTTGTTAATTTATTTCACATGTCAATCATGCTGATGAGCCTATACACAATTACATGACATTTAACATAACCTTTGCAAATTAAAATTAAGTTAAAAACTTCAAACATTCAAAACAAGAAAAGAAATAAAAAAAAACCTAACTCCAAGCAATGAAAATGAGAATACAAAATTCAGTCCGCAAATTTGTTTCAATAATTCAAAAAAAAAAAAAAAACACAACAAGCTTAAAAACTTACTTCAAAAAGAAGCACACTCATCGTTTCTGATGATGATCTTGGTTGACTCTAAGGTTATTAATGTTTCACAGAAAGTGTGTGTATGGGTGAAATATATTGTGAAGAACTAACCATCAGAAAAGCATGAGTGGAGGAGTCAAGCGACGACGCGACGAACAAACTCAACGAACGTGACCCAAATTCAGTTCGAAAATATTATATTCGCTCTGAGAATTTATGGCAAAGTGTCCCAAGTTTAAATCCCAACCATATATGAGATGTGTTTTGTTGTTGCTGTATGTATAGCTAGCTGTTGTTTGGCAGAAAACGCTTTTGGCATGGCGAGCATGTTTGGCCTCAATGTGCGCCACAGGATTCCTTCTGGAATGCATACTTCACTAACGTTTTTAGTTTCTGTTGATGCTGTTGTTGCTATTTGGATTGGAACAACATTATATGAAACGAAACAACAGTAGTCGAGTTTCTATGAATTTTTCTCATTTCTTGATAGCCATCATGATGGCGGTGCAGTGGTGTGGTGACCCAGGAAGATTGTTGAAAGATCATCAAAGTCCAAATAGACCTTAATCGTATATCTGATGGTGGTGATGATGATAACACTAATCATCATCATCATCATCATCATAGTTGGAAGTTAAGATGACGGTCAAGGATGATGGGAGAAATGTAACAAACATCTTTCAGTATCTAGGTATAGACCATTGATGATGATGGCGCTGATGGTCTAGTGGTCATATAGCCATAATCTGCTACTACCACTGAGATGGAATGCGCGGCTTTTAAAGAAAGCTACGACTACAATAAACTGTGACGACAAAGTGATATGTATGTTCTTGTGTTATGGGAACAAACCAGTTTCTTCGAAGAATAATAACAGTTGTTGTGAGTAGAAAACCGACAAAATGATTCATCTTGTGTGGCGGCTTAGAATATTAAACAAACCTCATTTATTGATGTTTCATGTTTGTTTGGGTCAGTTTTACTATTTTTTTTTTTATATTGACTCATTGAAAATGTCTCTTTTGATGAAATTGATTGGAAAGTACCCATTTGTGATATTTCAACTAAACCCAAATAAAGTAAATGGTAAATCAATTAGGAGGTAACACCAAAATCATTTTGGTGTGAAAATTGTCGCTTTAGAAAAAAGAGACAGTTTAATGTAGGTATAGTTTGTTTAAAGTATCTATCATTGCGTCGTTAAGGGAAATAAAGGCTTGTCTTTGATGTTCGTAGAGGTTTACTTGAAGTTTTAACACGGTAGAAGATAAGCAAACAATGTTTGAATATAATCAACGACATTTTGTTGTGCTTAAAAATTCCTGATTACTCGACAAAGACAATTATTTAAGTTAATGCATTCTTATGCAGATAAACATAGTTTTTTAGGTAAGTAGGTATTATAAAGGGTGGTATAATTTTAAGGGCCGATGTTGATTTTGAATAAAACACAAATTATTTAAAAAATTAGTGCCATTTCTTTTTATTATGATAATATTGGTATAGTTCAATTATGTATGGAACAAAATATCGGTCAAATGGCCGTCGCGACCTCGGCGGCGCGCACCTCCATTCGATGGTCCAAATTTTGGATGACGCTGAGGTTCTATGCCGTTAATGTGCCGAATTTTTTCATCCTTTAGTTCTTTTATTGTTGCTGGCTTATCGACGTATACCTTTTCTTTCAAATAACCCCAAAGAAAGAAGTCCAACGGTGTCAAATCACATGATCTTGGCGGCCAATTGACATCGCCACGTGAGATCACACGGCCATTGAATTTGTCGCGCAAAAGAGTCATTGTTTCGTTAGCTGTGTGGCAAGTGGCACCGTCCTGTTGAAACCACATATCGTCCACATCCATATCTTCAATTCGGGCCATAAAAAATTTCGTTATCATCTCACTATAGCGAACACCATTCACAGTAACTGCCTGACCGGCCCCATTTTGAAAAAAATACGGCCCGATGATGCCGCCTGCCAATAAACCGCACCTAACAGTCAGTCTTTATGCGTGCATTGGTTTTTCGACAATCACTCTTGGATTATCATTCACCCAAATGTGGCAATTCTGCTTATTGACGAATCTCCTGAAGTAAAAATGTGCACATTTGGACGATAAAATTGACCGAAAAAATCATGATAAAAGTGGACGATTTGTAAAGGGTTTTTCAACAGGGACGCTACAAAAGTAGAACGACAGGGACAGCAAGCGACGCCATATTTCTTGCCGCTCTTTTAACGTTTCTCTTCAGGAAGTTTTGCCATTTCATGATGAAAAGAAATACGAGCCAACAACGAGTCAAAATTATTAAAATTTACTACCGAAATTCGGAGTCAGTGGGCTCAACGTTAAGAGCGCTACGTCCAATTTATGGTCGTCATAATCGTCCTAGCAGATCAACAATTGAGCGTATAGTGGAAAAATTTGAATCCACAGGCACAGTACAAAATGTTCCCGTGCCAGTGAGACAAAGAAGTGCCCGTAGTGTCGAGGATATTGCTGCCGCTGAGGCTTCAGTTGCAGAAAGCCCAAATGTGTCTCTCATACGAATTTTGCGAAAAGACCTTGGCCTACATCCTTACAAGATTAAATTGACGCAAGAACTGAAGCCGCTTGACCACCGTATGTTCGTGAATTGGGCTGAGCAACAACTTGAAAAGGATTCGGATTTTCATCGAAAAATCATCTTCAGCGATGAGGCTCATTTCTGGCTGAATGGCTTCGTCAATAAACAAAATATGCGGTATTGGTCAGGCAGCAATCCACACGTACTCCATGAGTCATCATTGCATCCCGAAAAAATTACGGTTTGGTGTGGTTTATGGGCCGGCGGCGTCATTGGGCCGTACTTCTTCCGTGATGATCAAGACCGGCACGTTACTGTGAAAGGGGATCGCTACCGTTCAATGATAACCGAATATTTTTGGCCCCAATTGGATGATATGCACTTGGAGGACATGTGGTTCCAACAGGACGGCGACACAAGCCACACAGCGAATGTCACAATCAATTTATTATTGACAATTGATGAACTTCGTACGAATATCGAACGTGAAATTGCAGCAGTATCGGCCGATTTTTGCTTGAAAACCGTAGAAAATTGGGTTCAGCGTCTGGACTTCTGCTAGAGTGCCCGTGGTGGCAATCCAAAATAAATCGAGTTCCATACATAATGGCATCGAACATACTTTCACAGGAATAAAGAATTTCATTGATGTCCAAAACCGTTTTTGTTTTATTTAAAAAAAAACTTTTGTAGCGCTTTTATTGAAAAACCCGATATTTTGATTTGAACGCCCATTTCCATAATAAGCCTGAATAACCTTAACGCGTTGCTCAATTATGTATCTTTCCGTGGTTTAAATTAAATTAATCTGAAATTGAGAAATGTCAAATAAAATGTAGAAAAAAACTTTAAGCTTAGGTGTGGTTCACATCCAACATTGGCCCTTAAAAATTTAACCACCCTTTATAAGAAATGACATTTTTTCCCAAAATTTGTCAAAATTAACGAACCTACTTATACAAGGCTGGGGCTTAGAAATATGCATGTAAGCTTATGTCTTTGGCAGTCAAAAGTGCTTGCCAGGCAAGTCTACATTTAATGAAATATAGCTATTTTTAGAAATAACTTTTTTGGATTTTTTTCTTGCAAAAATTTAAATACACAGTTGTCACATAGCACTTTTTTTTCATGATAAAAAAAAATTGTTATTTGTATTGTTATTTTTGGCAATTAAAAAAAGTCATTTATTCTTATAATACCTACTTCAAAAAAGTAAGGCTTACCTGGCAAGCATTTTTGATATTTTTTTAAAGTTCTAAAAAAATATAAGCTAACATATCGCCCCCTGATTGCAAGAACTAGGTAACTATATTTTGAATAGTTTTCAAGACATTTTGTCTACCAAAGTCATTTATATAGGATATTTGTAAAGTGTAAAAAATTAAACTTTCCTTCGTTCTCTACAAGCTAATTAACTATGAACGTTGCTTTCTTCACAATTTATAAAATCAAGTAACCTAGTTCTTGCAATCAGGGGACGATATTCAAAATACGGATTTGTAAAAATATTTTCTGTTATTTTTGGCAATTTAAAAAAAATGCAAAAATAGATTCGAGTTCTTAAACTGCGGAAAACTTGACTCAGCATATTTAAAGATATTACGATATTATTAATGTTGTGATCGTGTCCGGCATAGCCCGGATGAACATAATCCGACTTGCATGGAGATTTTTTGTTAGACTCGCATTGAACCACATTGAAATCTTGAAACAGAATAGAGCCAACAAATTGTAAATTCTGACCGAAAAAGTAGGAAAATCGGAAAATCCCAAAATTTTATATTCTTAAGTAGCGATATTTGAAAATTCGGTTTTGTTTAGGAAGAAGAATATATTCTTTGGAATTGCAAAGGCCAAACTCCCGAAAACAATTATATAAAATGAAAAATGTTTGGGTTTTCTGAATTTTGGATTTTCAGGATTTTGGGTTTTCGGGATTCTGGGTTTTCAGGATTCTAGATTTTCTGGATTTTGGGTTCTCGAGATTTTGTGTTTTCGGGATTTTGTGTTTTCGGGATTTTGGATTTTCCGGATTTTGGATTTTTGGGATTTTGGTTTTCGGGATTTTGACCCCAACCCGTTTTTGGAACCTTTCTAATGTCAACTTAACTTTAAGGATTAAGTTAAGTTTTAACTGATTTCTTCCAGCTGGTGGAGTTTTCTAAGCTAATTTGGCTTACTGTCACTAAAATTTACGTTTCTTTTTGTAACATTAAAATAGTCTTACCGTGTTTATTTAAATACTTACTTATAGATTTATTTCTTTAAGAGAACACTGTTTATTTATTTCTTGCAAATGGACAAATTTTTTTAATGCTATTTACAACTTCTATTAATGCAATTACCTCAAAAAATGCAACTCTTTAAAAAATTTTACACAGCATTTCAATAGGTCCGAAGAAATGATGCTACCTCGACACTTTAATGCTAATTTTTGGTTCTTGTTATACTCAAATACTGCTTCCTTTCTTCATAAGCTTTGTGTTTAAGCTAACCGAATACATTTTTAATGATCATTAGATCTAAAGAGTAGGGTAGAAAAGAGAGTTACAGTTCAGTTTTGCTTTCCAAAAAAGTTTAACTTACATCTTCTGAACGAATTGGACATATCTGGACATATTTACCCTTAAACCCATTCAACTTGTGTAACAAATATGATGGGAACGTCAGACCGCAATCGCTTAGTGCACAAAGAATTTTGCAGAAATGCAGTGTGATCAAGTTTATGCTCAAAACAAAAACAGTTCGCACAAATGTACCGATGCCAAAAAAAGTGTACATGGTTATAGGCTATTGATGATGGAAACGGCGTATTATGAATTCTGGTGTGGGCAAAAATAAATTTTTTTTGAGTGTTGAGTATTCAGATTTTTGGAATGACGGTTTCCTACAACGTCAACTGCGTCAAAAATGCATTTGCAGAATGTTCTTTAACGCAAAATGCAAAAGTCTTCTGTTCGAAAACGCTAATATAAATTTTACTGCATTTGCATTCTGTTCGATAACGCAGCTTGCTGAACTCAAATGTTCAAAAGCATCATCTGCGGTGCAGTTGTTCAGTAAAAAATCGAGTTGACGAACAAAATATAAAAAAGCCAGAGATCGTGTTCGTATACGTCAAATGCTTTTAAAAGTAAATTAGCTGACGTTGATCAAATCAATTTTCTGCAAACATGACGATTGTAGTACCTGCGTCAAAAAATCACGAACGAGCATTTGACGATCAAATTGAAGCTGATTTGACGTTTTCAAAAACGACCATAGTTGGAGTATTAGAATCAAGATTTCTTTTTTAGGAAATCACTTTTTAAATATAAAATTTTAGACTCAAAAGTTGATAAATGAAATTAAACTGATTTGAAACAAAAATTAGCATATTTCAAAGGTGATTTTTTGTAGCTGTATGGAAAAAAAGTGAGCACATTATCTCGACTCGTGAGGTTATTTTTGTGGGGTTATGTGAAGTCGTTTGTCTACCCAAATAAGCCCGAGACGATTGACTCCCGAACCAGACCCTTATTTTGGTAATACATTTTTACGATTTTGCAAACGTTGTTCAGGAGTAAGTCTATTCATTATGAAATGGCAAACCAAACTGAGCATAAATCAAGTGACAGCTGTCAAAAAGATCAACTCCGAAAAAAGTTTTGCCAGATTGAAAACAACACGTCTAAGAAAACACCGTTTACTACTTCTCTCCAATACACCTTTAGGTAAAAAGTGGGCGTAATTAAAATATCAAGTATATTTAAAATATTTTTCTAAAAAATGATAAAAAAGAAATTTTGTGAAAAACACCCTCAAAGTGGGTGGGGCAAAAATTTTGCATCATGTTTTATTCTCAATCAACTAGTTATGTGGTTTGTTTTCATAGAAATAAGTCAAAATAATAAATTTTTGTCAAAGAAAGCCCCCAAAAATAGGCGTGGAAAAAAGTTTTGTTTGGAAAAATTATTACAAATTTCACTATCTACATTTTTTTCTAATGTACTTACCACTCATTTACATTAACTTGCAACTGTAAGATGACCTATTTTATAAAGTGGGCGTGTCAGTATGCGAACATTTCATCAAAATCGGTTGACTTCTTCAGATTTTATAAATTAAAGATTCCCTAAGATACAACTTGAACCACTTCACTGTGTAGCGAACTGGTTGAACTGGAAAAAATTCTTCATTTCGTTGATTTTGGCTTTAATTTGGTCAAGATCTATCATTTTGCTTGCGGTGTCGCTTCTAAAAGAATAACGATAACGTTCTTGGAAGGCGGTTGGGTGCCATTATTAATTGTTGCAACCCCAAATAAATTTTAAAAGTTTTACCGAACTAACATGCGACATTTCAAGGAACTCTGCTGGGGCATAGGTTCTGAAAACTTAAAAAAAAATATCATTTGGGATGAATGCACATTTGCACACAAGCGAGCATAAGATGACCTTGAACAATGAAAGATTTGCTTAAAAATTCGAGTCGTTTTGGAGAAGCAATGATACTGGTAGCTGGCGGTATCCGTCAAATCAACTCATGCAGAGCAACTCACCGTTTCCCTGAAATTATATTTTTTTTCGGCCATAGGTAAGGAAACTGCAGTGGACGAAAATGCCGATGAATTCTTTAAATAACTGTTGCCAATTGCGATATACACGAATTCTGGTCTATGCTGCAACTGGCATGATTTCATCCCTAACCAATTTTTATGAATTAAAATTATCGAAGAAAGAACTTTTAAGCAAAGTATTCCTCCTCTACCTCCATACATTTTGCTGACACAAAGTTGGCTCTGTCGTAATAGTTTTGCGCAATCTAAACCAACCGAATTTGTAGAATAGAACTGTGTAGTTCAAAGAAAATCTTAATTTTTCTCAAAAAGAAAAATACTCTTCATGCGGAGTGG
The DNA here is from genome assembly GCA_946251815.1 of Dasysyrphus albostriatus. NCBI lineage: Eukaryota > Metazoa > Arthropoda > Insecta > Diptera > Syrphidae > Dasysyrphus > Dasysyrphus albostriatus. The sequence continues at coordinate 24,419,358 of OX276335.1, read as the reverse complement.
AGACCTTAAACAAAATTCCTTCTCAATGTCCATTTGTAAAAAAAAAAATCAATAACAAACATACCAATAAATCCTAGTTCCATTTTCTTACACAAAAAAATCAACATCCAAGGAATTTCGTTTTAACGAATAATCTCTTAACTGCAAGAACAACTTCCCTCCTTCGCAAACAATTAAAACAAATAAATGGTATTTCGCGACGAATATAGTAAAGATATCTTGTGAAGTTCGTAAATTCCTTTTGAGCTTGATAGGACTGCGGACAGGACAGCAGCGTTCAAATAGACCTCCTGCATCAGCACAAATTAACAGTCATTAGCAACTACGCCTGGTATTTTACACAATCTTCGTCTCTTTAATGCTGGTGATCCTTCTTTCAGGATAACATCAGCAAACCGAAAGAAGTTGATTGTTCAGCTATACTTATGTATACTCAAAGTCTCTGTGTCGGTCTGTCTGACTGTCTCGAACATGCAATTAAACAAAGAACACAACGCTGCGTCGCGCCGCTGGCTGGCCGTCGAAGATAACTCTTTCTGGCCTCTTGATTACCGTATACGTCAGATAGAATAATTATTTCAAGACTTTGCCTTCAATTTTGGCTAAAAATATTTGTTTGGCCAAAATTCCTTTAGAAACTTATACCGCTTACCTCGATAGGTAGATGGTTTGCTGTTGTTCAATCGACAACCGGTTCAATTATCCCCAAAATGCAATTTCCATCTCTGTGGAGAAAAATCACTGCATTGTAAAGATTCCACGTTTATATCTTAAAGATACATTTGTATGTACGTGCGAGGGCATGCGCAGCACATCACCACAAGAAACCATGTGGATCCAAAGCCAAAAGTATGAAAGAGCCTTACTTGCAACACCTTGTGTGATGGTTGGATGGGCTGTGTATGGTACCATGCGGGCCGCCGCCGCCGCCGTTTGCCATCCTAACTTGCTTATGAAAAAACACGCGCGCGATCATCTCCTTCAGGTTTTTCCATCCAATATAACTGTAATTTTAGCAAGTTTTCGATCTTGTGTCGTAATTTTCACCCTCTTCGCCTCCGTGCCATATAAAACTATATACATATACCATCACTGGATGTTTCCTTATAAATCTGCGAGCAACAAATAAAAGAGCTGGCGTGAAAACTTGTTCCATACGAGGATTAGCTGGTTCTTCATCTCTCCGTATATGATTCCATTGAACCTCCTTTACCAAGTTGTCCGACCAAGTTTTTATCAATGTTGTTTTTTTTTGTGTTCTTCTTAGTTTGTTGTTCTTTTACGTCACAGTCGAGCTGTGTATATGAATTCCACTTTGCGTCGAAGGTTGTTTTGGCCATATAAGCAAAACGGAGCAAAAATCGAATCCAACAAAACAGGGACATTATGCGTTTCGGACATTTCCGCAGATGATCACAACATTTTTATTGAACCACAAAGGGAAGAGGCATCATACAGCAAAAGAACTAAACAGAACAAAACAGCACACCACAGAGACTATTAAGATTGAATTTTTATTGAGAATTTTAATGAATTAAATGTCAAGCGAGATGAGCTAAAAAGGAACAGGTTGGTTATTGGAAGGAAACTTGATTCCTTTATGGTGCCAGATAATGTAATTGGTCTGTCCCTGCTTGACCATGTGGGTTGGGAAAGGTGATTTGCGTTTGTAAGATGCACTCAGACTCAGCTGTCATTTTTTTTAGTAGGACGAAAGACCTGTACATTGCTAACTATTAACTATTTTTACAGCCTCATGGAGCGAAATGAAACTTAATCCGATATGCTGTTTTTCTCGTTGTTGTTGTTGTTGCTTTCGTTGTTCTTAATTTTTATTGGGTTAATAGTGATGGAAGAAAAATGATTTGCCTAAGTGACCACAGGACCCACACTTGATATGTTGTCCCATGTGAAGATCATCCTTAGGTGAGTGAATTGAAGAGCCGACATATTGAGAATATAAAGTCAACGACGAAACCGACAACGACTGACTATACGTTTATACAACAAAACTTAGCCGACGACCGGTGAAGCGGCGATGAAGCAAAAGAATGAACATGCACATGTCTTGTGGTTTTATGAGACATACGGGCTAGTCAATGGTGTGGTTGCGTTTGATAATTGTCCTTGAATTGGGATATGGACTCTGGCGATGCACTCTTTGATTAGTCACAGGGAATTTGGCCTTGAACTAGTGATGTGCATGCATATAGGGCTATGTTAAAGGCTCTAGAATAAATTTTCATGTTGTGGTTCTCTGTGGCTGAAGGAATCGTAGATATGCTTATGTGGTGCTGATATTGGCAAGTGGATATACCGAATGCAATCCACTGGCAATAAAACTGACATAATTCGAATATAAAAAGGTAATTTAATGCTATTAAGCTTTATGCTTGTTTCTCGTAAAATTTATAATGAATAGGTACATTCTGTTCGAAGTTGTTATCTTCATTTATTATTTGTTAATTTACTTGGTTTCAAACAAATTATATAGTGTTAACTTATTGAGTCCTAAAGTCGATTAAAAGCCTACACAATAAATTCAATTTATAAAAAAATCGTAAATAATCGGTTTTCTAGATCTTTTAATTCTGAAATCTTAACATTTTTCAATGTTCTTTCTTCTTTTCGATCATTTATGACGACTGTTTTTTTGAATTGGTCAATACCTTGTGCTCAGAGTTTTCTTTCAAGCCTTTTCTTATTTCTGTGGCAATTAAAATAAAATTCTTAGAATTCAATCCAAAGTGATGCTCTTAAAAATCTTTTTCTGGTAAGCAGTAAGCATACTTAAATTTTCTACTCACGTTTTATTGAAATAAAACTGGAAGCCATCTCAACGCATATACATTTCAAATTATATCTCACAACACATTTAATGTCAGTTAGATAAAAACTTAACATTTATTCTGGAATCTTAGTGCGATAAGGCTTAATTCTGAACAGGTGGTGTCTAACTAAAGAAAACTCTTTAAAGATTTGAAGACTTTAGAAACCTGCTCATTGTTAAAGATGCATTGTTTGTCTTCTCAACTTAAAGTTAGTTTTTTTTTACTTCTGAGTTTTGTATGTCATTTTACTGCATAACTTGTTGAATTGTACGTGCCGAGTATTTATTACAAACTTCACGCACGAACAATTATTTAAAAAGTCATAAAGATTAGAATTGATGCCACAGCTATTCTAACAGAAGTTAAAAAAAAAAGAGAAAAAAACTGTGTTAGACTCAAAAAAAGATACAACTTAAAGAATGAAGCTAAGAATTTCAAATATCTAAATACACGCACATACAAATATTTCGCATAATAGAGAATGTTAATTTTCTAACTGAACATTTTTTGTTGCTTTTTTTGTTTGTACATCTGCTAAGAATACAATTTGATCCTCTTCTAGTTATCTTAATAAATTATGCACTATGTAACACCTCGAGTTAAACAGGCGCACTCACAAGATTGATTCTTAAGATTTATAAACATTCTAAGACCACTTTTGCATTTTACTCTTTTGCTTACTTGTAGTTGTACCTATAAGAAATTGTTTCCTTACCTTAACTGGGTCAGCACTTAAAAGAATTCCTGCAAGAAAAAGAAAATGAGAAAATTTCTCACGTTAGTAATTTGTAGTTTTACATTGTTAGAAAATTTTAATATAAGTTAATTTTTTCTTTTTTAATATTTTTAATTGGACTTTACTTTTTTTTTGCCTTAAGCTCATGAACGCATTAATTTAATTTATGTCTACGGAGTTAGTAGGTATGTCTTTCGAATATAGTATGAACGAAGTTATTTTTTAATACACATTATCTGATCTCTGCAGAAGAGAGATTAAAGCAAGCTATTTGAGACTAAAGGTTTGACGGGTATGAAAAGAACATAGAACATTTTGAATTTTTTTAAGAAAGATGTAATTGTCTTAATGCTTGACAAGAAGTGTCAGCTTAAAGCATCATGACATCTTTTGCCATCTTTTTTTTTTTTCGAGTAAAAATTGTATTTTCATGGCCAGTGAATAGTTGAGAACTTTCTGATGAAATTTTAGTTTTTTGAAATTTAATTTTTAGTTTTTGTTTTATTTAATATTTTGGTATGTAGTTTTCATTTGTTTTTACTGTTTCGCCATTAAGTCCGATTCATATTGAAAAATCATTAAAGAAAAAAAATGTTATATTCCACCTTATTCTCTGGATGAAACCGGAATAGAATTTGGCTTATGGCTAAAACACGTTCAGCCTTTTGCATGCAGCGAAATTGAATAGCACAGGTTTTTATAGAAGCATTACATATACATTAGGGTGGTCCTTAAATTGGACGAAGTCTTGGAAAGCCGTCATTCGATTCAAAACATTGAAGAAAAATTTCCTTAATTTTTTCAGATTTTTATTTCACAACCCTGGTCTCCCTATTTTTACTTTAAGGTACTAATTATGGGTAGAGGATTATTCTTATAAAACGCGGAACTAAATCAGAATGTATTGATTAGATTCAGACGAGAAAAAAAAATGTATCAAAATGTATCAAAAGAGCCGTCTATTTCCCCCGTTCAGGCGGGAGGGGTAATATTTTCTAGAAATTTGGCCGAAAAAACAGACAAAAATTATTTAAAAAAAAAACGGGAATACTGTCAATGTCACGCCTTAGCTTTTTTTTAAAGCCACGATTCCATTCTAACTATAATATGCTTCTTAAATAGAGTTTTTATTTTAAGTAGTTTTTAAAAAAATAATTTTTATGTTAAGCAATTCGAATTTTTTTGTTTTTTAGTTTCAAATTTAAAAATTATTTTTTCAAAAACTACTTAAAATAAAAAACTTTATTAAGGAAGCATATTATAGAATGGTTTCGTGGCTTTAAGAAAAGCTAAGGCGTGGCATTGTAAGTGTTCACATTTTTTTCTATTTTGATCCAAATTTTGAGAAAACTACCCCTCCTGTCTAAACGGGGGAAAATAAACCCCCCATCCAATACTTTTTTTTTCTCGTCTAAAGCCAATCTATACCCTCAGATTATTTTTGTGCGTTTTATAAGAATCACCCTAACCCCATAGTTAGTACCTAAAAATGAAAAAAAGGGTGACCAGGGGGGTAAAATAGAAATCTGAAAAATTAGGAAGAATCTGTTTTTTTATGTAGACCCATTTGATGCATATTCATCTCAGAATTTCCAAAAAAAAAAAAAAACAATATAAAGACCACCCTCATGTACATATACTTATTTATTTTTAAAGTTTTTTGAGGAATACCGAAAAAAATCATGCTAAACAAGGTGATTGAGTCCTTTTATTTAAGAATGGGTATGAAAATGTATTTCGAGTGCAGCGTTGTACGTAGCAATGCGTGCAGAATGAACAAAAGTGGGCCTAGATGGCTGCCTTGGGGGTCACCGGAGATAGATAAGAAAGAGCAACGATTATCTAGTAGAGGAGATCCATTTTAAGAAAGATGGTTCGGAGCTGAGAGTGGACAGTTTGAAAAGTATTAGCTTATGAGAAATTTTGTCAAAGGCCTTACTAAAATCGGTTGAGATAACATCGACTTCGTTACCTTTCTCCATGGCTTATAGCGTGAAAGACACAGATTCAACAAGGTTAGTGGTTGTAGATCAGTATTTAAGAAAGCCATGTTGTCTGGGGGAGATGAGAGATTTGCAGTGAAAACTTAACGTCTCTTACAAAATTCTTTCAAATTGTTAGGGTATGTGAAAAAGCTTTGCAGGCAATTAGACGATAATTGTAAAAATCACCCCTTGAACCCTTTTTGTGTATTGGGATTATAAAAGATGATTTCCATATCTGAGGAAATTCACCAAGATTTAGGAAAAGGCTTAAAATTTTTCAGAATGGAAAAGAAAGGGTGGAAGAACATTTTTTTAGAAGTACGGCAAAGAGGCCATCGGAGCCACTATTAAGTTTATCATTTTGCTAATTTAATTTGATTTCTATGAGGTGCGGATCGACAGTTCGAGGGAGAAGCGGTCCAAGAGAAAAAAGAGTTTAAAAAATTAAAAATTCTTCAGCAAAATTTTTGAAAGTAGATTTCGGAAACAAAACTTTTACCTTGCCCGAATTTCCACCCCACCTATCTAAAAAGCCTTGTTGGACTTAAATTTCTTGAAACTTAGTGGTAACACATTCAAGTTGTTGCTCTTGTACATTAGTGTATTCTGCGCAGCTCGCATTGTTTTAGTATGGATTTCTATCAACATAAAAAACCCAACTTTAATAAGAATTAAATTTTCTTAATTATATGTAAAATTCAATCAAAAATAAAATGCTTGACTGGGATTGCACGTACTTGCTCTTATGGTTTGAGACCCTGAAGGTTGAAGAAATTTATTTTTAAAAACATAAAAATTATGAGAAGAAAACCTTTTATGGATGAAATACACTTTTTAAATAAGCTAAAATAATTTCTTTGAAAGTTCTAAATTAAAAAAAGAACGCCATCTTAATTCTTGATTGAATATGATTGCATGAAAAAAAATATTTTTAATCATTGAAGCGGTTTTCTTAAGAAATAATTTTTTTTATATCAAATTCTTACAACATCTTTAAGGAACATTTTTGGCATACAAAATCGTAATTATTTATCTATTGCATAAAATAAAATTTCAAAAATAAGTGTCAACCGGCTTTTTAGATATTGAACTATCAAAAAAAAAGTTGAAACTTTCTTTTTTAAATTCAAAAACTCTTTTTTGAAAATTTTGGTTAGCACTATTTTTAAATCTTACTTGAAATTTGTATATACAAACAATTATCTAAATCTAATAAGCAGATATTGAGAAAATTAAAAATTAAAAAATATTCTATGAGAAGTACATTAACAGTTGCTATTTTGAAATTTTTATAATTTTTGGCTGTATATCGCACTAATTTAAGTATACAGAAAAAAAAATACAAATACTAAAAAGTTTTTTTAACTTTTGTATGGAACGTACTACTGTTATTACTTGACAAAAGTAAATTTTTTTCTTAAACTTCCTAACAGAGTGTGAAAAGAACCCCTAATACCGAGTTTTATAAAAAATTAGTTTTGATTGATTTTCAAAAAATTTTGTTAACATTTTTAAAAAAATCCAAAAAAAAAAAAAAATTGAAAATTTTAGTAAGAAAAACTATTTGCATTGCTTAGAAGCAATTCTGCCTTAAAAAAAGTTATTGAAATCAAAATACACAATCGTTTTGAAGAAAATCGAACAAAAAAAATATTCTTAGTATTAATTACCATAGTTAATAACCATTTTTAAAAATAATTTCCTATCCAAAGGAAGCTCATACCAAAAGAAATTTATTGATTTTTTTTAAGAAAAGTTGTGGAGCCGTTTTTGAGAAAAAAAGGACTTTGTAAAATTGTTAAAAAAAATAAACTGTATGACAGGTACTGTTATTTTAAGTTCTAAAAAAAATATAAAAACGTATGGGCAGAATCACCAAAAACCACTTTATACCAAGTTTTGAGAAAATTGATCCAGTCGTTTAGGCTGTAGACGAACAGACATATTTTTGTACACACCTTTTTGGTGTTCTCTATCATCGTAATGTCATATTTAATTATTATCTCGATTTTTTTTTTAATAAATCCAAAACTTGCCTATGTATATCGCAAGTAAAATTATTAAAAAACGAACAGAGCCAAATTAAGCCTGGTTTTCTTTAGAACTGCGCTTTTTCATCGAGAATAAAATCAAAATATTATAAATTTTATATAATATTAGCTATGTTTTTTGTATGAACCTATATTCAATGTTTACATTTAAATAAATATGCTTGGTCCAAACACTCGTAATCATTTATGAGTTTTTAAAATGACTCCAATATTTAACTCGTTGAAAACCTAGTCTTCAAATGAAAACTGAAATTATTTAATAAAACACTTCTTCTAACTATTCACCCCGAACGAGAAAAGTAAGTTAATAAAACTTCAAACTGTAAAAAAAAATTGTGATGCGTAATCACACTTAGATTGCTAACTTGAAAAAGAAAAATACCATATGTACAACGTAATTCTGTATTTTATTCCATGCAACGCGGTATCATTTGTAACTGTACCATTCTCCATGTAATTATCGTGACAAATCAATCTTATTCTGTCCACCACTTAGTCCAAAATGTCGGACTTACGTCATACAGCAAAGAAGAAGCCGTCATGACATCAATCCAAACACTTAAATGACCTATCTCATGCACCTCCCCCCCCCCCCCTTCCACCACATTGTAGAAAAATAAGTTATAAAACAGAATTCAAATCACGTTGCTATTGTTCTTTTCGATCAGACTCAAAACTCCCTGCAGTAGCTCAACTAATTGAAAAATAACTCACGAATCATCCAAGCATAACATAACATAGAAAGAGACTACCACTACTACGATTGCGTTGACCGACCGACACAGCGACGTGTACCTTACCGGCTTCCCATCATAGAGAACCCAAAGCCAAAGAACTCGAAAACCACCTTCATCAACAGCCCCAATGATCTATTTCAGTGATTCCATAACTCATATTCTCACGTTCCACATTCTTTAAACCATCAATTTTCCCTATTTTCTGGTATATGCCGTGATTCTATTCTTATTCTTATTTCTTCCCTTTTTTTCTTTTTATTTTTTGCAAAATACTTCCCAGTCTCTTCCTAATATATTCAAATAACTCCATCAAATTACCTTCAAGCGGCTGTCATGCAACATGGCGTTGCAACAAAACAAGACATCACTCCCCGAGTCATAGTCAAGTCAAGACGTTTGGAAACAACAACAGCAACTGGACAACGAAAAAAATTACCTATATTTATTTGTGCCTTCAAGTTGGTCTCGAGCCAAATGTACATAGATGAAGACTCGTTTGGGTCTCGCTATAGGTATGTCTGTCTACACCTGTGCAGGCCCATTCGCTGCATGTTGCAGAGTTGCCCAATAAATTTTACATTTTAATTTACTGCATAAAAAAAGGAGCAGCATCACTAAAATAGTCCTGGGAGAAAGCGTTTCAAATGGAAGGAGTCAGATTACATCAAATGATTTTTGTAACTTTCTTAATTCTGTAGTGTTTGCTAAAAAAAAATGATCCAGTGATACATAACGCTTGTTTCTAGACAGATGGACCAGTTTCTGAACATGTTTCTGAAAACGCTCAAGCTAAACCTTGAAGAACAGTCACTCAAAGCCTATGGATTCCTACCATCAGCGATACATTTTTTTTACCAAATACCCAAAATACAACAGTACCTTCCGAACTATGATGCAATAGAATAGACCTTAATCACTTCTTAGTCCTTTGTCCTGATACACAAATTGTACAGAAATGCAAAGCATCTGAAGACATTTCTTCCAAAGGAAGCTGTAAATTGACTTAGTTGTGTGTCTTAATTTGAATCCTCTTTTTCAGAACAGAATCCTTAGAAACACGATTCTGATTGCCGTAATTAAATTGCAAACATTTTTGCAGAATTGACTTTTATGGACTTAACATTCTAAAAATATATAAATACACCCAACAAGAGTTGTCGCATAAAACTTTTTATGCTTGCTACTTTTTTTTTTAAGATATATGTTTGTAGTAACGTTCAACAAAGATACTTACTTAAACTGAGATTCAAATTGGTATAAAAGATACTCATTTTAGATTGAAGTTAATACGTTTTTTTTTTTCTTTTTTCTTGTAATCTTGATGTTAGTTTCTTCGTTCTATAAATTCGTATGCTAATAAAACCTGCAAACATGCAACTTGGTTAATTGTGAGATTTTAATGCTCGCTGCTGAATGGGAGAGTATAGGAAAAAAAAGAAGTCATCTTAACCTAGTTTTAGTGGTTTAAATTAAGAGACTCTTTCACTTATCAGTCATGCAATGGATTTAATGTCTTTGAGTATTTTTTTTTTTTTTGTATCATGGATTTTTAATGGGAAAACCGGGTGCTTAAAAGACTTTCAAGGTCTTTAAAACGAAGGATTTATTTATTTTTAAACTTTTTGTGAATGCAAATTAAATTTTATGGTATTCACGCACCAGGAAAAGATTTAAGACTTGAGATTTTAATTTTATTGGTGGAATGAATTGCTGGTGGAAAACTTCTTTTTTTTTTTTTGCGACAAAATTTAGTTAACAGCTGGATGCCACTTTATGTAGCTAGAGTATCAAGTTTAATATTTTTGTTTTATACAAGAAGGATTAACATTTTTTTTCTAATGCTGAAAAAAGCTGAAGTGGTGTGGAGTATTTTACTTTATGACAAATTAGGTCCTTAATAACTTTTGTCTGCTCCCCACACATTTCAGCTAGAAATGTATATTTTAGTTGTAAACCAAACCAGTTACAAGGAACATAATATAGTAAATAAACAAACATTCAAATTTTAAAATAAAATGGTGAATTTTAGAGGCGTTAAATACTCAAATAAAAGTTTTAATGTTCCGCATCTTTAAAAATAATAGGTTCTTAAGAGCCAATTAAAACGATCAGGAAAAGTTGAAACAATATGAAATTGAATATTCTACCTTATGGCCGTTAACAGTGAACAGGACAAATATGTCACTTAGGAAGCTGTTACCATGCAAATACATTAACACAAATAAAAAAAAAAGGAAAATAATGGAACTTAAGAAATCATTGGAACGATTTGTTCCACTTTTTTTGATATGACTATAAGCTAAGTAAAAAAACTTGGAAAATACCTGCATAACCTAAAGATCTAAGAAAGATATTGCCCTATGGTCTCGATCAAACGGTCTTTGATTAAATTCTACCTATTCAAAATGCTTATTATTTTCAAAATACTCTACAAACACATCCTGCTTTTCTCCAATACTACTCAATAATAACCCTATATTCAGTTTGTTGGCTCAACCAAGAATATTGGAGTAGTATTCAATAAGACACTCACTTGGTTAAATCATATACAATTTATTATAGGTAGAGTATACGGAGGCTTACGTATGTTATGGACCACCCAAAGAATCACTCCAATAAAAACAAGAATGATACTTGCTTACTAATGTGAACTATTTGGTAATTGCGATTCCAGGTACAGAAGGAAATTTAATTTAGTCTATAATAGTGTGACAAGGTATGTTTTTGGTCTACGGAGATATGTTCATTCATATCAAATCATACCCAAGACAAATATACGGTGTTTCTTTTAATAACTTACTCTCATTTGTGACCTTTATAATACTCCACAATGTCATGCAAACACGATAATCACCAAATTTTTACAACGGAATACTTTTTCCACACTCCACTCGAAGTTGCGATCTGAGACCAATACGCTACTCCCATCTTGTCTCGAGCCGTTAATTTTTCGTTCACGCGGTTCGGTTTTGGAATTCCCTACCTCCAACTATAATGATGATAGGTTCTACTACTCGGTTCTGAATAAGACTAAAACAATATTTTGAGGTGCTCCCATGATTTTAACTCTTCTCTCTTTTTACTGTACTAAAGGGTTTTTCAAACGGGACGCTACAAAAGTAAAGCGACAGGGACAGCAAACGACGCCATATTTCTTGCCGCTCTTTTGACGTTTCTCTTCAGTAAGGTTTGCCATTTCATGATGGAAAGATATACGAGCCAACAACGAGTCGAAATTATTAAAATTTACGACCGAAATTCGGAGTCAGTGGCCTCAACGTTAAACCGAACTTCGGAGTCAGTGGCCTCAACGTTAAAAGCGCTACGTCCAATTTATGGTCGTCATAATCGTCCTAGCAGATCAACAATTGAGCGTCTAGTGGAAAAATTTTAATCCACATGCACAGTACAAAATTTTCCCGTGCCAGTGAGACGAAGAAGTGCCCGTAGTGTCGAGAATATTGCTGCTGCTGAGGCTTCAGTTGCAAAAAGCCCAAATGTGTCTCTCACACGTCGTTCTAAAGCGTTGGGCATCTCTGTGACGTCGTTGTGGCGAATTTTGCGAAAAGATCTTGGCCTACATCCTTACAAGATTAAATTGACGCAAAAACTGAAGCCACTTGACTACCAGAAGCGTCGGATGTTCGAGAATGGGGCTGAGCAACAACTTGAAAATGATTCGGATTTTTATCGAAAATCATCTTCAGCGATGAGAATCATTTCTGGCTGAATGGCTTCGTCAATAAACAAAATATGCGGTATTGGTCAGGCAGCAATCCACACGTACTCCATAAGTCATCATTGCATCCCGAAAAAATTACGGTTTGGTGAGGTTTATGGGCCGGTGGCGTCATTGGGCCGTACTTCTTCCGTGATGATCAATACCGGCACGTTACTGTGAATGGGGATCGCTACCGTTCAATGATAACCGAATATTTTTTGCTCCAATTGGATGATATGGGCTTGGAAGACATGTGGTTCCAACAGGACGGCGCCACAAGCCACACAGCGAATGTCACAATCAATTTATTGGAAACCAAGTTTGGAGAACGTGTTATCTCACGAAATGGTCCAGTCGCTTGGCGGCCTCTGTCGTGCGATTTGACGCAGTTAGACTATTTCCTGTGGGGTTACGTCAAGTCTATGGTCTATGCCAACAAGCCAGCGACGATTGATGAACTTCGTACGAATATAGAACGTGAAATTGCAGCAGTATTGACCGATTTATGCTTGAAAACCGTTGAAAATTGGGTTCAGCGTTTGGACTTCTGCAAGCGTGCCCGTGGTGGCCATGCAAAAGAAATCGAGTTCCATACATAATGGCATCGAACATACTTTTACAAGAATAAAGAATTTCATTGATATCCAAAACCGTTTTTGTTTTATTTAAAAAAACTTTGGAAGCGCTCTTATTGAAAAACCCGATAAAAGAATGATAAACACTTTTCATGCAATATTTACACCCATACAATTTTGATATTCTTATCGCAAATCATCAATTTTCTAAGGTCACACCCGTAAAGCAACTAAATTGGATCATATAACTGAACCAATAATTTTTCATAATTTAGTATACTAATTTATTTAAAGAACTTCAGTTGTCTTGTCGATTAGTAAAGTTTTAATTTATAAAGTGGGAATAGTATGTGAATAAATTAATACAATATGTAGTCTCACTGTCACGATGTAACGATGCAAACACCCGTATAAGAATTTTTTTTTTTATATGGATCCAACGAATTAAAACTTTTTTTTTCAATACAATCATATTCAATCAAGAATTAATATGGCGTTCCTTTTTTTCATCTCAAACTCTCAAAGAAGTTTTTTTAAGCTTAATTTAAATATCGTATTTCATGCTCATTTGCCTCAAAATTTTAAAGGCAAAAAATTTTACAGAGACTTTTGTTAAGGGCTTAGCATGATACTACAGGGTGGCGCACGAATCGTGCTACAAAAATAAAACGTAATAACTTTTTTTCTGTGTGAGTAATCGGCTTATTTTTTTTTATTTTGTAGGTTACTATTTAGATTTATAAAAATGGATGCTTGGGATACGGAGAAAAGAATTTGGATAGTGCAACGGTACCATGCTTTGCTGTCCGTCATTTCCGTCCAAAGGGAATATAGGCGGGAGCTTGGCGGTAATCCCCCGAGTAGATGGACCATTATGAGGTTTGTAAACATGTTTGCCGAATCTGGAAGCATCGCACGAAGGCCGTACCATCGAGATGCCAATGTTCGGGTTCAGGATACAATCGCAGCAGTAGCATCTGCAATACAGGCCAATCCGAGCGTTTCGACCCGAAACTTATCGGGGCAAATTGGAGTTAGTAGACGGTCATTACAACGGATACTTCATGACGATTTAAACTTGTTTCCGTACAAAGTCCAAATTACTAGCAAGTTAAACCCTCAGGATTTGCCTGTTCGCCTGGAATTTGGCCAAAAAATGGTATCAATGGCCGAAGAAGACAACACATTGATCAATTGTTTGTTCATGTCTGATGAGGCCCATTTTGATCTTAACTGCAATGTAAACAAGCAAAATTGCCGTATATGGAATGAGTCTAATCCAGAAATGCTCCATGAGACGGAACTGCACCCAGAACGAGTCACTGTGTGGTGCGCAGTTTCATCAAGGTGTATTGTCGGGCCGTACTTCTTTGAAGAAAACGGTGTAACCGTTACTGTCAATGGGGACCGCTATTTAAAGATGTTGAAGGAGTTTTTTTACCCAGAACTGCGCCGAAGACGTATACCATTTAACAGCGTTTGGTTTCACCAAGATGGAGCAACTGCACATATAGCCAGACCAGTTATGGCGGAGCTAAACAAAAAATTCGCAAACAAATTAATTTCTAGGAACTCCATTCTTCGCTGGCCCCCAAGGTCACCTGACCTGACTGCACCAGACTTCTTTTTATGGGGTTATGTCAAGCAAGAAGTGTATAAAACGAAACCCAGGAGTTTAACTGAATTAAAGCAGTCCATAACGACAATAATTGAGGCGATCCCAACTTCAACTCTTCAGGCCGCAATGAATAATTTTTTGATCAGGTGCCGCATATGCGTGGGAGAGCGTGGAGGTCATTTGCGGTCTATAATCTTTAAAAACAACTAACTATTTAAAATAAAATTTAATTTTCTAACCAATAAAAAAAAAATAAATGATCGATTAAAAAAAAAGTTATTTGAATTTCTTATTGTAGCACAATTGGTGCGCCACCCTGTAGTTATCAATCTTGTGAATATTTAGTCAATGACTAGCTATTCCAAATGTTTAAACTTTTTTTTTGCTTAACTTACAAGTATCATACATATTTCATTTCATTTGAATCCTTTAAAGAATTTTAATTTCATGGACATTGGTTTTGTGCGTTATTAATAAATTATTATTTGATGAAAAAATCAATATTTGATTTAAATAAGTATTTAATGTTTATAATATCACTTTAACTTTATTGTTCACAAAAAAAGAAGTTGGGTACCCCCAGAATTAGAACCCTGGACCCTTCGGATTGATCCTGATGCATCGATCAGAAAATTCCAATCCACAATAACTGTGGCCACAAAATTTATTGTTCACCTTTATTATTTTTATTATTATTACCTATGTACAAGAACCTTCTCTCTGCTAAAAAGAACAAACTATATGAATGTAAAAATTTCATCCAAACCGGTTAAGTCGATTACAAGAATTTTTTCCTCATAAAAATTTGTATTATAGGTTATTATAAATTTATTGAACCATAAATGAATTTCAAAATAAATGACAAAAATGTAAGAACTACCTTCCAGGGCTTTGAGCTCAACTAATAATAATATTTTTTTTGTCAATACCAAAAGATACCACTGAAATCCTAAGTAAATTTCGGGACAAAAAATACTTTGAACTGGTATTGTATTATAATATCTAGTCGTCTTGAAAAAAATAAACTTTATAATGGTCGCTTTCTATAAATCCATATTTTTTTTTGATTGACATCATAACAAAAACACGTTAACACTTGACAAATCATTACATCCAAACATTTATTCCAATTATCCAATGTGTTGTCATTTTTTTCTCTTAAAATACCTGGATCTTATAATGCAGATAAACAATCAACTTAACACTTTTGATAAAACTCGTATCACTTTCAACTTATAGTTACAAACAATTTCATCAATTAATCTTTTACAATAAGTAACTACAACAATAACAACAAAAAATTAAATCAATAAAATTCAATTGATTCGTGAACAACAACAAAAAAAAATAAACAAACTTAAAAAGATATTTGTGTAATAATTCCCAACTGATTATCCAGAATTATCGAAAAAAACCGCACAACTTCATTCCGATCTTCCAATCTTATGCCGAAACACAAAGAATTAGGTCAAAACATTCGATGGCCTGCCTGTCTGTTGTACGATGTTCGAATAGTGGTAAAGTGTTGTTGTGTTACAAGAGATCGATGGAACTATCCATCCCATTCATTGTATATGTATATGGTGAAGCTTGAAGTTGATGCTGTGGCGCATATATCTACTATATAACCAAGAACCATTACCACTTTGTTGTTGTAGTTTTTGTTGGTTGGTTAGTCGACCCACAAACACCAAATGGCCAGCATCGACTTGCGGCACCAAACCAATGCCGATTCAATGATCAAGAATTTGTGATAAGTTACGGTCGTATGTTGCAAGTGCGTTCAGAAAACCACACCTGTGTTGTATATGATGCGTTGCTGATATTTTTGTTCTTCTTCTTCTTCTTTTCTCTTAATATGATGGGAACAGGGCTGCCAGCACAGACTTTTCCAATTGAATTGTTTTTATACAAAAAATAAACAACGATTTTTTTAGTATTAACCGAATAATATAAAAGCAAGCTCATGAGGCTTAAAATCTTTAAGAGAATTTGTATTCAACAAAAAATTATGATATTTTCAAATGTGGGCCGAAAATTTTTGATTTTTTGATGCAAAAAAATCCCATGCAAATTGGAGTCCTCATCAAAACACAAAACCTGGCAATCATGGTTTGAAATGGCAGTAGATATGTGCGGTCTGCTATTGACCTGTTGCGTAGAACAGGTATTAAAACACAAACACACCGACACATACACGCATACATATTAACTTTCAGGGCATATTATTTATTTTTCCGTTATATTGTGGCGTAATGGCCCGATAGACCGTGTGTGTTTCATGAACGAAGAGAAGAAAAATGGTCATTTCCAGTTTTCTTTGATTCTGTTGTTGTAACCTATCGGTGAGATGCTTAACAACAACAGCGTCTATCTTCTATACTGCTACCAATAACAACCTCGTGCACTAGTACGAATACCTAGTATCAACCAGATCTTGAGGTCATAGATGTTTTTTTTTTTATTTTATGTTTACCGTGTGTCTAGTAGAGCTGTGGTAAAATGGAATTCCAATATCACATTGTCTATGGGCCTATTCACAAGTAAAGTTCTTTTGAAGAGTTATTGCCCAGTTAGATTTAAAACAACGTTGCACTTGACCGTTTAATGCCTCTGACGATGATTTCCTTGTGATATGGAAAATATCTGTACCTTTTGCAGTAGGTATGCACTATGGAGGTATATGTGGAGTAGAAATATATTTTATTTATAAAAATCTCTTTAGATACATTCGAACTGATTTGCACCTAAATGACAGAATCCATGTGGGCTATTAAACGGTAGGTAGACCATGGTAACATGTAAAGAAAAAATAGCAACATGGGCGGATAATATTTCGTATCGTCTTTTTGGATTATGTATATTTGATATGCCACAGGGGTCTAGGTTAGGTGCTTTGCTACTTAATTGCACTGTCAGAAAATTTGTGTGAGTTGGTGTGATTGGTTGCTTTTTCTTATTGGAATGTTGTTTGTGCAAATTCTAATAGTCAGCCAAGAAGTGTCAGAATGTGGTTTGGGGTTTCTTGGTATTTATTTTAATTTTTCATTTGTGAGAAGCAGAACAGACGGATGGACATTCTTTTCATATTTCGAGTGGGTTTTGGTCTGTGATTGGTTTTCTCTCTTATATGATCAATCTTCAGGCATTTATATACGTATAATAAATTGGGTTTAGTAATAGCATAGGGATAGATATTTTAATAAGATGTCATCTTATTTTTTGCAAAAATACTAACTGATTTATATTCGATGATTATTATTGATGACATGAATAGTTTTTGAAAAGACTGGGTACTGTTATTCTACAGGTTCTAGTTAAATGGGACTAACTAACAACAGTTGGCTGTATTTGACCAAAAGAGCTTTTGACAACATGACACTTATACAAAAATATTGCCATTGAATCAGAAACCAAACTATTGATTTATTTAAAGGAATTGTTGTTGGATTTCTCTGTAAGTTTCATAACTACATACGTTATTGATTCCTAAATGAAATCAAAAGATCAGGGGGGGGGGGGCATTTTCAATAATTTCTGTGAAAGGATTTTCAGTTTTAATTTTTTATTTTTGTTTATTGAGGGAAATTTTACAAAAATGTCATATCTCTCGGTACCGAAAAAAAAGCTCAAATAATGAATAAATTGCCAAGTTCGTTATCTATCAAACACATTCAGTGTTTTAAATGATGAAATTTTTTTTTATAAAAAATGATTAGCTGAGAATGCTTTTTTTTATCTGAATACAACCATTTTCGCAGAGACAGAATACGAAATTCCGAATGCCAAAATCCCGAAAATGAAAAAAAAAACTTGAATAACAAAATCCCGAATGACAAAGTACCGAATGCCAAAATCCTGAATACCCGCACCCACATGGCTTAATTTTGCGTGCTGTTTTTAAGACCTAAAATTTTACTAGGTATTAGAATTAAAATTGTTCTTTTTTGCTGGGTAAAAAAATGCTCACTCATAAGCTGCTAAAAACTAAATGAGCATTTATTATAGGATCTGCTCATGAGTGATTACTTATGAGTATTTTTATTCAGCTTATGCTCGTGAGTGTTTGAGTATGATTATGCTCACTCCATGAGCACTCTCATAATGCTCATTAAAGCAAGCTCTTTTCTTAAGTACGATTCAAGAGTGACAAATTTAGTAGAGAAGAACAAACCGACACGACATACTCGTATGATTAAAAAATTAGAATCACGACCTGTTAACAATTCACGAACGCATTTTGAGTCCCCTCCCGTAAATATGATTTATTTTGTTGCATTTCTTAATTTCACATTGCGTTTAAAAACATATTTTCACAAACGAAGTGCTAAAATCACAACGAAGAAGAGCAACACTGGTCGTTATTCATTTCACTCTGTGAAAAAAATCATGACCAGATCAAGATCAAGACGAAAGTATAAAGGATAAGAACGATATGTCGTGATTTTCCAGGTGCAGGGTAAAAAGTCCATAAGCCAAAAGTCCATAATGGGCTTTTGGCTCACTTGGGTGGGTTAGAAGTCCATAAATGCATTATGAACTTTTAACCCACCTAAGTGGACCGAAAGTCCGGAAAAATTCTTATGCACTACTGGCTTAGAGTTTATGGAGTTTTGGACCACTTAGATGAGCCAAAAGTCCATAACAATATGAAATGATACGATTAATATTTTAGTTGGATATAAAGGACAAATTCGAAGTTTCCTTAAATCCAGAATCCTTAAATGCAAAACAAACTTTGCATACACCCAAACTTGCACCTACCCCAAATTCTATAGTGACCCAAGCAGGGGGTTGCAGCAGTACTTCACTGTTTATTCCTGTGAGTTATTTATAAATACAGTACAGGATTAAGGCGGATAAAGATTGAAGTATGTTTGGGGTTGCATGCTGCCCCCCTGCAACCCCTCTGCTTGGGCTCACTATAAGATTAGGGGTAGGTGCGAGGTTGGGTGTATGCATGGTTTCTTTTGCATTTTTTGACTAAAGTATGGACTTTTGACCCACTTTCTGAAAAAAAAACTATGAACTTTCGACCCACTTCCTTATAGGATTTTGGCCCACTTTAGTGAGTTATTAGTTCATAATGCATTTATGCACTTCTAACCCACCCAAGTAAGCCAAAAGCCCATTATGGATTATGTAGATTTTTAAGCTGAAGAGTGTGAAGTTGACGAAAGTTTTAGACATCATCCCAACCAGTGCCACACCTACTTTTCTTATAATGAAATTTTCATCTCAATCAGTTGTTTTAGAGAGCTTAAATTTCGGAAGTATAATTTTTACTAATTATAACCTAAAAAACTACATACAAAAGGGTTGGAAGTCCAACCAAACACTGCCACGCGCTTTTTTCTCGTATTTGAGCTTTATCTTTAATCCGTTGCTTTAGAGAGCTGACATTTTGTAAATAAGCTGTCTTAAAAATAAAACACAGCACATAGCCTTTTTGGAAATCCACCCACTGCCACGCCTTCTTTGCTTTTATTTTAGTTTAAAAAACCTGAAATTTTGTTAATAATCTGTCTATCTTCTTCTAGAGCCTTCAGCACAAGATGTTAAATTTTTAGAAATCCACTCATTGCCACGCCTACTCTTCTTATACATATTTTAGTTTTCTCCTTAATTTTGAAGCTCTAGAGAGCTGGCATTTTGTAAAAGAGCTGTCAAGACCCTGGATTTTTGTAAGAGAATTCATGATAGTTGAACTGAACTTAAAACAAATTGCGTATGACAAGGCCCTCACCACGTCACTGATGAGTCCAAGCGAGTAAGACGGACGAAACGACGTCTGTGAATTTAGCAGCGCAACTTTCACCCAGTCAAATGGGACCTCGGCCGGAATTGGCAGATTTTTTTGCATTTTTTTGCGTTTCTATTCCCGATTTTGCAGTTTGCCAAATAAGGGTTCAATCGAGTTACCTGCTGACTTCACAGTGAAGTAAGCAAGTCACATAGTTTATCTCTGGAACCAAGTATGCTAGGAGCTTGCAATAAGACTCCAAATTTGCAGTTTTATTGCATTTAAACGATAGGTTCAAAATTTGAAGTCCTTTTTTTGCTGCTCAGTGTTCTCTCATGTTCTCGTTACCCTGGCTCTATTATGAGTGGGCATTTTGTTTCTTTATTTGTGCTCACAATCATGTTCATGAGTATTTAGAAACTGCTCATGCTCATGAAGAAAAAATAACAAAAATCATTTCTCCAATTTTTTCTTATGTTCAATGTTTGAAAATTAACAACGGGAAAAATGTAATACATATATCCAAATTAATAAGCAACTATTAGTGGAACACTATTGCACAACGAAGCAATTAAACGAATTACCTTATTACTCATTTCTCCATTTTCAGCTTAAATGGATAGTGTACTCTTCCAGTTACGACTCGAACAATAGTAGGTCAAATATTTTCACAGTTTCTAATAATATTGTATTTTTGCACCACCAGCTTGTTTATTTTTTTTTTCCTGAACACGATTTACACCTATCCTAGCTATAACTTTCTTTCAAGACGTTATATTGGTACTAGATAGATGGAAACATTGAAAAAGTGTCACCTCAAGACCAAAACAAAAAAATAACAAAACATCTTTTCTTAAGTTAAATCAGCAAAAAACCAAGCTCCCAGCCAATCTTTATGTAAATGACCTCGAGAATAGACCTCTTCGTTGGCAGAAGATCGGGGGCTGTCTGTTTGTGCGACACGATTCATCGACGATGTTGACTTTATCGGACCCTGACGAATACAAAAAAAAAACACACTAAACGAAAAGAATCCACCTCCTCTTAACTTTCCCATGTTATTCCAGTTAACATATATGATATCCGCAACAACTTGATACACGAATTATAAAGACATCATTATATGGTTTTTTCGTTTTTTTTTTTTCTGTAGACTTTTGCCTCTTAGACCTCGGATCAACCTTTTTCTTCTTCTACTTCGTCGGTCTGTAGGTCTTTCTGTCTACTTTTTTTTTTTTGTTTGTTCTCTCCAGACTAAACGATTTGTGAACAACTTACAATGGAAAAGTAGCAAAATATAGCAACAAAAATATAAATCAAGACACTCGCAGAAGTCGTGCACGAAAGGAAGAAACACTCTCGACTTTCGTCATCCAATTGCTGAATTAGATCCCATTTGGAAATCAAAAAGAGGCGAAGAGTGCGAATGCCCCCGACTTTTTGTGTTGAGGTTTACTTTTGTGCAATCGAATAGAAAAGTCAATGCGAGCAGTCTTCATTTGGGAGAAGTGGTTGGCATTAACCCTGTGCCCCTTTTACCCTCCTCCATTACTAATACAATAACAACGACCAACAACAAAAAATCTCTCATGTTTACCCAAATTGAATTGTGTGTGAAAAGAAGAAGAGATGCAGTCTCGCCTCAGTGGCCATAGTAGTGGGAAACGATTTGGCCGCCCCATCATCCATCCGTATCTATGTACATATCTACACAAAGCCTAAACTATCCTAGCCATAGGTCCTCTAGCGCAACTCCGGTATGAGTATATATAAAAAGGTATACTTACAGAGAAAAACAAGCTTAACGAAATAGGACACAAGTTGATCACGTTTTTGGCGTCCAATACTACACAATCGGACATGAAACATGACTCACATTTGTTTACGGGGATTTGTGCTGATGCTCTTCCATAGTAGTCATTCTCAAAATCTTAACTCAAAACCTTAAAGTCGCACGACATTTTACAAAGTTAAATGGTCAAAATGAAAGAAGTAAATACACGGTGATGACGGTTGGTGGTTGTGCGGGGAAGTGAAATGTTTTGTGTATCTTGAGAATTATTCATGTTGAAGTTAGAAAAAAGAAAAAGATAACCTAAAGTCCTGAGTATTTTAGATGTCGCCTTCTTCGTTTATCTTTTGAGAAAATTTTAATGATTATTTGGGATAATTAGGATGAGACATGGAATACAAAAGCTTTGGGTTAAATGGAGACAACACGTTTGCGTTTCAATGACTTTAATTCTTTCAATTTTTTTCCAAAGGATTTTAAACTTTCCATTTGATTATTGTTTGTTTGGACTTCTTGGTGTTAGTGGGGTTGGGAGGAGGTGGGATGATCTTGTCCATCATTTGTCTACATTTGGGCTAACATTAATATCGTGGGTATAAATCCTCATTTGAAAATAGTTCATTAACTGTTTTTTTTATAGCCCATGTATGCTATAAAAAAAACAAAAGCAAAAAAAAAGGAATCAAGAACCCCCAAGTTAAATGATAGGAAACATGGAGGATAGTGTTAGCTTTTCCACCTGCTATTCATGACCTTTCTCAGGAAAAAATTCTATATTTCTTTTTATAGCAAGTACTAGAACAAAAAAACGTTGTACTAGGAAGGGAAGGTTAGCCGATTGGGTACGTTTGCCTAAAAGCCTTACAGGCGTATCCATTCAAAATTTTATTCTTTACTTCAAGAAAAAATATTAGTTTTTGTTTTTATGGGAAACATTTACAAAGCAAATTTTAAGCAAAACTTAAGAAAAGCAAAGCAATTGATTCTTTGGCCCACTAACATAAAAAGAAAATAGTTTTAACCTAAAGAAATAAATACATTTTTTTTATAGCAACCATCAATAGATAAAAAAGAGTACCCGATCTCCAAAATAAAAATTTGTAGAATGATACTATATGGTTTGTTCACATTTTTCCAGTAATATTACCGTTTTTTCACCTTCAGAAAATTTTATTTCATCATCATCTTTTTTATAGCAACTATTAAAGTCAAAATATCATCCAGTTTCCCCAAATGAAGAAACTTAAGAAGAGCAAAGCAATTGGATTCTTTTGCCCACCGACATAAAAAAAAAATTGTTTTTTACCTTAAGAAATAAATAATTTTTTTTATAGCAACCATCAATAGATAAAAAAGAGTACCCGATCTGCAAATTAAAGATTTGTAGAATGATATGATATGGTTTGTTCACATGTTTCCAGTAATATTATCGTTTTTTCACCTTCAGAAAATTTTATTTCTTCATCTTTTTTATAGCAACTATTAAAATCAAAATATCATCGAGTTTCCCCAAATGAAAAATTAGGTAGTTGGGGGTTATTCCATCCGTTCGTCCTCAATTGTTAACAATTGCTTATCCACCCTCGAGAGAAACCATATGTACAACATTTCTTTTTTATAGCAAAACACACTTACAATAATTTAGTCACAATTCAATAACTTCCAAAGTGTAGTCAGTTGTTTGATTGTCCACCACCCAAGTTTACCTATTTGTTTTATAGTAAAAATAAAAAAACCCAAAATCATGGTCTTTATTTTGACTACGAAAGTTGCTATAAAATATTTAAATTTGATATAATTTAAACTCAAAATGGAAATAGAAACAGCTTCCAAGATATGACTTTAATTTATGGTACTTTTGCTATAAAAAATGTCGACAAAAAATTTTACTGGGTATAGATTTAAATTTTTTTTTTTTATGTGTATTCATAATAATCTGGTGAACAGACTGGATAGTTATGAATTTAAAGCTGGCCATGGTTTTGTTTTGTATTTCTAGTTCCTTTAATTTTTAAAAGTTGCCATACAAAATATATTTTTGCTTCTTCTGAGGTATCCACGATCCAGTAGACGAAAAAATTCTATGATGAAATTTTAAAAGTTTTCATTTGGGAGCTGCACTCTTCTATGGTGAAGGTTGCTATAATAAAGGAATGCTTAATATTTACTTTACTAAGAGTACGCACGGTTGTTTGATTTTTGGCATAGTTATTTATAATTGGCCGGTTCACAGACGATACAAATATGCCCCATGCCAGCCAGGGTTCTTACTTTGTATAATTATTTCCTATAATATTTTTTATAAAGTTCCTATAAAAATATTTTTTTCTTAAAAATCAATGATCCAATAGATTAACGAATTCTATTGTCAAATCTAAAAAGTTTTCTTTTAAGGGCTGCACTTTTTTTTTCTTTAAGTTTGCTATAATAAATAAGAGCTGAATATTTCCTTACCTTAGAATCGACAAAAGGATGAAATATTTGTACAAACGTGGATTTATGGCGAGCAAATAAATCCATGCCCCCTAACCTGTCCTCGTCACGTCAAAGGAGAAAGATAAAAACTATCTTTAAATTTATAGGTACTTTATGTAGTTCAATAATTAACGTCTCACTCAACTGAGATTTATGTAACTTATATTAAAACTTAATTACTTTTTTTAAGTGCCTTATTGACTATCATTATCTAATGAGACATTCGTATAATGTCATTAAGTGTCCTTACGAAAATTATAGCGATTCAAATTATTCATGAACAAAGACTTTTACGTTTTCGAAAAAAGGCGGCAGTTGACACCGAATAGGAGCTCTGCCGAAGGCAGTTTGCAAAAATTATATTTTGAATTATTAGAATCACAGAACACCTAGTTTTAAGTCTTTATGGCGAAACAAAAAGTGCAATGGATCCTTCTTTTCATCGAGCTCAAAAGTATACACTGCAAGTTCCAAAGAAAAGCCCTGAAGTCATAACAGTTCAACTTTAATAAAAGCCTTTAAATTTTTAAGTTCTTTTACACATCTTTACATACATTGCTCACACCTTTATTTAATATACGTATAACAATCAATTATAAATGGTATCTGCCCTATAGCTGTCCCGCTTAGCCTGGATACCTTATTTTAAACTGTATTGATGGATAAAGCTCATTGCTAAAGCGAGTTCCTGTACCTTCTTTTCCGTACCTATACTGGTCAATGAGTTAAGACTTTAAATCTTTATGTGCTTAATTAAAACTTAAGGCGTTTCAGAATTAATCAAAACTCCTACATTTTGCCAAACTTAACGATGGCTTAATTGAAAAATAAGAAAAATTCCTCAAATTACTCGTAAAATAGTTTATTCCGATAAATTTCATATAAATTGGCTCCTTGTAAATTCAATTACGGAATAAAAAGCAATTTGATTTTCATGCAAGCATAAGCCAATTACCAGACAATAAATACCACCATTGATCATCAAGTAACTGTTACAAATCTATTCAACCCCTCAGGATATACAAATTCCGATCTCACTTCATATTTTTTTTTTTTTTTTTTGTATATCCCTCAAGGAAATCAGTCTCCCAATTAACTGATCACCATCGCACAGGACAAGTAGGTTTATGTAGTCCTTTAGGATAAAAATAATCCAATTAACTAAAAATAT
Organism: Dasysyrphus albostriatus; assembly: GCA_946251815.1. Classification (NCBI taxonomy): domain Eukaryota; kingdom Metazoa; phylum Arthropoda; class Insecta; order Diptera; family Syrphidae; genus Dasysyrphus; species Dasysyrphus albostriatus. The sequence continues at coordinate 24,393,923 of OX276335.1, read as the reverse complement.
ATTACCAATCCAATTCAATTCAATCCAATCAAAAAAAAAACCTACAAAGTTCATATAAAACTAGTTTTTAACAAATTAAAAAAATTAAATTCAAATTATCCTGCGTATGAAATTTATTTTCAATTAAATTCAATAAATCATGCGCGCGTTATGAAAGCCCCCAAGTTAACAAATTAAAATTCCCCATCAAAAGGTGAAGGAAAAATCCTCGCAGCAAATTATACAAAATGCAGATAAATTAATTCCATTACAATTAATCAAAAGGAGAGAAAAAAAAACACTTATGAAAAATATTATACAAATAGAAAATTTGTTTAATTTGTAAACGATTTCAACTAATTTATCATTTGAAGCCGGTTAGTTTATAAAAAATGCAATTTCCCAGCTCAATAGGGTGCATCATTATAAAATCTCTGACCACCAAGAATTTCAACTACCAAATCTTGACCATCATAAATAGAGAGATTGAAGTGGAAAACTAATCAAAAGTTGCTAGAGCTATCAGGATCCTTGGAATTGAAATTAAAATTCAGCTAGAAAAAACATTTGATTCTCGTTTTGAATGAAGGCTTGTAAAAAAAAAAAATCTTAAATGTGTTTGCACTTGAATGGGGTCTAATGCCGCGCCGGCTAACTATCTAGAAATACCAGTTGCTGAACAATTCGATGGTCGAATAAGATATTCAACTTCATCCACCACAAAAACGATCGGAGTGAAGGAGGTTTACATTTGAATATTCGCTAACAAGGATGTAGCCGTGATGGTTATAGAACTCGTTTTTTTTTTATAGTTGGCGCTTTGAAGGCAACTCTTTAGTGATGAGATGCAACGGTGTCCCCTTTTTTTTGCCACTTTATATTGCAGGGGGTCTTCCGAAAGTTTTTATTTTATTTTTCTTACCCCAGCGCAATTTCTTCTTTCTTACTTCATTGGTAGAGGTGGAGGATTTGATATAATATCGGTTGTAAGCAAGGTTCGAATGAGAGAGGTATGGGCCCTTAAACATTGCAACCCTGGAGATAGTTCTTTAAAATTATTTCAAACACAAGTCCACTTCATGCCTTCAAGCTTAGAAAAACCAAGAGGATTTATTCACTGCTTCCATATTAAAAACTACTGTATTTTGATTAAATCCACAGAATTTTTGTGTATACAGCCTTAAAAAACCTGATTCAGTTAGACTATAAGAAATTTTCTGATTTCCTAACTCTAGCAATAATATGGTTTGAATGCTCAAGAATGTCAAAGAAAAATTTAAGCTTCAGTTAGTATCTTAAGTCTAATTTGGAGTTTTTCTTTGCCCACACCCCGGGCTATATTACTTAAGTATCCTCCTCAATATGTCAATAATGAAATCTGTTAATTTGCGTTCATCCATGATTATCAAAGAAATCTTCCACTTTAAAATTTAAAAAATTAATTTTTCCAAACTTTTACATTGGAAAAGAAAATAGAAAATAAAATAAAACGCTCAACATTAAAGAGCCCTTAAAACAACTCACAAGCGCCTAATTTTCATTTAATTATTTAATCCGTCAATGTCTTTAAAGGTGCCTAGAAGCATCGTTCAAAAGTGTGTTCTACTTATGTTGCGAGCGTGCGCATTTTATAAACGTTCTGAGCGAACTTCTCTTGAAACTGAGCTAAAAAAAAATATACGATACTATATTTATTTGCCAGCCAAGTGGTAAGGATGCCTAATCGTGGTGTTTTATTAGGTATATCAAGATATTGTATGCTTCGGTTGCTTTTCAGTTTGTGACAATCCTGTTAGAGGTTCGTTTTTTTTTTTTGAAATTTTCTACTGTCGGATGTTGATGCTGTTGTTGTTGGTGTTGTTGAATTCAGTGTTATGAAGAAATGAGATTCATCAGTTTCAAGTTGCAAGTTGTTGTGATGTGTTTACTGAGTTATATTTAATTTTCGTTAAAAATATTTGCATAACACTTCGGGTTTAAGAGATACAGTTAAATAAAAGAAGCACGAATAGTTTAAATGGTGACAGATTCCTTTTGATTTATGTGCAGACAGTAGAAGATATGAAACAGTTTGAAAAATTTGCATATAGGAAACTGATACGCATACATGAAGATTTGTTAAGACATACTTTTTGCCTGGTAGAAAAAGTTAATCATACCTATCAAAATTCATGGGATGTTCCAAACGAAGTAACTATTCAAAAGCAAGTGTAGAATAGCATGATCGTTGCCCTCATTCTTAGAGAATTCCAAATAGTTTGAATGTAGTGTTAATCGAATACCTGTGGAGACCATGTTTAATATTTTGCTGAATGTCTCGTTTGAAAACTGTATAAAGCCTGCCTTAGATTCCTGATTTTTTAATTTTAATTGTTTAGTTTTTGACAACTAATTTTCATGATGAAGATAATATTACTTAATTAAAAAAATATGGAAGCGGGTCATTATTCGGTATTCCAAAATTCTGTATATGGATCAAAAATTCTGTATGAACATAACTCTGTATTCTATTATTCTGCTTTTCCATTATTCTGTGTTCTAAAATTCTGTATTTCAAAATTCTGTAAATCAAAAAAATCTGTAAGTACCAAAATTCTGTTTCCAAAATTCTTTATTCTTCCGTAAATCTAAAATTTTGTTTTCTAAAGTTCTAATATTTCTAACTAGAAATATTTCTTAGTTCCAGTTGTACACGAACGTGGTTAAAATATTGATCCGTGGTTCAGCTATTTTTACTGACTGATTTCGGAGGAATAACTGAGGTTCAACGAATGATAAGAAGTAAATCGATCAACGATGGTTCAAAGAGGTTTAAGTACGTTTTAGTACCCAATTTAATGCCTGATTCACCAATTGTTAAACCTCAGCTTATTCACCAAATTGAGTTGAGTTAAAATTGCTGAACCATGGATTAAATATTTGTATAACTGGTCCTTAGTAAGCTAATTGTGGGTTAGTGAACATAATCGTTGGATTTCAAGCTGCTTTACTTTGTTTTTTTAGTTAAGCTGGAAATTCAAAGATCTGTTTAAACTAGTTTAGAAATGTGTTGTAATTTGCTCATTTTATTTTTTTTTATGTTAATTCCAATTGGAATAATAAAATAACTTTGATGACCTGACAGATCGAGGAAAACCACAGTTAAAAGACTTACTATACTTTCAACCATAATTGTGTGCATATGTTAGTCGGCAGAAATCAAAGTGTCACAAAAGCCAAGATGTAAAGTAGGTACATTCCATAGCTCTTGAACGATCTCTCAATCTCTGGAAAGCTCCCTGAAAAAATTTTTTGAGAAGATTGCATAGATTGGAAAATCCTCGATCCTTGTACTCTGGCCAGTGACCCGTTTATGCAAACCTGAATTAAAAAATGTTTGAAACTCTAGTAATCTAAGAAATTATTTCATTTGGAAGAAAGGTTTTCTCTGTAGAGAGAGTCACCAAAGTTGATACATCTTTATGGTGATAAGGAAAGTATTTGTTAGTTGTTCTAGCATTGTGTGTAAAAACTAGGAAGAGAGCGCACTTTTATTTCACTATCAAAACAATTTTTGTATTCCAAAATTCTGTAAATGATATTAGAAAAAATTGGTTTGACAATGAACAAAAGTGCGCACTTTTTTGATAATTGATTTTATATATGGTTAGAAAAAAAATAACTGTTGAACTTTTAAGGCTTTCGCAGTTGTTAAAAGACTGAATAGATACTTATTTTTCGGATTCGCCGCATAATCAAAGCTTAAAGAGTGCACTTTGGTACTCACCCCGAACGGCTAATTCGAAAAATAATTATCTATTATAAAATAATAGTACTTCTACATGTGCTCAGAAGTGAGAATATTTGTTGTTTTTCCATTGTGAACTTCGGAATTGCCTTGTTCGTTACTAGATTGACATCCTATTTTCGCGTTTACCACCCTCTTTTTGAAAAAAAAAGTCTCTCACCATGTTATTTACTAGTGCCGCTATGACATGAGTGACATTTTGTCATAATTTTTCCATTACTGTTACACTTAGGTATGACAAAACTTAGAAAATAGCATTTTCATGATAAAGTTGACAAGTGCAACTGATATATAATTTTTCTTCAGTTTAGGAATTTGCACCGTGAAGTTATTATGTTGTCATCATTTTGCAAAATAAAAAAACAAACAAAACAAGACAAATAGCCAGCATCCTCATTCTTATTTGTCAAATTGCCAGCATATCAAGAGCACTATAATACGACTTTGTAGAAATCTACGAATAGTTTGAATTGTTGTGGCCAGGTTTGTGGCTGAAATTTGACAAATTTTAAAGCCGTGTGATGTTAATCTAGCATAGTTGTGAAAACACACTGGATCATTCAAAACGGTTTTGATTCGTAAATCGAGTAAACGTGTAAAAACGTTTGCTTTGTCCGCCTAGTAGATGTGCCTTGGCCAATTTACCGAAATGAATTGTTTGTTACACAACTCAGATTAGAACGATTTGATTGATTCGGTGTGTTTTAAGACTACAACTTAATATTGCTATCCCTCAGAAAAATTTAACTAGAGTAAGAATAATTTAGTTCAAGCAATATTCTGCTTCCAACATATTTCGCCGTTATTGTAAAGCTAACAGTAAGACTGAATGAGTACTTAAACGATATTTAACTAGTTATAAAAAAGTTGAAATTAACAAAAATTCGAAATAAACAAATTTTTGTTATATAGTGTAAGTTTTTAAAAGTAACCGTTCTATTTAATTCTGGGCTTTGAGAAAAAAAATAGTTGCTTAACTTTTTTGCTAAGGTTAGTTTTGAAGACCTAAGAGAACAAGTGGATTAAGATTGTGTAACTAACTGTACTTCTATTAGATTTTTCAAAAGCGTTTGATATTTTGGATCGCACTATACATACTCATTCTGAAACTACTCTACGTTTAAATTTTTTCCTTTTGCTTCAGAACTAGATTCATTTTACTTATCTGGAAGAAAGCAGTCCGTTACTTTTTGAAAAATTTCATCAGCTTTTGTTTCCTTGACCAGAGGTGTTCTTTAATGATCAATTCTTGGGCCATTTCTGTTCTCCATATTTATAAGTGATATTTATTCTATTATTTCTTGCTTATCTTTGCGCTTATATGCTGACGATATTCAAATTTACTTCAGTTGTCCATTACGTCTTATAAAAAACTGTGCTAAGATTATAAATGAAGATTCGAATCATATCGAATAACATTTACTGGTTTTTGAAGTGCTCAGCAAATAGTTCGAAGAAAGGTAGTTGACTTTTCATGTAAACAGTGCAAAAAACGTTGCTGTTATTTTTAACCGTACACCCACAGAGAATAATAACATACACTCTACGGTAGGAAAAGCTTACAAAAGTTCGTAGGAACTTTGTGTTCCGCATACAAATTTACACTCATGAATTTTTCCTTGCGAAATCAGGGTGGGTTGTGGACGTAGGCGCAAGACAGAATTTGACATATTTTTTTTGGATTTAATCAATATTAAAACCGATCATTTCTTTTTAATTTTTGTTGTAAAAATGCAAAAAAGAAGTAACATGGATGTTTTTCACTTTAGGTCGATGAAATATGAGATTTTCTTAATCCCTAGTTGCTAAACGTAGGTGTTCCCCAAGAATCTGTTTTAGGGCCAGTTCTGTTTTTGATATTCACTAACTCCTTGCTTTTTTTTTAACCTTTTGCAGGTAAAGTAACGGCTATTGCAGATGTTCTTTGGGTGATATATGGCTAACTGAACTATACCCTGACATTCACTTATTGAAAATAAAGTTTGCTTCAAACGCGAGTTGGTTGTTATAAGTAACAGATTGAAAGTAATGGTTTTTATATTATTATTATTTTTTTTTTTTCAAATTACAGTAGTCAGGAACTTTGAATTTATTTTTGCTTCTTTTCATCAAAACATGAGTTGAATGCAACACACTTTTATTTTGAAACATTCTATGCGCTCTTTTATTAATTATTCAGTATTGCCATTGCTTAAAAAAAGTGTTATTCTAATAGAATACGTAATATTGCTTTACATGGTATCTTCCATTTAAGACTGCAATCTAGGTTTAGTATTCAAGGAGGTGCTTATTATGCCCAATCTAAAAGTCACTCTTTGACCTACAAAAGTAAAGTAGTACCATTTAAGCAAAATTCTTAAAAAAACACGAAAGGATTTGCATTCAAAAAGCTTCATAGTCTGGAACAAGTTATACAAATATTTTCAACTGCGTAAAAAGAGAACATTAACTTATGATGTCCATAGATTGGGTCACAATTAAATATCGCAGCCTGTGTATGGAGATTCATCATTTTTTATTTTGGTTTTTCCTTGTCAATATATTTTTCTAACCCAAAAAACATTAAACTAATATTTTCTAATTCGTCGCGAAAATCAATTTTGTGAAACAAAAAATGCTTATTTAAACTAACTGAATAGGTAAATAGAAAAATAAAGTAAATTAAAAATTAAACTAAATTAAACAAATAAAAATTAAACAAGGGTTACTACTTAATTCGCTTCTTTAATTTTAATTTTATTTCACATCTGACATCTTGAATTAAAAAAATGAGATCTTGCTAAATACAGTGACTTATTCTATTCGGTTTTAACATGCCCATAATATTGAAACATAAAAAAAATCTTTAATAAATAATATATTAAGCAACTAAAATTATAGTTCAACCAGTCGTAAAAGTTACTATTAATATATAATCGAGACAAAGCTTTCGAACATACACACACAAAACGAAAGAGCTGATCTTCGAACCCAATTTGAAAATCAATGAAAAATTTACTCTGTACCCTTAACGATTACAATTATTATTAATGAAGTTTTTATGAATCATTTATTTAAAAAATAAATAATCCTGAAGAATCTAATAACAGATGTATTTCTAGTGTTTTGTTATATATATCTATACTTATGTAATGGTTTTCGTTGGGGCATTCGTTTCTAAATAAAATGCAACTTGTTAAATTAACGACTTTCTGCCTCAAACAAATTTCTCTTTTTATGAAAGCAAATCTTAAATAAAAATAAGATATTAAAATAATACTAGTATCGTGAGTACTATTCTTTGAATTGGCTATAAAAATACTCAAATAGTGATAAATTGATGGGTTTGAAAAAAAAAAAAACGAATACAATTTTCCAACTTGTTAGAATAATTTTCTGCTTAAGGCTGCATTTCTATTCTAGTTAAAAATTCTTAAATTCTTTTATGAGCTTTCTTGTTGGGACTTAAATAAGCCTTCAACTATATATATTACATATTATTTCACAATAAAAATCCATAGAGACTGCTGCTATTTCCTCAAAATAATTTGCAACAAAATAAGGAGTCCCACTCATAACAGGCTTAAACAAAGACATTTTTACAGGTTTTTCCCACAATTTTAGCAAAAAAAAAAAATGATCCCCTTAGAAGAAAGAGAAATAAAAAAAAAAACACCGTAAAAGGACCTTGTACAACCCACTTTAGATTCAGCGGAAGTGCTCATCTCTCGACCCCAATATTTTTTTTGTTCTTCTTTCTTAACTATCTGCACTACATCCAATGCAATATTCTTCTACTTTTATGGCTGAACAAACTAAGTATATAGAATAGAAAAGTGCAAATAATAAAAGAAGAAAAAAATCCTACCGTTTATCGCAGCATACCACATCGACCATGAAAGAGAACTTAATAATTTTGTATCCATTTAAAGTTCGCAACAGCATAACTAAGTCCATTTTCATTTTGATTCCAGAGAGAGAAAGAGCATTCATCCATTCTAAATGTTAAATTAATTGTACTGACAGTCGAATAAAAAAATAAGTATCTATAAAATACTCCAGATTACGGTTATAATTGAATTATTATTGACTACTTTATAATTGTTTGACCATTAAAGGTATTTTTTATAGTCACAAGTCAGTGCACTAACAAGCCACATTTATATAGTTGCACGAGAATTAAAACAAAACAAAATAAAAAAAATATCTCGTAGGTCGATTACACAATTCGGGGTAGAAATAATGTTAGATATTCTAAACAACTTGCTACGAGAAATAAATTCAATCACGATTTGGTGAATGTTTTTTTTTCTCTAGGTATTAGGTATATTTTGTACTTTGGTCCTTTTACCTATCATTTAGGATTGTTTGACTTTTCTTCACTTTCGTGAGTCCGCGGATAAAAATACTTCATTGACGATATATTCCCATAATGTACTTGATACAATGTTGGTTTTGTTATTTTTCCTGTGTCCTCTTACAATTTTTATCTCGTATTTTAAAACTGTCCTCGCAACGACAGACAGACAGGACGAGGTTTTCCAATTCGACTCGAAGTAAGCCACACTAACAAGGTCGATGTTTAACAATAAGAGGCTAGCTCTAACTCTCTGTCCAATTCAATGGTTGCTTCAAAGCTAAATCGAAGATTCAAAGACTACAAGATGTGCGTTCGTTTTTTTTGTTTTAATCAATGTAAGTTCGGAATGTAATAGTTAGATGGGGCTCTGAAAGTTGGAGGAGACTTTATCATATGTATGGCCATTAGGAGTTTCGCAGAAATGAGAGTTAAGCTCATAGGTAAAAGAGGAGGATATCCTGTCTCTTCTTGCTGTATAGATAGATAGTTGGTATGTTAATGATGTATGATTTGGTCGAGAGTTATACTACCTTACGCCAAATTCGTGACGTTTAAGGTTTGTTAGGTAAGAAACTGTGATTTATCTACGATCTTTTCAACTTGGACATGTGGTTGGTTTGTTCGTTTGCTGAAAAATGTAATTCCACTAGAATCAATGCGACACTAAAAGGTAATTGATCCAATAGAAAAAAAAATCATTTTGGAAAAATCTTGTTTTGTTTTAAACAAAAAAAAATACTTAGATGATTCTTTATTTCAGATTACTTCCGCAATATTACATTGTATAGAAACTATAGGCGCATTCTTAATATTTTCTTAATCAGTTAGATATTCAAGTTTTGTAAAAATTTGAAGAATATTCTGTGGGATAATTTAATTTAATTTGCTGATGGAGTTGTTGTTTTTTAGTAGGTAGCCTAACTTCAATCCACAATTATTTTTTCACTACCTAAAGGGTTTTTTCTGATTCGTTTTACTTTTGTGATCTTTATTTATTCAAAACTTTAGCTAAAAAACTATGAAAATTGGGTTAATAACTTCACTTAGAAATTTTATTTTCACTTCAACACATTAAACACATTAAATCTAATAAAACAACTCGAAGACAAATAAAATGTTCGTAAGAGATTTTCGACGTCAAACGTTCACCCTTTGATTCCACAACTTGTATATTTTAAATTGACAAAAATTAAACTTCCTTAAACAGTTTGGTCTTTTGTGTTTTAGTCTGAAGTAGCTATTATCATTGAAAATTTGACAATAAGGTCTGTTTTTATTGCACGACAAATCAAATTTAATGAGTTCCAATAAGCACGCAGCCAAGTGCATGCAAAGGAAAAGTTGAGATAAAAGTATCAATCCCAAGTGAAATACTGAATTTCAAATTGAAAATGAGCTGTTGTGTGTCAAAGTTCTGCTCTAGGAATTTTTCGGGCCCGTTTTCGGATGCAGCTGTATCGGGCCGGTTACCTAAACGCATAATGAAAAGTTAAAATATGACGTATGACGCGACACTTCACGTGAATAGGTTTCTTTGATATTCTCTACCCCAGGCCGCATTGCGAATGTCTTTCAAACCGGTGGTTGCTCGGGTTTTGACTTCACATTAAACACCTCAGATAACTATCCTCAACGGGAAATAAGTTCAGTACAGCTGCATCCTAAATTAAGCCCGAAAAAGTCCCTAGTATACATTTTCTGATACCACCTGCTAACCTACAAAAAAATCATAAAAATCCATCGAGTCATTTTGGGATAGGTTCGATCACAATTTTTTTATTTTTTTTATTATTGAATATGTTTGTTTGGCCCATTAGCATGCCGGAAATGCTTCTTAATTCACAAATGTGTTTCTGGAAGAGTGGGTAGAATGGCCACTTTTCAGTATTTTTGGTATAACTGCAAAACTAAGCCGAATTTGACAGTCTTACGCTTGAAACTTTTTGTTCAAAATTAAATTTTGTATCGAAATTTTATTTTATTTTTTTTTTGGTGCAATATATACTTCAACAAAATAATGAAAAGTCTTAAGGCCTTAATTTGACATATTAAAAAAGCCATATTAATTCAAAACTTTCAGAGCCACAGCCATTCAAATTTTACCACTTTTAATAATTTTTCGCAGTTTTTGCGCTAAAGCCTCCTTTTGATTACCACACGACAAATTTATTCATTCCTTGTACCAACTCTTATATAAATCGGACCAGCTATTTAGTCTGCAGGTATCAGTGCTGAGATCAAATGAAGAGCTACTCTTGCCAATAGCTGTTTCTAAGGGCTAAGAATGCAATTGAGAAGCAAAGCCCTCTCTCAAGCAAGAAAGCCAACTGGGACGGTCTCAACAATTTTTTCAAAAACTTTAACTGGTCGCTATGCTTCCTCGGTAGTGACGTAGATTCCAGTGCAGATATGGTTACAAATTTAATTCTCTACGGTATGGGAAATTTTATTCCGAACAGGATAAAATCTATCAAACCGAAAGAGAATTCATGGTTTGATTCGAGCTGTAAAGCGGTAATCAGGTTAAGAGAAGTAAGTTTCCGAAGATACAAAGCCAACTCCACTGGGGAAAACCGGAATAAGTTCAAACAAGCTCGAAAGACCTGTAACGTTCACATACGACGAACCAAATTTTTGCACGATCAGAAATTAAGGCAAAAAATACTACAATGTCCCAAAGGTAGTAAAAATTTTTGGTCATTTGTAAAAAACGTACGAAATTCCACCTCGTCTTCAGTTCCAACGCTCGTCTTCAATGATACTCCCTATGTCAGCTCACTAGAGAAAGCCAATTTGCCTGCAGCACAGTTTGCTGTTAATTCGACGCGGCCAGAGAGTATCATGACTCCGCCTGTACTTGAGAGCGCTAATGATTCTATGGGACAAATCTTTTTTCGCACTCGTGCAGTAGCAAGAGTTTTGAAAGATCTTAACGTACATAAATCCGCTGGCCCGGATAGTATCCCTCCCATTGTTCTGAAGAAATGTTCTTCAACGCTGGCAAAGCCACTGCGTAAGCTTTTCCATCTGCCCTACTCTACTGGTCTCTTTCCGAGTGGATGGAAAACAGCATTTGTCCAGCCTGTCCCTAAAAAAGGCGAATCTTCTTCTCTCTCAAACTATCGTCCAATTGCACTTACGTCCCTTCTTTCCAAGGTCATGGAAACAATGATTAATTATCAGCTCAAGAAATATCTTAAAGAACGAAAGCTTCTTAATGACCGGCAGTATGGCTTTCGTAGCAATAGGTCCACTGGTGATCTGATGGTATATCTCACCGAACAGTGGAACAAATCTGTACATCGTTTTGGAGAGAGTAAGATTATTGCGCTTGATATTTCAAAAGCGTTTGATAGAGTTTGGCATCAAGCTCTCTTATCGAAAATGCGTGCATTTGGTATCGATGAATCTCTTCTTCGTTGGATTAGAAATTACCTTTCGGACCGATCAATACAAGTTGTACTGGACGGTTTCAAGTCTGATATTCATAAAATAAATGCTGGTGTGCCCCAGGGCTCCGTTTTGTCTCCTACCCTCTTTCTCATTTTTATTAATGATCTTTATCTGAAACTTCTAATCCATTGAATTGTTTTGCTGATGATAGCACCCTCAGCTTTTCATATTCGTTTCCAGATTCACATCCCTGCACTTCGGATGTGGAGCTTGAACGGCAGCGTATGATAAGCTCATTAAATTCCGATCTTGACAGCATTGTGCAGTGGGGAACTAAAAACCGTGTAGAATTTAATGCTTCAAAAAGCGAATGTTGTCTGTTGTCATTAAAGCAAAACCTTCCCCCTATGCCGCTATTAATGAGCGGTACTAGCATCGAGGAAACTGAACAGCTTTCAGTTCTGGGTATGTCCATCACAGATCACCTTCTGTGGAATGATCACATATTTAACGTCGCCAAACACGCTGCAAAATGTTTAGGTTTTTTTCGAAGATGCAAGAAATTTGTTTCCCCTTCTGATCTGGCTGTAATCTGCAAGGCTTTCATTCGCCCAAAGCTTGAATACAATTCTCACATTTGGGCTGGTGCTCTCACAACCCATTTAAGCCTCTTGGATCGTATTCAAAAAAGAGCTCTAAAAATGATTGGTGATAGCACTTTAACGGAAACATTCGTATCTCTTGAACATCGACGTAATGTTTCATGCCTCGCCTTATTTTATCGCTATTTTTATAAACATTGTTCTAGCGAAATAGCCAGTTGCATTCCTCCCCTTAAACAATTTCACCGTAATACTCGCACTGCCAGGAATGCTCATCAGTTTACCCTTGAGCCCAACTTCGGACGTACTGTTAAGTACAGAGATTCTTTTTTTAGCCGAACCACACGCATGTGGAATGCTTTACCCTGCTCTATTTTTCCCTCCCATTTTGACATTCAGAATTTCAAAACCAATGTACATCGGTATCTCCTTTGAAATCCTTCCCTTTTTTCCTAACGCTCGTACTGTGTTCAATCATATTAAGGGTAGTCACAACCCCTTTAGCGCGCAAAACAAAAAAAAAAAAAAAAACTTAGCTGTCCTTGTATATGGAATGGAGAAGAAGATGTAACCACGAACTGTACGGGCTGTACAGCGACACCGACCTAAAGTGAAAAAGCCAACGACTGACAGGGTCACCTAGAGCGAATATGCCAAAAAGTCTGGCGAATATGCCAAATGCTCCGGCCCAAAAAGTCTTTGAATCCAACCTGTGGGAAAAAGCAGTAGAGAAAAGCAGAACAACAAGTGGCGCACACAAGTGAAAGAGGACCTTAACCAACTTGGCGTGCTAAACTGCATACAGCTAGCTAGAAACCGAGCCGGCTGGAAGAAGCTTGTAAGTAAGTAAGTTACTATAGTCTGCAGGTCTAGAAGCATTTTCAAAAAGCAAAAACAAAACTTAATTGCGAAAGAACCTACTTCTTGAATACCCTTTATAATCGGATTTGGGCATTTGGACCAAAACTTTCAAAAATTCTTCGAAATGGTAAAGTTTGAGTAAAGTAATACATTTTTAATCATGCAATATTAAAGCTTTCAGTCTTTACTTTATTCTGTTTAAATGTCTTGACCAAATCTTTAGAATTTAGAAAAAAATTTGATTTTATACCCTTTGGTTTTCCAACCTGTTTTAGGTTTGTTTTTGTAAACTTTTCCTGCTTAATTTTTTAATCCAATTTTTAAAACTAAATATATTCATTTGGATAGAAAATTTAATTTTAAACATATATTTTTAAGTGTAAAATATTGAAAAGTGGCCAGTGTGAGTATTCTCTAAAAAACGCAAAAAAATGCCCTTGCACGTAATTGTTCCTTTATACATTTCATTTCCCGGTCTATACTGCCTAAAAACCATATCATAAACTTGTTGTTTTAGCACTTTTTTATTAAATTTGGGTCTATTATTGTCTGTGGCGTCCAGTTTGACAGTTCTCGGTTGCTTGGAGTTAAGTTAAGTTTGGCAGTTGTAGCAACTTAATCGAAACCCTTCTTTGTGGGCTGAGTTTTATCTTTTCCACTCTTAAGATTTTAAAATGATTTTAAGAATAAGTTCAGAAGCATTTGAAAGATCAAAAACCTTATATTCCTTTACCTTTTAAAATTCAAAGTAAAATCAAAATTTGCCTGAACACCTAAACTGTGAGTAAAATTATTACAACTCTCTAAAAATCAAAGAAATCTATTTCATTTCTTGTTCATCAATTTTTTTTTTAAATTATCCAAAGCCTCCCTTTGCTCAAGATCTTGAGCAAATCTGTAACAATTTAATCAGAGAGGGGAAAAATTTAAAGATCATAAAGTTGGCAAAAGTGCCAAAAAGACAGCATTCAATTTTGAATCACCAAATTCTTGGTGTATTCAACTATCAACACCCAACGAACAGGTGCTCCCAAATCCTTGTCACGTTGTCACATTGGCTTTCTCTAAATTATGTATTTTTTTCTTTGAAAATCGAAAAAAAACGACTTTCCACACCTTTCCAAAAATTCAACTGTTATATCCCTTAATCGAATTTCCATAAAAAAGATATTATTCGCATTCTAATATATATATATATATATACACCTAAATATCCCGTTAACATGTCAACCCGACAACTCACATCCTTGCCTTCCTTCTATTCAAATTTGCATCCAACTTTGCACCAAATTATGCATTCAGGCAGCATTTCCATTTGCACAATGCTGCAAACCACACATCCCACATCACAAATGTTGGGCGCCAATTAAGAGCACGATTTGGCGATATACCTGCATGCTTTTGAACAACAACCAACCAATTTTATTTGAACATATATGTATGTATGTATATATAAAGCCTAGAAAACTGTTGCCACCTGACTTAGGATTCCCATCAACAGCGTGATGATGATGGTGCAAGAACTTTTACTAGGTCACACCGTTTATTCTAAAACCTATAAGATAGCGAAAGATATACAAATATACAAACAAAAATGCCAAAAAATATGTAAGAGAATCCGCAATGCCATAAGCCAGAAGTCACTAGATGCAAACTCCCAAGCTTCTTATTATTGTTGTCTTTGCTGTGTATATAATTCATGCAATTTTCTCTTTATGGTAAATATTTGAACGTTTGAACACGCTCCATTCCAAATGACAGGGAATAGAGAAGCGCAAAAATTGAATGCATCCCATTTATATATATAAACTTGGCTCGGTTCCCATATGATAATGAAAAGTTTTCTCTCCTTTCCAGGGAAGAATATATATATTTTTTTTGTTGTTGTTTAAATTGGTGGATTTTTTGCGCTTTCTTCATTTTGGTACCCGAAATCAATTACAGACGCGAGAATTCTGGAATTTAAACTCGCCTCCTCTTCATGAGTGGATTTATTTTTAAGAGCAATAAGAATGTGATTAGGGCCCTTCAGCTTAAGGCTATTATTCTATTGTATTCTGACTACGAAGACATTTCACCTGTTTTAATGTTGAAAAATGATAATTTTATCAATAATACTCTTGTTTTGTATCTTTCATGTTTTCTAACGTTTTTCTCTTAAAAGCAGAGCATTGACAAAGAGAAAAAATGATCGTGGTAAATTTAAGCAATGACTTCAGTTGTTGCTAAGGCCAGATTCAAGTCTGATACATAATGCGACGAGAAAACGAGATGTCGACTTGATGAGATCTCTGCTGTTGTTCTCTCTTAAAAACGAATTTAAAATAAAAAAAAAAAAAATAAAGCATTTCTTGACGTCGCGTTGCGTCTTTTTTTCAAAAATATGACGTAATATTTTTTAAGAGATTTCGTCACGTCGACGTCTCGTTTCCTCGTCGTAGTGTGAATCAGGCTACAAGCTTGATTCACAACGCGAAAAGGAAAAGAGACGTCGACGTGAAGAGATCTCTATGCTGTTTTACTCTCTTAAAAACGAATTTTAAATAAGAAAATAATTCATAATAAAACATTTCTCGTCGTTGCGTCGTTTGTTCTTTTCAATTTTTCGAAAAGAAGAGACTATGAGAAAACATCTCCGAAGAGACCTCGTCACGACGAGGAAACGAAAAATCGTCGTGACGAGACCTCCTCGCAGTTATTCTCCCTTAAGAATGAATTTAAAATTTGGAAATAATACATTATAAAGCCATTCTCGTCATGTCGTACTGTCATAGTTTCGAAAAATTAAAAAAATAGACACAAAGTCTCTCTTCTCGTCGTCGAAAGGCTTTGTTATGCAGTTTTTCTTCCTTCTAAATTCGTTTTTAAGAGAGAAAAACTGCGAAGAAATCTCATCACGTTGATGTCTCGTTTCCTCGTCATGGCGAGGTCTCTTGACGCAGTTGTTCTCTTTTGCAGTTATTATCTCTTATCGTGATGAGATCTCCTTGCAGTTGTTATCTCTTAAAAATGAATTTAAAATAAGGAAATTATGCATAATCAAGCCATTCTCATCATCTCTTCACGTCATATTTTTGAAAAAATTGAAAAACAAACAAACGGAACGCGACGACAGGAAGTCCTTATTTTTAAGAGAGAACATTTGTGAAGAGATCTCGTCTTGCGAACGACGTCTCATTTCCTCATCGCATTGTGAATCAGACTTCAGGCTTAACAAATTGTGGTCTACCCTGAAAACTTAAATGCTTAAGGCCCTATTACTCCTTAATCCACCACTGTGTCTGGTCTCCTGAATGGTGATTGTGCATCGGTGTATCTTTTGTTTGATGCGCGGACGTGTTGTATTCTAATCGAATCATCGTGACGTTATTATCCTAGATACATACAGATATAGTCGATGTCTTTTGATGTTCATTCGTTCGCTTTAATAGTGATTTTTTTTCTTCTCTTAAGTTCAAGGGTACATCTATTTGCAGCAGTGGCAGGCGGCAGTAGTGCAGCAAAAAAAAATTAGAATTCAATTTGTGCAAATATTTTGAAAAACACCGCCAACAAGTACTTTACGGATAAAAACAATTTAATGATTTTTTTTTATGTTTTATGTTTTTTTTTTTTCTCTTGTTGGCCTCTCTGTGATACTTTGTTGTTAAAAGTTGTGTAGATACAACACACACAGTGGGAATTTGTATAATGAGGCATCATGAAGATTGAAGAGTTTTGTCTATTTTTTTTTTATATTGGCCGCGGTACGGTTCCCACAATCATTATTACGGATAATTTTGTAATGGCCGGTTGAAAATTTAAGAAGATGGAAAAGATACAACAAAACAAAAATAACAAAAAAGAATTCAGCCAGATAGAAGGCGATGGACTTATGTCTTGGGCCTTACCATCATCATCATCATGATAATCATCAGTGAAATAGCCCTAAACTCGACTTGGTTTTACCTTGTGCCTTGGATCGCCTGGCTCGGAAAAGGCGTTCACGATTATTTGCATTTTACCCTCGGGGTGAGGTCAGGGGACAGGCTCATTGCTACCTCAAACGTGCCAGTTTTGGGGTAATTTATTGGCTAGTCTTATGGCATTTTTCTTCTTCTTTGTCATCATCATCGTCTTCGTTGGCTGTAAAGTTTCTTGTGTTTCAATGTCGGCACTGTCATAATTATTGTTAAGCTGCTAATAGGACAAAGACGTTGAGGAGAGTAGGTAGGTCGGTAGGTAGGTATCTTTGAGATTCGCATTTGTTAATAGGTGGTATGATTATAGTTCAGTTAGTGTTAATTGGACGATTTTTTTTTTGTTCTCTTCATGAGTGTACCTATCTATAGTTTAGGTATCTCGTCAATGTAAGGTGCAAAAGAATATTTAATAAAATAAATGCTAGTTATACAGTAATTTTGTTTGTAAAGCACCCCAAAGAACTGTAATTTAAGTGTGTGATTATGTCAAAAAAAAATGTTAAATAGATGAGAGGAAATGAAAAATGTGTTGCTTTATTCCGCCTAAGTATACATTTGCTAAGGAAAATAATTTCATCCCAAGAAAAAATAAATGTTCTTTAATAAGTTGAAAACGAGAATGAAGCTCTTAAATAAAGTCGATATTCAATCAATTAACTGGCGTCAAAATAGCCCCAGGACAATAATTATCTCGCACAATGTTTCAGTGTTCAGTCGCAATGTATAGGATCAAGTGAATTAATTGATGATTTATTAAAGCATCGGCGCAGCAGCTGAATTTCTCATTTAAGTAAATCAGATTAATTAGCCTAGGGCTGCCATAGTTTGTATATGAGAAGGAATTTTCTATTGCACTAATCGGTATGTTTTTTCTAACCCCTATAAAGTTGGATAGTTTAATTTTCAAAAAAGCTGATCTCCTTGCATTATTTAATTGCCGTTTTTTTTTTAAAATGATAAACCAAAATTAAAGAATTGATAAAATGTATTTATAGTTAAAACTTGTTAGTAATTTTAACATTAACAAAAAACTTGGCCAAATGTGTCACAAACTTTTTTAACATTCGTTTTTGAAAAAAAATAAATATAAAATGGAAATTGATTCTTTGGTAGCTTAACGCCCCTCCACACCCCTCCTGAACTAAGATGATCCTCAATAAATCTGATTATTTCCAAAAGCTCATCTTTGATTGAAATGGGTGTATTCTGAACTGATTTGGTAGTTCTTAAGTTAATTTTAATTAATGATTTGGTTGAAGAATAGTGTTTGATTGAATTTATTTTGATTGCTTTGCCAATGTTCGCACAAACATTATAAGATCTTCTTTGAATTTTATGGCTTGAAGGAATTAAATTTTGTTGTGAGGCGTATCTGCTAGAGTTTTTGCTCATTAAAATTGTTTTTTGGTTTTCGATTTCTTTTCTTCTTTTTTTTTATAAAAAAAAAAACGCGTACAATAGTTATTTGTAAATATTACTCCTTCTTAACGAAAGGCGTTTTTTGGCAAAAATTGGATTACTCATATTGGTGGGTGTTTTTGATTGATATTTTAATTTCAACAAGAAATTTTTTACAAATAAATAAAAATAACTTCATAGCTAGTATTATGCCCAAAAATGTTTTCTAAAAGATGGTTGTTTGATATAGCTTTTATTGCTCCAACACTAAAAATTGTTAAAGGTTTGAGTGATATTTTATTTAATTTAATATGTGCAGTGAGCAATTGATTTATCGGGTATTCTTTTTATTTAGAGAATTTTCAATTAAATTACTTATGTTATTGTTTTTTTAATAGCTGAAAAAAGGTAACAAATGAATTATGCCATAAGACTTCTTGCATTTGCCTTATACCCTTATGGATAAAGTTGAAATTTGGTTGGAGAAGGTCCTAACTAAATCAAAAAAAAAAAAAAAACAGTAGTAGTTTACAAAACGGTGTTCACTTAAAATTAATTCCTTCTATGGTTTTAATGCCTGGTTTAAGAAATCTACAGCCATTTTTCAGAAATACAGAAATTTGGCGAATGGATTCTAAAAGATCTCCACCAAGGAAACATTTAATGCAACAATTTAAATTGTATACTAAAGAATGACATTTTGGCTTTAAAATGTTCCAGCTAAATTTTTAATTTTGGATTTTTTTTTTTCAAAAATCCAGTGATAGGTTTTTACAAATTACTTAAAACTGCCGAATGAAATCCCAAAATCTGGTAAACAAGGGATGATTACCTAGTATGCTTCATTTTAAGGGTAATGAATAGGGCTTCAATCTGTTTGAGGTCGATTTTTGAATTTCGTCATTGTTTCTTGATATAAAGGGTTTTTCAACACGCTACAAAAGTAGAGCGACAGGGACAGCAAACGACGCCATATTTCTTGCCGCTCTTTTAACGTTTCTCTTCAGTAAGGTTTGCCATTTTATGATGAAAAGATATACGAGCCAACAACGAGTCGAAATTATTAAAATTTACTACCGAAATTTGGAGTCAGTGGCCTCAACGTTAAGAGCGCTACGTCCAATTTATGGTCGTCATAATCGTCCTAGCAGATCAACAATTGAGCGTCTAGTGGAAAAATTTGAATCCACAGGCACAGTACAAAATGTTCCCGTGCCAGTGAGACAAAAAAGAGCTCGTAGTGTCGAGAATATTGCTGCCGCTGAGGCTTCAGTTGCAGAAAGCCCAAATGTGTCTCTCACACGTCGTACTCAAGCTTTGGGCATCCCTGTGACGTCGTTGTGGCGAATTTTGCGAAAAGATCTTGGCCAACATCCTTACAAGATTAAATTGACGCAAGAACTGAAGCCTCTTGGCCACCAGAAGCGTCCTATGTTCGTGAATTGGGCTGAGCAACAACTTGAAAATAATTCGGATTTCATCGAAAAATCATCTTCAGCGATGAGGCTCATTTCTGGCTGAATGGCTTCGTCAATAAACAAAATATGCGGTATTGGTCAGGCAGCAATCCACACGTACTCCATGAGTCATTATTGCATCACGAAAAAATTACGGTTTGATGTGGTTTATGGGCCGGCGGCGTCATTGGGCCGTACTTATTCCGTGATGATCAATACCGGCACGTTACTGTGAATGGAGATCGCCACCGTTCAATGATAACCGAATATTTTTGGCCCCAATTGGATGATATGGACTTGGAGGACATGTGGTTCCAACAGGACGGCGCCACAAGCCACACAGCGAATGTCACAATCAATTTATTGGAAACCAAGTTTAGAGAACGTGTTATCTCACGAAATGGTCCAGTCGCTTGGGTGCCTCGGTCGTGCGATTTGACGCCGTTAGACTATTTCGTGTGGTGCAACGTCAAGTCTATGGTCTATGCTAACAAGCTAGCGACGATTGATGAACTTCGTACGAATATCGAACGTGAAATTGCAGCATTATCGGCCGATTTATGCTTGAAAACCGTCGAAAATTGGGTTCAGCGTCTGGACTTCTGCAAGCGTGCCCGTGGTAGCTATGCGAAAGAAATCGAGTTCCATACATAATGGCATCGAACGTACTTTCACAAGAATAAAGAATTTCATTGACATCCAAAACCGTTTTTGTTTTATTTAAAAAAAAATATTTTGTAGCGCTCTTATTGAAATACCCGATATTTGCTTTTACAAAATTTTCAAATATTCCATTTTATAATTGTGCTTTTAAGTAACAAGAAATGTAAAGTTCACTAAGAAAAGATAGCATACAAATTGAAATTTTTTTAGGAATAACACATTTTTGAAAAACTTATTTTCAAACTCAAAATTTTGAAGAAAAAAAGTTTAAAAGAATTTAACCCCCTGCATGCTCTAGCTTTCTGTCACATTTTATGCTAATCACCCTGCATAAACGAAATACCTTGTTTATCGTGAACTTCGACCCCGTATGATTAATGTATTTGGGCCTGACTCGATTGGGAACTTTCAAAATTCGAAAACCGAGAGTGAGATATGTTACTGTGGGATTTTTGGTTGCGGTTTCTGCTTTCGCTTGATTTTTTTCGGTACACTTTACGACGAGATCGGTAAAAGCAGAATTGGTAGCAGCTAGATTTGGTAGGTATGGGATTATGAAAGCAATGTTAATAAACAAAATTTAATTTTCTAGAATTTAGAAAAATTAAATTCAAGACTAGATCGCACGTACTTGCTCTTATGTTCAAGTTGCTTGGAACTTAAGAACTTTTAAAATATGGAAATAAATATAGTAAAAGTATAAAAACAAAACTTTTCAAATCGTTCTTTTTAGTGTTTAAACAGCCCTTTCAATAACCTAGAGCTTAAAAAAGTATGTCATTGACTTGGAAAAATATAAATATATGAAAAAAGTTTATTTTTTATATATAAATGTTGGTAACATTAAAAAAAAAAAAAAATAGTATGCCAATTTTGAGTATTTATAAGTATACATTCATAAACCTAGATTTAAAAATATTCATTAACCCGTTTTTGAAATATTTAATTTTCAAAAAAAAAAATTACATTTTTTAAAAAAATCCTAATATATTATTTTTTTTCCAAATTTTTGATATGTCATATGATTAACTTTTTGAATGACCTTATTCATGAAATTTTTTATTGAAATCGGTTATGCTGTTTACAAGCAAATCGAAAATAAAAAAAACCTTATAAAGCAGGTACCGTTAATAACATGTTTTAGAAATTTTTTAACCAAAAATTACACCATACCTACAATAATCCACTGATTTTTTATCAAAATGGTTGGATCTGTTTTTGAGATAAATAAGCTTTTTGAGGTATATAATTTTGAATAAAAAAATGTATCTTAATTAATTTATTAAAATAGTTCAGTCGCTTAATAGTTTTCAAGTGTACATTTGTATAAAATTAAGCAGTGTGTCCTATTCATTTTAGAGTAATTTTTGAGAAATATAAAATTTCTTCTAACGGTTTTTTTATATTTGTATAAACGAAACCGTTATTTCTTAATAAAATTAAAATGTTTTCTTAAACTTTTTTGATGAAAGCTAAGGAACTTTGAGGTGAGTACCAAGTTTCAGTGGTTCTCTTGGATCTTCAAAAGTTAACAACCACTCTTTTTTAAGTTTACCACACAACGTAAGCCTGTTCAAGAAGATATTGTTTGATTTCCTTTTAGAAAAGTTTTTGAGCTGTGTGTGAGAAAAAAATGATTATGAAAAACTGTTTAAAAAAATTGTACGCAGCTACTGTTATTTTTGGTTGAAAAATAAATGACTTTGGGGAGATGTCATAAGAACGCTTTGTTCAAAAGTTGAAGAAAATTGATTCCGTTAAGTAAGATTTTGTGTGTAAATGCTGCGAAGTAAACATCAATTTTTATTAAATAATTTTTGAGTGAACAACAGCAACTTGATTTAACCCGTATGACTGTAGCTCAATGGTTATACCGACAGTCATACAGACTGTCGTACAGACAGAAAGCCAGAATTAAAGAACCCATCTTCCTTATCACCGTAATAACAGTTTGATTCAAATTTCGAATTTGATTTTTTTTCACAAATGTATAACTTGTTATATCACAATTATAATATCCAAAAACGTTAGATGCTAAGTTAAAACAAAATCGATCCAGACATTTAGCTATTTCCACCAGGTCAGGCAGAATTGGGACGATCTCCTTCGTCTACTCCATAATTTTACTTATAAGTTTTATTTTAATCTTTAGTTCGATTTTTCGTATGAATGCATAAATTTTGAGTAATTGTTTTTTCCCAATTAAAATACAAGTTAGTACTGAAAAACTTCCACATATTAACCTTTTTTTAATTTAAAAAAATGTGGTGCAGTATAAATTAAGATTTTTGTTACATAATTGCAAAATCTAAATTATAGTCTTAATCTTTTTATCAAATTATTTAACAAATAAATAAAGATAATAAAGAATCATTTTTGTTCAATGTCAAAATATATAATACTTTATTCGGCTATTACAATAAATTCTTATACAAACACAACTGATTGGTATTTTATTACAGAACATCAATTTACCTGAAAATAAACGAAAAGAAATTCAGATTAATAATTTTTTAAAATCTTTTTTGTATGTAAATATAAAAACAAAACAATACATATAAAATCTTTTCCCTGAATGCAGATGCTTTATGTTATAAAATATTACCACAACAATGAAAATTTTTTTTAAATAAAAATCAATAAGATAAAAAAACGTTTAAAAATTAAAAAATACCGTCGTACATTTTCATTTGACACTGGCCCATTAATCAACACTCCCATAACCATCAATGTAAACAATAAATCACATCAAAACTCCCGGTTCCCTAGTCGAAGAGAGGGAGACCGCCCACTTCTTTAAGGCCATACTTGGTATATAGTTGTTATGGGCTTGATGATGGTATTGGTACTTCTTTCGGTTTAAAACAAAGAATTTTTTTCATATTTTTATTTTTGTTTAGAAGAACTTTCTCTTCTTTGCCTTGTTATATCCCAGAATTTCATATACCATCATAATCAATTGAAGACCATGGCCAAGCGACCACTACCGACCCCAAGAATGAAGATTTATATATTTTGATTTGGAGTCACCCTTTCACATAAGTCATTCTTCTATACGTTCTCTCAATTTCCCCAAAACCATTTAAAGCTACATACATAATTTCCAATACTATACTAAACTGGTCAAAGAAAATTCTATGGAGATGAATTATTATAGTTTGAAGGGGTAGTGTTGCATTATGATAAAATTATAATAAAATCCCGACTAATGTTTGTGCAAAACTTACTGAAAAGTTGTCACTGAAAAAATCTTTAAAATAAAAAACTTAAAATGAGTGAAAATTTTCCCCATTATAACATACAACTCTTTTAATATTTTAAAATGTCACGCAATCCTACAAAGTAAATTTGATTTTATACTTTTGAAGCCTTAAATTTGTTCCCCAAAAATTTTGAAAATCGTGAAAATCCCCAACAAACTGAAATTTCAAATAGCATAAATAGACTCTTATATTGCTGATCAAATAACGTTAAATAACAATAATTATAATCGATTGCTTAAACTAGCAACTTTACTTTCTTGACTATGAGCACAAGAACCAAGATTCGAAACCCCAATAACAGCACAATGAGCTTTATTTACCCCAGTTGATGATTGATATTGAATTCATTCACATTTGAATTGGTTGTCGTCATTTTCTTATGGTTTGCGGGAAGTGGTGTACTGCAGTCTGCACTATTGTACAGTGCAACCAGAAATGGTCAACTTGTAAGTAGGTTGCATTGTTTCAATGTCGATGAAAGTATGAATGCAATAGATTAGGTCGGCGGATTGGAGTCTTTTTGTTGTTGTTTTTGTTTTTGTTTTCTTCACACAAGAATCTCCACATCCTTCCCGAGAAATCGCGGAAACCCGATGTCTTTGTTTTCATTTCCTCAGAAAGGTTAGTTATTATTATTATTAATATTTCTATGAAACTAGTTTCTTTTTATGTATGTTTTGTGATGATGGTTGACCCTGACACTGACCTCTTTTATGTAACAAAAGAGACGGTTTTGTGTGTACTACATCAAGTGGTCATTAGGGCCGAGAATACAACTTTTAATTATCATTATTTTTTTTCATTTAATTTTGAATTCATAAAACTATAATTGTCTACGTGTGAGGTATAGCAGACTTCTTGTTGGGTTTTACAGACATTACCTTAGGGAAAAACCAGTAGCCCCCTATAAATCCCTATCATATTTGTATGGGTATAATTAAATGATATTTGATTCTGGTTTTTAATTTCCACTTCGCACCAAAATTCTTGAGAAGATAATATTCTCGCAATTCTTTTGAAAAATGATCTGCGATGCGATCGTTGTGTGGTTAAAGTTGGACTGCGTCTTCGAAGGCTAGGGGATACTAGGTAAACTCCATCCAGGTGCACAAAGTATCTTTTTCATAATCTGACTTTCCATTAATTTGCAGATTAGCTTTCTGTGCTTAGGTATATTTTTTTTTTTTTTTAGCGTGAAGAGAGGTATGAGATGTTTGTTTTTAGTTATTTGGACAATATTTTTTATTTTATTATTTTATTTTTTTGTAAAGAAATTTGTCTTTTTTGTTAATTAAGTAAGAAGGTATTTAAAAACAATACTGGCATTTTTTTTATGGGGAAACTTATGAGTATTAGTTTGAATTGTGATTGAATTAGTTCATGATGGTAGCTCTGGTGCTGACTTATCATTGTTTGTCTTTAGCCTGCTAAATTTTCTGTAAACCAAAATTATATTTGAACTAGAAAATTTATACTGAACTAGATCAGCCAAGTAGGAAATATATAAGAAGGTACTTTGTAACTTATTTCGACTTTTTTTTTGGCGAATTTTAGATTTTTTGAAAACTGTATTGACTCATTTACATATTACATTGCGTCTTAACATATGCCAGTAAGGCACAATAAGGCATACACACTTATTAAATAACTCAATACTTCTCAGCGACTACGAATCGAATAACTTTAACGTTTATTTTGGGATACCACAAGGTAGCCTTTTAGGCACTTTCCTTTTTATTCTATTTACTAGGCCTTAATGTTTGTGTTGAAGTGTGCTGTTTTATTTATGAGGACAATGTGAAAATCTATCAAAATGTTTCCTCCTTGAGAACGATAAAACTACACATATAGTTTTTTTCTCTTTTTACTTTTCACGATAAAAATAAGCTATATTTTGCGAAGGACTATTAAAAATTGGAAAATAAGTTACGTAATAACACAATTGTGCCTCACTGTCCATGTTTTTTGTAAAAAAAAAATATCAAAGACTGTTCACGAATGGCTTGAAAACTTTTAATTAGTAAGGGAAAGATTTTCGGTTAATCAAAAACTTAGACTCCTCAATCTTTGAAAATGCTCAAGCTTCTTTAAGGATTAAGACCAAAAAACAAGAATTTGAATCAGTTCAAGCAACAGCATTTTATAGCGGTGAACATCCTCGAGCTTTAGCTTAGAGTTTTTAATTCTGCCGATGCTGGGTCTTTTCGATATTGGAGTTTGTATTAACCCTTGCAAACCCTGATACCAGCATTACGGCCATTGGTCGATGGAGTGAAAGGTATTCTTGTTTCCACGGCTTGGCTGTTCTAGTTAGTGGTAAATGGGTTATTTTTGGATGGAAACATGGTGTACGATGTATAGATGTTGACTACTGAAGACATAAATACTTTTGAGGTTTAAAATATAATTTTGAGACTAAAAATTCGCTCAAGCTATACAAAAAATGAAAAGTAAAGCCAATATTGAAAAATTTGAATTAATTGATTTAAAATCCTGGGAAAGCAAGTGTGGTAATTCGAGCGGCTAACCATATGTCTTTTGCGACCACGCAGAATTTTCATTCCTGAATCGCACAATGTTCGCATGTATCCTGTGTGTATACCACCATCAGATTAAACTTGCCTTAAACCATATTGTCTGCCTTTAGGTGTTCTCAAAATTTCACAAAATCTCCCCAGAACTTTAATTCTTTAAAATAGAACCTAATTTTCTGCTCTGCATGCTTTTTGTAAATCCTGGCCTTAGTCTATCTGCTTAAATGCCTTCAAGCTTGATACAACCATTGAAAAAGCACCGCAAATCATTTATGCGGGTACCACCTTGTCTATATCTTCACATATATTTGGTTTTAGCAAATGAAAGAACCTTAAACTGAATAGTAAGCCTGGAACTGTAAGGGTCGTTCTTATAATAATTTTTTTTTTGAAAAACACCTACCCAAAACTCTTCTTTCAACCGAATCCGTGAAATTGTCAATACTTTTCTAATTTTTGAACCAGCACTGCTATAGGGCTTTATGACTTTCGTCTATCACTTAAATATCGGGTCGGAAATTTCTCATAAATCGCCTTGTACACTGCCGTAAAATGAGATGAAAACTTTACTTAGTAAGTTTGACGTCTCCTGTATGTGTTTTAAGTTCTACCAGCGGAATTTTTTCAAGGCCTAATAAAAGCAAAGCTTACAAACAAATAAATATATCTATCTATCTACAGCAGAAAAAAATATGGTGGCGCAACAGCTCGTGCAGAGCTACGGCCTAGTGACTTATAACTCTCAGCCATTTCTGTGTGCGTTTTGTTGGCAGGAATGGAGGAGACCTACAATTTTTTGCCGAGTCCGAACAGCTAGATGAGAAGCACTTATTCATGACAAATATACTCTTGGAGGATTTGTCAGTCCCTCGCAAGAGACAGTACGCAGTACCTCGAGAAAAACATTTCTGTTTTTAGGTGGCAGCGGCTGATAAATCGAACCCAGACCTTCGGGATGACAGTCCAACGCACTAACCATCAAGACACGAAGTACTACATGACTTTCATGACTACTCAAATCAGAAATAATTGTAAAATTTTATATTTTTGAAAGTTTGTTGATATTAAAAGTTATTGCAAATTTTGAAAAAAAAAAAAATAGATGGCAACCCTTAAACTGCGAAAAATTTTAAATAGGAGTATTATTTTTTAACTTTACTAATCATAAATAATTTATTTACCCAGTTTGGGCGTCAAAATGCCATTTATTAAACTTTACAAACTTAAAATCAGCTTAATTTGAGTGACTATTTCTCAAAAACGTTGTTTTAATAAATCGTGTTGAAGGGCGAGCAGCGATTGATGATGTCCATAATCAGTAGAGCTTTACGTAAAGTTTCCGTGACATTTTCATCATTTTTGTATTGAATTTCAGCTATTTTGTTGTGAGGGCTTATTTCTAAATTTCAAATGAAACCTCTTTTTTGGAAGACAATATCAAAGGCAACGGAAACAATATCCCCCAGTGGTATAGCTATCGCAGTAGTTCTTGACAAAAAATATTACACAGCTTATCCTGTCCTTTATTCATCATTGTTCGCCTTGAGTTTAAAGTCTCCAAAAGGCTTTTTAATTAAAAAAAAAAATGAACATTCCGCAACAGAAAGTGTCGACAAGACCTCAATTTCTTACAGAGCCGTTTGCTGAAACGAAATTTAAATATTTTGTCTACTTTCTTACTAATTATAAGCATTTACATGAAGCTCTTATGGTAAGCTTTGATATTTAAATTTCATTTCAGCTTATGGGCTTAAGAAGTATCTTATCAAAAGTAGTTGATCCTTTTTAAGGCCTTTTCTGTTTCATTTATTGAGCATTAATATTTTTTAACAACGACTTTCCAATAAATGAAGAACTGAATCTGCTTTGGGTTTCAAAATTGAATAGAAACACAAAATTAGCCTGGTTAATTTCCACAAATGTTGGTCATAAACAGTAATTTCCTAGCTCTTAACATCATGATTTCAACAAACTTCCTGATTCAACATTTTTTAGCAAAAAAAAAAACTAAACTTAACAGCTCTAACAAGGAGATATTTCCCAACTACCAACCTCAATATTGCAAAAAAAACTAATAGCCTAACCCCTTGAATGACTATGAACATGATGCCTCCTTTTTCAACTATGTCAACAAATCATAAACCTACACATATATTTGTGGTGCTTAAATCACTTAAGGCCTTTCATTACAAAAACCCCCCACACACATACAATCGTAAATTTTGTCAAGTTAAAAACAGAATTTCATTCAGAACCTTCGGTGACTTTTGTTCATAAAAAAAAGTCTCACAGGAGTAAACGTATACTTGCAATGTGAGTGTAATTGTCACCATAGTTCAGCTGTACACACTTATTCAGTATTATACCTTCCATCGACTAGAGGCCAATTCAAAAGATCTCTAGGTAGCATGACAGTCGCATGAACTAAAGTCAACAATCTTGCGCATACTTTTCATACATATCTCAACCTAAGTTTTAAGCTTCCGCATATAGAAGCCAAGAGCAAGCACCGACTATATATCCAAGACTCTTAACACATTTCATTGATTTGCACACGAGAATTGCATTTCCATCATCTTAAGCCACCAAGTGGCAATTTACTTAGGAAAAATAAAAACAAAAATGAAATGAAAAAAAAAAAAGAAAAACACAGGCATGTGTCTGTATATGTCATTTGTTTATGCAGAAACTGGTAGCTATAAGGTCTATGACCACAAAAGTGATAAATGTTAAGAATACTTTCTTCTTCAAAACACTCGCCCATCTTCACTTTCTTCTTCCTTCTCCTTAGCAAGCATGGTTGAACCTATATATAAATGAAGATGAAGCAAGTTCTTAACCTGAAGTGTCTGAAGTGAGAGAGCCCAAAGGAAGCTGTCAACCATCATCTTCTTAGCTGAATTGCTATTTGTATCGTTCCCTGATGCTTCGCTGTATAGCATCTAAGGTTTCACTTGCATAATATTCACAGTAACATCTAACGGATGTGTGTTGTGAATCAAAAGTATTCATTACCCTTCTTGCTCTTTAACTATGGATAAAGTGTTTAAGTGCCAATGAAAATGAGAAAATTTACAGTTGAAATTGAATTAACAACAACAACAACAAAAATATAATAAAAATAAAATTAACTAGGAACAAGTTACGTTGTATAGTTAAGTTACCATGGATGAATAATTAACTACTGATGTATTACACACACACACACACTAATGCATAGGTCTATTGGCAGGCAATGTGTGAGATTGAATAAATTTCTTCAACTTTAACTTAACATAAATATATATAAGTTGAAGATGTGTCATTTACATATAAGGTAAAGTATATTTGATGTTTGCTTAGCTTTTAGCATCATGGTGGCACTAGGAGTGTCGTGCGTTGTCGTCGTCGTCCTGATGCAATTTGAGTTTTTTTTTCAAAATATTATTTGTCCAACATAAACCGTTAGAGGATTGAACTTTAAAATGTAATTCAAGATCTTATTTTATTCTATCCTCTTGACATTAGAAAATGTTTTATCCCCTGGGATACTCGGGATAGTTATAGAATTTCATTCCAAAAACATGGAGTCATAGAGCTAGTTTTATCAGGAATTCCAATCGATAAAATATGTTGCATTAAATATTTTTCATGTAAGAACACACAAAGCTGTTAAATATCACGCTGAAACTCTTAAGATCAGGAAGTGAAAATAGTATTTTGTAATCAATATTTGGCAATTGCCTCTGAGTAAAAGATACATTTAAGCTACAAACAAACTGCAGCAACACGTTTTTAAGAATTTGAAACTCAGTGGAATATTGTTTTAATATATCGTCAGTTCAAAGGTAAAACTCACTCACTAACAAATGATAATTTTGAAGGAAATTAAATCGAAACATACTTTTTGAAGCTGAAAAGTCACGTTCCGCAAATTTTTAAATAGATTTCCCTGGTATACCTTTAAATGTCTTTATAAAAACCTCGCAAAATGGGACTTTTTAGATTAAATAAAATGCATTTCATTCTCATTTTTTTTTAAACATTTTTTCTGCACTTAATGAGTTTAACCTTTGGACCGACACTCACGATATATTGTCCTTTGCTTTCTATGAATTATCTCATTTTTTCCATTGAGATCGGCGCTAGATCATCCAGTTCTCCAACAAATCTGTTTCCAAAATAACGAAGGCATTTGTTTAGAGGTTTGGACAGTCACAGAGCAAATGTTTAATGGTTTCTATTTTTTCGACATCCTGACAGCTCCTACAGAATTCGGGTGCGAATACACCCATTCTAGCGACCATTGTGCCAATGGTGCAGTGACCCATTAGTACACCTATCAAGATTCTAATATTATTTTTACCCAGCGATAAAATGTACTGAGTTTTATTTTCATTATTTCTAGGCTATAAACTTCTAGAGATAACGCAGTCGTTCCTGATCGTTCAGCAGTTATTGATTTGCTCTTTCGTTATTAGGTCAATTTTCCTTTTAATCACGCCGATAGGGATGTCTGGCCCCTTATCTAATTGGCTACTACTGTTTCTATTTGATATTGACCTTACCTTTGTCAGTTCATCTGCTATATTATTCCCTTCTGTATTGCTATGTCCAGGAACCCAGCAGAGTTTGACTTGGTTAGTGTTGCAAATATTGCTCAGAATGCCTCGGCATTTTGCAACTGCTTTGGATCTTATAGTCTCACTGGCTATTGCTTTTACAGCAGCTTAGCTGTCCACTAAAAATGTGATCTCCGATGAATTTCAGTTTTTTCTTGTGTACCATTTCTGCCGCTTTTCCAATTGCGTAAATCTCAGCCTCAAAGACGCTACATTCATTATGAAGTTTAAATGATTCTCTGATATTAAGAGCTTCATAGAATACCCCAGCTCCTGTCCCTTCTTCAATTTTTGACCCATCGGTGAATTTTTAATTTTAATTTTGGTGGGGTCAAAACCCCCATTTATTTGGCTTAATACAAGCTAATTCTTAATCTAACTTAAAACTAAGAACTTAAGCTAACGTTAGTGAGGGGGAGGGCGATTGAGAAGACGGAGTTTTAGGGATGGAGTACTAAGGTGAAAGTCAAAGGAGTTCATGTTCAGATTAACATTTCGCAGCATTCGGGAGATAGGTTCGTTGGAGCCATAGGAGGTCCTGTGGGTTGGAAGATAAAAAAGACGAGGATTTCGGGAACGAGGGTTAATGTTAAAGGAGATAGATTTGTAGAGTGAAATGCAGTCAACGGAACCAGAAAATAATCGATGAATAAAAGAATGTCTGATATTTCTCTACGTTCTTTCAAAGAATTCAAGTTGATTAGCTTAAGGCGGTCTAAATAGGGAGGCAGGATCAGGGGATTGGTCCATTCAAGGCCTCGAAGAGCAAAGCGAAGGAAGCGACGCTGGACGCTCTCGATTCTGGAAATGTGTATAAGTTGATAAGTGGACCAAACTTGAGAAGCGTATGCGAGGATTGGGCGAACAAATGATATGTATAGGGATCGAGTCACATAAGGGTTAGAGAATTCCTTTGACCATCTTTTGACGAAGCCGAGGACTGAATTTGCCTTGAGAATGATATCATCTACATGGGAGAGAAAATTAAGTTCCGGGTCAAATATTATGCCAAGATCACGAATAAATTCAACGGTGGGTATGGGTTGATCATGAAAGAGGTAAAGACGGGGAGGAGATTTAATACGTTTACGCGTAAAAGTGATTGATTGGCATTTGGCAACGTTGAGCTCCAAGCAATTTTTAAGACACCAAATTGAAAAACTGTCAGGGTCCCGTTGAATAAGGGAAGAGTCATGTGTCGACGAAATGATCTGGAAAAACTTTGTATCATCATGAAATACAAGAGTGTTTGATGGCCTATTCAATATCGTTAATATCAAGAATGAACAATAGAGGGCCTAGGTGGCTGCCTTGGGGAACACCGGAGGTAGCTAGGAAAGAGCAAGAGGTGGCGGTTCTGAAACGAACGCTATAATAACGATTATCTAGGTAAGAGGAGATCCATTTTAACAAAGAAGGTTCGAAGCCGAGAAGGGACAATTTGAAAAGTATTAGCTTATGGGAGATTTTATCAAAGGCCTAACTAAAATCGGTTGAGATAACATCGACTTCGTAACCTTTTTCCATGGCTGATAGCGTGAAAGACACATATTCAATAAGGTTAGTGGTTGTAGATCTGCATTTGAGAGAGCCATGTTGTCTGGGGGATATGAGAGATTTGCAGTGGAAGCTAAGCGTTTCATACAAAATACTTTCAAAGAGTTTGTGTATGTGAGAAAGCTTGGCAATTGGACGATAATTGTTAACATCACCCTTCGAACCTTTTTTGTGTATTGGGATAGTGAAAGATGATTTCCATATCTGAGGATACCCAGTTACTGATTAGTGAGTTGGGGTCCCATCCCAGCCTTTCGGGTATTAAAATAGAGAAGTTTTTGTTAAAATCTATCAGAAGTGGTGGGTCGTCAGTCGTCACATCGAGTCCGGCAAAGATATGATCTTTTCAAGAAAGACCCATAACCAAAAGTGCTGTGCTCCCAAGAGCCCAGTTCTTTGAGTTGAAGTGCGCTTTTGGTTGCTG
Organism: Dasysyrphus albostriatus; assembly: GCA_946251815.1. Classification (NCBI taxonomy): domain Eukaryota; kingdom Metazoa; phylum Arthropoda; class Insecta; order Diptera; family Syrphidae; genus Dasysyrphus; species Dasysyrphus albostriatus. Next base: position 24,361,103 of record OX276335.1, on the reverse strand, counting down.
TAAATCTAAGGTGCTCGTCCAGGACTGGAAGATTAAGAATAATTACCAGCCCTGCTTGTGGCGTAGACCCCTGTGCCCCAGTTATTCCTATACAGGCTGATCTCTGTACCTTGTTCCAGAAATCATGCTAACTTTTTGAAAAATGAAATTTTAACTCCAAGGTCACTTGAGTTTGATAAAATAATAAAATTCTTATAGAGTCATTAAAAAATAGAAACTAACAAAGACTAAGATACGAGGAAATACAATTATTTAATTCTTCTCATAGCTCAAAACAAAATCCGTCTTTATGTTCGCACAGTCATTAACTCAACAATGTAAGAGGAGTGAGCAAACACCACCACCTCTTAATTTTTCATTAATAACAAAACAACAACAACAAAAAAAAACACACAATTCGCAATTGAAAAAAAAAACTAAATAAAAATCATTATTATTGTTCACCCTGGGTTTTTTTTTTATTAAATTCCCGCAGTCACAAGGCGTCATATATACTTACAAGCATAAAATGAAGATACATAAATCCTTAAACAATCCTCTTCTTGTACCAATTAAATTGCCCTACACTCACTCTCTATAGTGAGTTGTGCTATCATACCATACAAGCTACCGTACATAGTACAATTTAAAACAAATAAATCCGTATAGTAGCAATAAGAAGATTAAAAAAGGAATCTTTTTTACTTCTTGGGACTATAGGACTACCTATAGAGACTAGAGCAAATATAACTTGTCCATTCACACAGAGGACATAATCCAACTATACAGGCCTCTGCCACGGCCCTTTTGTTTGTGTTCCTCTAGCCTTCTTTATGCGCTCCCCATTCGGATGTTAATAATTGCAACCGAGTTCCAACAAACAAGTGTACTTTATTTAAGTCTAATTATAAAACTCTTTCCCTCATCTCGTCATCATCGTCATCGTCCAGTTTACTAGATTTGTTGGTACGTATGTTCTTGTAACACATATCGCAGAAAATATAGGCGTAGCGTTTAGCCTCCATTCTACACGGCCAATAGTTATATGTAGATACAAGGTGCTTCATATAAAACTCTATTCTGCACTTGGAATCACTGATTATCAGTTATAACCTATCTTAATTCTTCAGGAGTATGAATACGGATGATGATGATGATCATCATCATCATAGTGCAAGAAACACAAAAACAAAACCAAAATAAAAAAAATAAATAGATATAAGCAAATCTTTGCGCCACAATCAGTAACACCCTTTTGTAGTTCAACGTCTAGACAAATTGCAAACACCAACATAACACACAAAATAAAAAAAAAAAAAATACACGTTGGATCTCACTGCGAGTTCTCGCTTCATAGATACAAAACAATTAAAAACAAAACACCACGAAGCAAAAGATATCTATAATCGCTAACCGTAATCGATCGAACATGCGGAGATGTTCATTTTTTTCGTTTTTTTTTTTGTTTCATTTTTGTTGCAACTGCGCATCATCATCAACAACGTGGTCATCATCACAATGAAAGAAAAAAAAAAGGTGTGTGTGTTTGTGTGTGAAAACTAGTGGTGAAGTTTATATCGGTAAAAGATCTCGTATATGCGTACTCGTGTTCAATTTTATACACCTGTTTTGAAGATATCAACTTTGAAGAAGCAAATTAGTAATCACGTGTGAAAAAAAGAGACAAATTGAAGTCAAAACAAAATAATTAATTATTTTCGTATTTCAGAAAAACTTGAAAACAATCAGAGTTTTGGTGTTTAGATGCAATTCTATTACCTTTACAGAAGATCTGGTTTAAAAACAAAAGAGTTGAGAAGCGAACTTGAAATAAACTAAAACAGAAAGCAAAGTCGAAAATGATCGTCACATCGTCCATAGGTCTATGTGATTTAGAAAAAAATTTTATTTGTCAAAAATGTCGTCAAAATTTACCACTTTTTTGTAAGTAAGTAGATTTTTTTATCATCAGTGATATTTTTATCACAATAGGAGAACAACGATTATTGTCAAGTTTTAATCTTCAAAGTTTCATTCCGAGATTATGATAATCAATGAGTATTTACAATAATTTGTACCTCAGTATCGTTTCTTAGGCTCTCTTGTCTTTTTTTTTGCTGTTGAAAATTCAATAATTTTGACTCACTATGTGGTTTTGTGTATGCCTTTTAAATATGAGGCCGCCTAAAGAAGACCACATTAACTTCACTAAATAAAACCAAAACTTTTAAAACTTCAATCAAATTATAATAAGAGTAAAATTAAATAATAAACAAAAGAGTTGATTTAAAAACTTGAAAAAAAAATTAATTTTCATTCAAAATAAACTACCTTAGAGACAAATGTGCTAAGCCAATCATGTTTGAGCACAAGACTTGCCAAAAAAATCAGTTGGGTGTTGACATAGAAACAAGCAAATTGATCATTTGGAGATTTAGAAGCAGTCTCCGGAACGTTTGTAACAGAAAAAGGTGCAAGCTTGGGAATGGCCCTTGACCACAATCTGATGGTTACTACCGTAAAATCACGCACAGCTACATCAGTTTAGAGATTTAAAAAAAAATAAAACACCCTAATTACTTAATTAAATGTCGATAGATTTAAGGATCCCGCAGTCTGCCTACAACCGATCTTTTCAAAAGCATTGAGAGCCATCAGAAGTGTGATACCCACCTATTGGAAATCATTGGTGTGCTGTAAAAAATTTGTTTTTATATCCGATTCTGAAAATAAAAAAGGTCACTTGTCATATAGTAAAACAAAACAGTGCGAGGCTTTTCGAAGAATCTTAGGCAATAAGATCGAAGAAAGAAAACAGCCCAACAAAGCTTGCGCTCCATCAGCTACTTAAGCAGAATGAAATTGAGAGAAATTCACTATCGTGCAATGTAATGTGCGTAACTAAACCAACTCATTGGCTACCAGAAGCAGAAGAGACTGCAAGTAGGTGTGAAGGAAAAGGACCGTTTACAGAATCGCCAAAGAGCCTTCTGGGGTCAAACACTGTAAACAAACACCTGGTAAGTATTACAGGCACGGATCTCTACTAGCTTTGAATATGGACCATCTCAGACGGTATCTATGACCAATTTTCTGCGTTTTTCAACCATTTTATGGCCAGTCAAGTGAACAAAACGCCCAATGACCCAAAATCCCGAATACGCACTGTATCCTCCAGCAGAAAAGAAGTCCTTACCGCAATCAGAGCATTAAAAAACCAAAAAAAACGATGAGGTGCTGATATTTTACGGGAAGTACCACTACTACCAAGTGAACTCCTGCACTCATTCATTGAGATAACTTGGGAAGCAGAGAGTTTTCCTCAAAAGTGGTTAATAATATTGAATGTCAAGCCTAAAAAAAAAAGATCTAATTCAGTTACATAGCTGTAGTGAAAATTGCACTCAAAAAGCAAAAAGATTTGAAATCCAAAGTGGGTTTAGGCATAAGGTTGTATGCTATTACCAATATTGTTATTATTTGTGAAATGATTAGTCATGTAATGCACGCTGCTCTGTCTACTGAAAATGGAGGAATTTAATGGACTCTGCATTCACACTTTCTTATATCTGGACGTATGCTTACTCCTTTATATTATCATTGATCTCGATCAATTGATAACAAGGGTGAAGTGAGAAGCTGAAATATTTGGGCTTAAGATCAATACGGCAAAATCAATAAGAATCAGTCTTAAGACTTCATCACCTACCCAAGTACATTTTTCTGAACAACCATAGCAAAGATAATTAAAAGAGGTTTTAATATAAAAGAAGTACTGTCTCTATAGATGGTGGCACCAAACTAAATATAATCAGATGAATCAAGACAGCAAATGCTTAAAAGCTGAAGCAGCTTCATTAGCCTAAAGACCAAACTGCGAATCTGCTCTCCTCCGTGTTTTTATGGATGCAGCGCTTGGAAAGTAATAACACCCGCTATCACAAGAAAGCTCCTGAATAGATATCTGCGAAACATCATGAGGATTTTCTAGTTCAACCTTATATCCAATGATGAACTGCATGCATTTTGATGAAGTCTCTAAGTTGTGTTGTTAATATATAGAATAAATTAAAACAATAAATAAATAAAAAGAAAACACTAGGATTTCTAAATTTTAAAATTTTTTAATTTAAATTTAAATTTCAAATTATTATCACAACTTATTTACTTAATTTTAATTTTATATTTAGCGACGCGTTTCGGAGTGTATGTGTATCTCCATCATCGGGCTAAGAAGAAGTTCTTAGCTAAGCTAAGCTAAGAAGAAGTTCTTAGCCCGATGATGGAGATACACATACACTCCGAAACGCGTCGCTAAATACAAAATTAAAATTAAGTAAATAAGTTGTGATAATAATTTGAAATTTAAATTTAAATTAAAAAATTTTAAAATTTAGAAATCCTAGTGTTTTCTTTTTATTTATTTATTGTTTTAATTTATTCTATATATGAACTGCATGCATCAAGTACGGGTCTGGAAACCATCGACTCTGTCATAGGAAAACGTAAATAACAGTAGATTGGATTTACCTATGCTTGAAAAATATAACAAATACATTGCAAATCAAGCGATGCAATGGAAGCCTCTCCCGCAGATAAGCAAGCGAGTGGGCCGACCTATAAGTACTCGGCGAAAAAGGATGGCAAAAGAATCAGTACAACTGGGTAAGATTTGAAGGAATTTCTCCAGAAACCGTTCAGGCAAGGGAAATCTCACAGAAATGATCCGAGAATCTTAGTAAGAAATCATTCAAATAAAATTAAGATCAGTTGTTGAATATGAACTACGCAGCCTTGAACCCAATGTCATTTAATATTAGAACACAGAAAACCATTAAGTCTTATTTTAATCAAGTTGAATTTTTAAACGAAATAAAAGAAATGAGCAACAAACGTGTTCAACTAAAAATGTTAAAGAATACTCTCTTAATGCGTTTTTATTCCACAAATTTATCTCATTCAATAATTCAAAAAAATTGCAGCTTACACTCATGACTAATACCGATTTTCATACGAAACAAAAGAGCTGAGCAACAAACTCGACGCACCAGTCATGTCGAAGACTCGTCTTTTATAACACATTCTTATTTCACACATTTATCACATGTGAAAATAATGCAGAAAAATCACAGTCAAAACAAAACCACGCCAACTTTGGTACAAAACAAAAGAGCTGAGTAGCGAACTTGAAATACCAACCAAGTTGCACAAACGTATAGGTACATACATATAGGCATTTAAATCGACTTTGAGTATGATTAATTAATTTAAGTACAATATAATGTGAAATATGTTGTTATGTTTGGCGTGACCGGCGACTGTGATTGACAGCCGGTGAATACAAATTCGCTACATCAATTAACATTTTTTTCTGTTGTTTTTGTTTCGTGGTGGATGGTGGTATATCTTCACTTAAATGCCTTTTGGCTACTTTTAGTTGGAAAACCATATATATGCCACTGATTATAATTTTTTGTCTGGCTTTTTGTTCACGCATTGTTAAGTTTTGTTATTTAAAGATCTTTGTCATAACGGATGATAATTTAAAATAATTTGACGAAATATCCGGAGTAAAATGACTCAGAATATACACTTGGGTGGAATGACCCTAGTTTGTGGTCGAAGATAAATTAAGTGATTTTTTTTTTCAATTTTGTTTTACTTTTTCGCACCGAAGTGAATGATAAAGAAATGACCATATACAAAAATTAGTGTCAAATCATCATTTGATTCTTTTTCACACCTTTCGTGTTTCGCATGGATAGTGATTGGCGTTACCAAGAGCCGCATTTCATCGCACTCATTTAAAACCAATGACATCCAAACGATTGCTATCTTATAATAGCCTTGCACACCCTATTTTGAATGCAATTTACTAGTTTGTGATTTATGTGCGCACATTTACAAAGAACATAGGCCATCTAAATAATACAAACCTATTTCCATCTGGGTTAAAGGACTTAAATGGCGACATAAAAAACGATGAACGAATAAAAAAAAAAAAAAACATGCCTCACTGTTAAGAAAAGCAAAGAATTGCGTTTTATATGTGTATGTGTGTGTATGTAAATAAAGTAAATATATTCTTTATGTTTATCTTGTTTTATGTTTTTTTGTGAACAATTTTTTTAGTAGCACCTTTTTTTGCCGCCCGTGTCGTCGTTGTCTAGAAGTCAAGAGATTCTTTCTTTTTTATTCCTTTAAACATGACTCTTGGAAGTTGTGTTATTCTTTGCTTATGGTTTTGCTAAATGATGGCAATGAATCGTTGATGAGAGCTAGTTGCAGTGCTATATTGTCCATTCTTTGATACTACGACAAGCTGCTACAGCTACTCTCCTGGCTGCTGTTGCTTTTGCTGCTCTGTAGGTTGTGTTTATTCTTTGTTGAGTGAATATAATACTTTGTTTAGTCCAACTTTAAGTAAATATTGCATCTTGTATAATATGCAGCTGTGAAAATGAAGGTGCAATATGTAGGAACCTACTACTTTTAAGAATTCTTTTCTTTCTCAGAACATGTAAGTTCTTTTATTTTTTTTTTTCTTCGTGTTACAATGTTGCAATCTTATGAATAAATCAAACGCTCATAAAAAAATTATCTATTTAGTGGTGATTTAATTATGATTTATGAAGGGATCCCTTCATATCAAAAATAATATTTTTCATGGTTTAAATAATATAATCATATAAATTAAAGCGTGATGTCTTAATTTCACATGAACAATTGAGGAAGAAAGTAACCCCTGTGGGGCTATAAATTTATTTTAATCTTTTTCACATCTTTATGTATCTATTAATTAAAAGAAAAAAGAAAATAGAGATAAACTCTAAAAATTAACCGATGCATTATAGAGAAAAGGTTGAAAAAAATACCACCATTTAAAAAAAAAAAAATTAACTATTTAAAATCTCTGCGCAAAGATTTAGTGAAATTGCTACATAATTAACTTTCAACACAATTTATGGCTTAGAAACTCGATGACAGTCGAAATTAATTAATTTCACTTTTTTTTATTTTGTTTGAAGAAGTGTTAGTATGTATAAGCTCGTATATGTAGTACTTCCTTATATATTTTATACCAGCTGCTTAAAAAACAATTAAAAATGAAACATAAAACGTTATCTTATTAAATACTCAGATAAAATAATTGGATAGATAAACTTTAATTCAGTAAGAACTTAATTTGCAATTTTTTATCAAGCACTTAAATGAGAATATGCAATCTATCAAATAAAAAAAATAGTGGATATAATGATTTCAAATCCTAATTAAAACCACACTGTTATTATCGTTGTCTTACTTAAACAAAAAAGCTATTTTGACATTTTAGTAAAAATTCTTTTACTATAGAAATGTTCCTAATAGTAAGAATAAAATTTAACTTTCAAGTTTAAATTTAACTTAACGTCATCTCTTTTCCTTAAATTAAAGATTTTAAATTAATATATTTGAAGCCTGACCAAGCACCACTAAAACGGAGTTTTTTTTTTTTTTTTTTTTTGTAAATTCATTTTTATTTTTTAATTATCTTAGAACTATCTTAAAGCTAGACAAAAATTCATAAAAACTAGCCTACTTATCAATATCTTAAAACTAACTTACTGGCCCCAGTCGGGCGCTCTAAGTTAAACTATAATAACTTAATGCTAATGCCTTTCGGCCTAATAACTATCTTAATACTAAATCCAGGTCGGTTTTATTTTTTACCGAGAAGAATTTCACAAAACTCGGTATCTATGTCTTTATTTTTTGGTTTTATATAAAACTTACAAACTACATAAAACTAAATTAAAGCTAATTAAAACTACTTAAAACTACTTACAACTAATTTTAAACTAATTACAACCTACTTATAAGCTACTTACAAACTAGCACAGCCACAGCAAGCATTTTCCGGTTTTTATAATTTTTTTGTATCTTTGTTGATTTTATAATTTTTTTTGGTGTTTTTGTATGTTTTATATATTTTTTTTTTTTTTTTTTTTTTTTTTTTTTTTTTGTGCCACCCTGACTGTCCCTACTTAAAACTAACTACCTAAACCTATGTAAGTCGGCCATACAAGAGAAAATAGCAAGGTCAACTATTAAATGTCTGAAGGAACTTCATCTTCGTTTTTCAACCACCAGAACTGGTTCTCCTGCTTTACCCTATCTCTTCGGTCCCGTTCGGACACAGTCCTACTGAACCGAAGGTGCTCAGCTCCGTCTTGTGCGAGGACGTCCCGACTGTACAGGAGCCGCCGATCTACAGTTCTCCGGCAGACGTGGTAGATTAGCGGAACCGCCGCTCTATCCTGGATCAACCCTCGACTGTCTAGATGGAGGAATGCATCGGGCGGAATGAAGCCGCTTAGACGCACACTCTCGTAGTATTCGTTGTTGGGGTAGTAAGCCCCGAAAATTAAGCTGTTAGACGAGGACATCGCTCTTGCAATGTGACCTCGAATAAGCTTCAGCAAGAAATTATCTATCCTGTTTATGTTGGCCCCGTTGTATAGAGCCAGGTTGGAATAGTAGTGTTTGTACTCCGACTCTGGTGTTCTGTGCAATCCAAGGCAGCGTCGAAGACACTGCCTCTCAAACACCCGAATCTTTTCCATTTGAGATGGGGCAACGTTGAACCAAACCGGGCACCCATAGGCAATCATCGGCCGGATAAGGGCCATGTAGCAAATCACCTTCACCCTGCTGTCAAGCCGGCTGCTATAAAACAACCGTTTCGTCAGGGCGAAAGCTCCCCTAGCCCTGGCCAGAGCAGCATTTATATGTCTGTCGAAATACAAATACTGATCCATCCAGATGCCAAGGTACTTTACTACACTTTTACTCGCCAGTGGATGTCCATTTGGTCCTACGATCACCAGCTTGCGCCAGTTCTTTCTCGTATCCCTTGTGGCTCCACGCAACGGAGTCCTAAACAAGATAGTTTCTGATTTCTGAAAGTTGATTTTCAGCTTCCAGTCATCGCAATATCGCTGAATCTTCTCGAAGTCACGCTGCAAAAGAATCCTGATGACCTCGACTTTTGGAGCTGTTCTGTACGCAATTAGATCGTCGGCATACGCAATTGCCTGAGTTAGACTACTTATCAGATCGCTGGTGTAAATGCTGAATAGAATCGGCGAGTTGACCGCTCCCTGCTGAAGACCATTTTTAATATTAAAGGTTGTGGCAGAAGTTACATTGCCACTCTTGACAACAAACTTTCTGCCATTGAGCATATCATTAAGCATATATAATAGTGGTTTACTAATGCCAAGTCTGGTCAGCTTTAGATAAAGACCCTCTAACCATACGGTGTCGAAGGCCTTCTCCAAATCAACCAGACAGGCACCCGTACACTGCTTCTTAGATTTGTTCCATTGGACATCAGAAACGAGTTTCGATGCGGCATGAATAGTGTCATGTCCCGCCTTAAAACCGAACTGATTGTCCGGTATGATATTATTGTCCTCTGCCCACTTAGACAGAGCTCTATTGATAACTTTTTCGAATACCTTGCTGATACTCGGAAGAAGACTTATCGACCGGAGATTCGCCGGATTGGAGTTGTCCTTTCCCTTTTTCGGGAGAGGATGCACCACAGCTGTCTTCCACCGCACTGGATAATATGCATTATTCAGAGCGTTGTTAAACAGAGTAGTATAAATGTCTACTGCTTCTTGAGGTAAATGTCGAAGTACAACGTTGGATATGCCATCGACTCCTGCTGACTTCTTCTTCTTTAATGAATCGAAGATGAGCTGGAGCTCCATCTTCGTAATTAACAGGGAACTGGGCCCATTTCGCTCGGCGATTATGGCGTTTGCCAAATGATCTTCATTGAACCCGGTGAAACCAAGGTTCTCTGATCGCCATTGCGTTATGTCATTCCGAAGGTAGAAGTGGTGGAGCAAGGCTCTGTTTTCCAGGTCATGGTTGGGGCGAATGCAAGCATTCACCTTGTACACTTGCTGGAAAGCAGCCCCCACAGCCTCCACTTTCTCCTGCGGATCTTCGACAATGAAGAGGTCATCGTCCAAGACGGCGTCCTCTGGATTAATTCCTGCTGTCAGAAGTACGTCTCTGTTGTCCGTCGTTCTCTGAAGCTTAAGACAAGGAAGGTCGTTCTGATTATTCCTTCTAAATATCTTGTTAATTTGCGGAAACATGCTCGGGTCACTAGCATTAACGGCCCGAATTTTGTTGTCCCAATACAAATTAATTGACAACCGATAGTTCTCTTTAATTAGTTGGTTGATGTTTTTGATCGACGACTTCAGTGTCCTAATCTCCAGATGGTGAGGGTCAGTAAACCGTCGGTACAAGAGTTTTAGTCTTGTCAGCAGTCCACTTTTTTGTCTGTGTAGTGCGTCAATGGTTGCGTTTCGATACATGTCGGTTGCGTCCCGTTGCTTGTATTTCGGTATTGTTCTGTTCATTGTTCGTTTGATTGTCTCATCCATTTGTTCTAGGTATTGGTCTATTTCGTTATTTGTCAAATTCCTGTCATTTGGTGGGGATATGTTATTCGAACTGATTTCGCTCGATAAGGCGTTGGTAAAGCGTGGCCAGCGCGCCTTACTGTAATTGTAAGTATGCACAGGTACATACTCATCCAACTCCACGAGCTCGTTCGGAAGCTGTATTACGGCGGCGAGTCCGCAGTGATCGCTGTCGTACTCGATCGTTCGTAAGCAGTTTCTTGGTCTTTGACCCACAGTGTCAGTAATTGTCAGTCTTGCGTCTATTAGCAATAGATCCAGATAGGCACCGCTTCTTGGAAACGATGGCCGATCCGTAGCCAGCAGGTCGACACCATACTCAGTGTTGTATCGACTCATCCAATTGAAAAGATGAATACCTCTTTGATTTTGAATTTGATTTCCCCAATCTTGGTGTTTGGCATTCAAATCACCGGCCATGAGAAAGTAATTTTCCTCCAAGCTCAAGTGTAGACATTCGAAAAGTTTTTCAAGCTCTGTCATAAAATCAGTTGGCTGATGTGATGCCGGTGCATAAGCCGCGATCACATACATTCGCTTCCCCTGTTGGAGAGGAATGCATACGATGCACGCCTCTAACAGCCGAAATCTGCGCAGATCGCTATTATATATAACTTTATGATTAATGCCTTTTCGTATGAAGATTGCGACGCCCCCCCCTTGAGTGGAGTTGGGTCGATCTCTTCTAACGATATTGTAATTGTTGTTAGTCAACTTATGTTTCTGGTTCAGCTTAGTTTCGCTGGCCATAAACACATCTGGACTTTGGTCTTTCAACAGTTGGAAAAGATTAGTTCTACGTTCGGTCCTAATCAGTGAATTTACATTCACAGCAAGGATCCTAAGAGGCCTCTCCGACAGCGCGCCTTTAACCTCTAATTTGCGTTAGGCTAGGCAAAACAGAGTAGAGATAGTCTACCCTAGTCGCCTGCTCCTTTATCTGGGTCTGAAGTCCTGTTAACTGGCCTTGAATTGCCAGCAACATACTTCTAATTTCGGCCTGAGCGTCCGGCGCCTTTGGCACTAGGGCCGGCTGGGCTGCCTTAGCTGCAGGCTGTACCGTTTTTCCCCTTCCTGCCGCCATTTGGGCGTAGGAAATTTGGGGATTAACGGGCGTTGCTGTAGGAGCACGCGTTGATGGGCGTATCTCTACCGCTGTCTGCTTAGCCGCTTTGTTGTTTCTTATTTGCTGAAAAGCTGAGCAACCCCGATAATTAGCAGGGTGCCCCTCCTTTCCGCAAAGTGTACATTTAAGCTGGGTCATGTCTTCGACCCGTTCTTCACCGAGCTTGCACTCCCCCTTAATGTGGTCCTCACCACACTTAACGCAGCGTGGCTGCATTTCGCAGTTTGCTGCAGCGTGGCCAAACATTTGGCAGCGCTTGCATTGAAGCATGTCGCCGCTTCTCTTTAATTTATCCCAAGTTACAACCTGGTAGTTGAGAACGGAGATACTTCTCAATCTATCCAGTTTGCTGCTGGGCGATAGCTGGACTAGGAAGAACGGCAAAGACCTCTTCTCCCGTCTGGCTCTGACTGTAGCGAACGGCTTGACCCCGATAAAGTCGAGATCGTCGCTCGCTTTTTGACGGAGCTCATTTAAGAGCACCTGTGGTTCCGTGCAGGAATCTATGCCCTTCAAGAGGACCGTCTGATATTTATCCACTTTGGGGGTAAAACTGAAGAACTCAGTCGTGGATTTCTTTAACAATTCTTTTATAATTTTATGCTGCGCCACTGTTGAGCAGTGGATAGCATGTCTATCTTTATTTAAACGTTTAATAAAAAAGTTTTGGCCTATGGCCGACTTACATAGGTCAATAGTTTCCTGCAATTCCATTTTGTAAGTGTTTATTGGTGGCACTTTTTCTTTTTTATTTTGGGGTGGCTGTGGCTGCTGCTGGTGTTCTCCTTGCTGCTGCTCGTTCCGCTTCTGCTGACTCCGCTCCTGTGGCTGCTGCTGCTGCTGCTGTGTTGTTTTGTTTTTTTGCCGTTGTTCCTTCGGCTGCTGCTGTGGTTGTTTCGTTGGCTGCTGTTGTTGTTGCTGCTTATTTTGGTTTTGCTGTGGCAGTTGCTGTTGCTGTTCCTCTGGCTGCTGGCTTTTCGGTGGCAGCTCAGGCTGTGGCGCTGTCTTTTGTGGCGCCTGTAATATTTTTTTCTGCTCGCGCTCCTGCTTCTCCTTTTCGCGTCGAGCTTCTTGCTTTTGTCTGAGCGCTTCTATCAGTGGGGTCACGATGGCATTGAGACGTTCCATCTCCCCCCGAATGACATCTATTTTTTGGCTGATGGCCTGCTCATCCAATTCTTCTTGCGCCTCGTTTTCCTCTTCGGAGGACGCCTCTGGTGAGGTTAAACCAACAAGCACATTGCTGTTGGATTCCCCTGTAGTGTATAGACCCTCGCCACCTTCGGACATGTATTCGATGTCGTCATCGGATGGCGAGGTATCAAGTTGTTGATGAATTTTTGCTGCTGCTGACGTCTTTGCTGTGCGCGCCGTCTCCTTCACCCCAGCTGGCAGCTGGGCTGAGGTGGTGGTGGAGCGGCGCTTGACGAGGTTGGTCGCACAGCTTATCCTCTTCTTCCTCTTGTTTTTGGCATCGGCTGTTGATGCCGTTGCTTGTTTTGCCGTTGTTGCTACGGCACTAGTTGATGGTATGGCTGGTGGTGCCATCGCTTGCTTGCTTGTTGTTGTTGTTGATGCTACTGCACTAACCGTGACTTTGGCTGGTGGTGCCATAGCTGACTTTATTGTTGATGCTGGGGCACCTTTCGATGTCCCCGCGGTGTTGTTGGTTTGCATTTGCTGCTTTTCCCACTCAATGAAGTTTTCTACTTCACGATTGTGAAAAAAAGCAGCCAAATAATTTTTACCCGACTGGGACTCGAACCCGTGATCCTCTGGTTGTCGATCGGCCACCTCTACCACTGTGCTATTGCACTATTAAAAATAGCTGGTTATAATTAAAACTTTGTAAAGTCACTCCGATATTATTTAAAGAAAACTGTGAAAGCCGATAACGTGTGCACTCTTCCACAGATCGAGATCGACTACTAAAACGGAGTCTGAAGGTTCAAGTAGCACTCGTGAAACAGCTTTAGACTTGATAGTTGCACTCACAGGCTGTAGCTGGTTCATTCAAAATTATTCAACTAAAACCTTAACTTTAAGTTCAGTATTACCGATTCTCAGATCTAGCGGCGCTAAAAAAATTTCAATCAATATCCACGATATATTTTTTTTTCTCCAAAAAGTGTAAAAAGTAAACATCAACCCGATGTGTTGACCTTGGACACGTTTTTATTCAACAGTTGTTATGCCTATAGCCCAAAATATCTATAACTGTTTTAATAAACGCGTGTAAAATAAAATAAACAAAACAAATTAATAAAGGGATTAGACGAAAAACGTTATAAACTCTTTACAATAGAATTAAACAAAAGAGCTGGTGAATTAAACAAAAGAGCTGGTGATCGAACTTCGTTTATGAATCAGAAGATGAAACTATAAAGTAAATAAATATATGCAAATATTTTGACAATTAAGCAAACTTACTCACTGAAAATGGCTATTGAAGCCGTTAAAAAAAGATGGTATTCTAGGAAAATCGATTCTTTTTTATTTGTAACCAAATTAAGTTGTAGATAATAATAGGTCATTAAAAAAAGTATCAAATGATCATAGATGATTTTTTGTAAGTATAGCATTGTAAGTATATGGTTTATATCTTAATCACTAAGAAACTACCAATCTGGGCCTTTTTTACCAACGCAATATGTTCAAAATTGTACATATAAATGGTACCTACTTCAAATCTGGTAAGAAATTGAAAAATATCATTTCCCCAGATTTGTGTGTTTTCAGAATGGTACTTTGTCATCTACAATTAAAATTTGTTAAAATCAATTTACTGTCTCACTAAAGGCTTAATTTTAATTTATCAGCTTTCAGGTTTCTTGTATTTTTCTGTAAAAATCATAAATTTCCGTTAAGTTTGGACAGTTTTCTTAAGGGTGTAGATTCTATCTTTTTTTGTGAAGTTTTAAAGTGTTTCCTTCTTATTTTTTTTTTTTTTTGATTTTATTTTATATATGATATTATTTATAGAAAGAGCTTAGAGCAACGATAAGAACTTAACTGAAGCCTTATTACAAAATGTGTTTGGCTATATTGAGAAGGGCATAGTGAACCAGCAGTTTGGGAAACTTCTTGTTTTCGAAAGCTATTTGTTTTTTTTTTTTTTTAACAATCGCATATTTATAAAACAGTTATTTGAATTTGATGAAACCGAGTGCCCTCTTACTAATGTGTGGCTATGAACTACATAACATAAAATTGTGCTTGTAATTCGTAGTGGCCACATTGTGAAGAGCCTTAAATAAAAAAATTGAATTTCCAACAATAGTCATTCTCATTATTTGCTCCAATTTATCGAGTTCTTCATTTTTAATCATCTATTTCCACGTGTATGAATTATTTTTGAACTGCAGAATGTCAAAGTTTATAAGAAAAATATAGTGGTATCGAATGTTCATTTGAGCTGTAAGGTGCCAATTCTAGCTATCATTGAATCTCATCATTGTAGAATTTAATGATTGATTTTGAGACGTCTAGAAAACAAAATTATTTATAAATTTGATGGACAGAAAAAGTTTAGAACAAAATAAATATTTCCAGCCAAACAAAATTCAACAGTTCCAAATTTCAATAATCAATCCTTGAAATGAAAAATGTCAAATTTGAACATTTTTGAAACGTGGAAATATTAATTAAGTCTTGAACTTTATGTGTCCATCAAAATAATAAATGGTTTCCCCTACAAAATGCCTTAGAGTTGATAAATAAAATTTTCAATGATAAATTTAAATGAAAGATATATAATTGGCGTCTAAGCTAGTGAAATAATTGATGGATACCATATAGAGCCGATTTTGAGAGCTATTCGCTGATACTAATGAACAGTAGGTACCTACTCTGGTAGGTGGTGCAAGAGATGATGAAATACGAGGGTGGATCAATAAGTCGCTGAATATAAATACTTGTGACCTCTCTATCTTAAATCCAGCAATTTGGTTGTCATAGAGTGTACTTCGAATGAATATCCTGAAATTTGTATTCAAATTTGTCAAATAGTTTTGTTTTTATGACGGTTTTATCAGAGGCGGTCGAAAAGTTTTCAACAAAGTGCAAAAAATCGAATTTCGAGGACTGACAAAACATTATTTTTCCGAGAAAAAACCTACCAAAACACCAAAAATATTTTAGGGATTATTGTCTATCCATTGGACCCATCCAAAATTGTTAAACGCGGGCGTTCTAGCGCAAATAACGCAGAACGCTCTGGTCACTCGATTGTGCTACGCTGGAAATGGGCGACAAAGTCCACGGTCTAATATTTGACGATCGGCGAGTGATGGTCAGGAAACTCTAGGAGAGGCTACGGGCTCGCCACCCAATTCGGAAATTTCAATTTTGCACAAATATTTAGACATGAAATAGCTTTCTGCAAAACAAATTGGTGCTGCGTTTGCTTTCGATCGATACAAAGCAAAACCATTTAAACATTGGTAGTACATCGTGGCATAATGGTTAGTGCGTAGGACTGTCATTCCAAAGGTCTGGGTTCGATTCCCAGCCACTGCCACCTAAAAACTTAAATGTTTTTTTTCCGAGGTACTGCCTCTTGCGAGGAACTTACAAATCCTCCAAGAGTATACTTGTCATGAATAAGTGCTTCTCATCTAGCCGTTCGGACTCGGCAAAAAATTGGAGGTCCCCTCCATTCCTGCCAACAAACACGCACACAGGAATGGTTGAGAGTTGTTAGTCACTAGGCCCTGGTTCTTCATGAGCTGTTGCGCCACTAAATTTATTTTTTATTTAAACATTGCAATGGAGTTCTTGGCCATCTTCAACAGTAATCCGAGCTTCTTCTTAAAGAAGATTAAATCGAGAAAAAAGATTTTTTTTTTTCCAAAAAGAGCATCCCTTCTTTTAATTTCTAGAAACTTATTGACCTGCCTTCGTATTCCTTTGTAAAAAATTATCTTTCAAGTTGGAAATTTTGAATTTAGTTACAATATATCTATCGAACATAAGAACCAATCGATTTCAAATGATAACTTTAATCGAATCCTAAAATCCCCATTTGGCTACAATTAAAGTTGTTTAAATTGGATCACATTAGAAATAAGGCTACGAACGCACTTGTGATTTTCTCTGGCACAATTATTCACTCGCAAAAAATAGAATACATGAATTTTAATATAAATGAATACACATAACACCTGTGAAAAAGTTATAACTAATTTTGTAGTCACTAACAAAAGAAAATCGCAAGTGTGTTCCAAGCCTTAGTCAATACGATTTTTAAGAATCATATTTTTGATAAGTTGCATGAATATTATCATTTTTTATTAAGATATACAAGTTTATTTAGCTTAAAAACTAAAATAAACAATATTTAATCACATTAACTTTTTATGGAATCTAATGAATTAATTTTAATATACATATTATTTTGGATATTATTTTTATTTTACTAACACACTAACAAAAATGTATATAAATATTTTAAAATAGGTTATATGGACTAAAACTCAAAAGAAACTTTTCAAAATATGGGGTGGAACTGTTAATAATTTTGATCCTACAAAATCAAAGAAAAAAACACGTTGGGCTACGGTAAGTTTTATAAAAAAAAAACTACGTGTTTCGCCACAAAAATGGGTTTTATATGTGCTGAAACTCATATATCAACTAAAGTCATCATAATTTATTGAGGCTTATATGCATTATGCAATTTTAAATTGCCTTAAAATAATGTCCCAAAATTGCCTATGCTTATGGCACATTGTCTATATTAGTAAAAAAAAATCTCATTTGGTTCGCAAACAAATATTTGAGTCCAATAAAGTTAAGTTTTTTTTGTATTCATATTTGTGTGTCTGTGCTCATGTCTATATTTATTAAGCGACAAAATCATACGTGTTGTTTTCTTAAAAGAAAATGTTTTCATCATTCAAATTGATTAAACAAGTCCATAACATAACTTTTGTATGAGCCAAAAGCCAAACTTTGTCCCAAAAAAAATTTGAAATCTTTGATTTTTATTTTTTGTTAAATTTTGTCTCCTAATAATTTCAATAAAATTTTTGAGCCATCTATTTCCACATTTAATTTAATTTCGAACAAAAAGTTTTAAGTGTAAATTTGTCAAATTTGCCTTTAGTTCTAAACCAAACTTACTAAAAAGTCTAAATTTAAAATATTTTAAGTTCTAAGCATGAGTTGCCAATTACGTTCAATAACAAACATATTTAATTGTTATTGAACGTAATTAGTCCTCATAAAAAAGTACGTACATAATTTATTCAACTTCATATAAATCTGTATCTGTATAGAGCTGAGTACAGATTATAAAATGTCTTGTTTGTTTAGTTATCAAACATTCTTTAGCTTAGCTACGTTAGGTATATACGTAAAATTATGAAAAACAAAATCTTACAACTTTTTTGTTCATTATATATTTTTTTTGTAATCTGATTTAGCCTTGACCTTCCTTGAGCCATTGCCCATTGGTAAATTATTTAATTGGTATTCTTTTACATTTGCTAATTTATTCGCAAATGGTGTATCAATTTATTGTGAAAATAGAACACACATCTAAAGCTATGAGTGTTTCCTTCTGAAAAATACAAACAAAGACTTTTTTCAGTGAAATCTAAAATTGCATGAGAAATAAAAGAATTAGAATACTATATGATGATACATATGTTTGTTGGAATATATGATTTGAGAGAATCAAGGTTATTAATTTATATCGTAGAATCTCATAATTATAAATAATTGTTCGTACAAAATTTGAATATCTAAAAGCACGAATGCTCTTAAAGAAAAAAACATTTGAATTATTAGAACTAGTAGCACATAACCAGCTCGTGTAGATTTGGTATATGTAAAACCACCAAATGCTTACAAGCTCAGAAAAGAAATTAGATCTTCAGTGGAAGACGACAGAATATTCCACTAGCACGATAAGGTACATTAGAGTTGATACACTTGAAAATTTATTATTTTTTTAGGTTACGTTATGTTGTTCTCGTAGATGTAGCAAAATCATAAAAAAAAAACGCTAAGAGTGGCAGCCAGTAGGCCGGATAAGTGAGACACGTCTAAAAATAAAAATTTAATTCATAGTCGTTACAGACAAAAATCTTCCCTTTTCTTTGGAATTAAGATGCTTTAAACTCCAACCACCTATAAATTGCTCCATAACCTATGATTTTTTATAAAATAATTTTAAAATTTAAAATTTTTAAGTCATTTTGCTTCATTTTACATTTGTCAAAAAAAATTAACGGCATTCTAAAGGAGGTACATATGTGCTTTTTTCCCCTTCAAAATTAGTTTTAAATTCCTTTTTCCTCTTCAAAAAATCGTTAGTTCATTTCAATTTTATCCAAAAATTCCTCCCAAAAAAATTATTTTAAGAAGAGGAACGTAAAACAAATATTTAATATCACTCTCTATTTTACAAGAACTATCGCTCCACTCATAAAAGTATCTTGCTTTAAAAACTTTCAAAAATGATATCATTACCAAATTTTTTTAACAAGATTTTTTTCGGAAAATTGTTTCACATAATTCATTTATTCTGAGAAAGTTGGTCTCCTATAAACATTTTTCTATTAATAGTCTTGTTTTCAGACGGTTTTATTTTTTTTTTTTTTTAATAAAATTGAAAACCGAACACATTTGAAGAAAACTTATATCAACTATTTTCGTCGTCGTTTATATACTTCAAAACACTTTTGTAATATACATTTTTATTGAACCAAGGAGCCACAATTTTTTTTGAGCTATGTAGATACTTCAAAAACAACTAATCTTCAAAAATATTAATTTAAAAAAATGTCTGCACCTTAACTGCATTTAACTTTTATCTTAAAAGCTATAAAATAAAAAAAAATAGAAAAAAATATTTATGAAAAATATTTAATTTCAATTATACAGAGTCAAGTTGTTAAAATATTTTGTTTTTAAATTAACATTCAAATAAAAGAATTGTATCTATTCACGGAGACAATTAAGTTGTAGATTAACTGTGAAATAATATCGAAACAATTAAAAATTTTATGAAAAATTCCTCAAAATTATTTTTTTCAAATTTCAAATTTAATAAAAATGCAGATTTTAAACGAATCTTAATTTTATTTTCGTAATTGAATTGTTTTTTCAAAAGTTTTTCTATTACAATTTAAAATTAAAGATCTCTAACATATTGATTAAAAGTAAGAAACCGAAATATATTTTCTTCTAAGCACATCAAAAAAAAGAGCTGATGTCAGAACTTGAATATTTATAAGAACATTATTTTATCATATTTTGTATTACTGGTTATAAGAAAATACGTTATTCTGCATGATATTAATTTTAAGAATGCCAAAAAAACATATTATATTGCATCAAACGAAAGAGCTGATATCCGAACGTGGATTTAAGAAAGACAATTACATTTCTTGTTTTTCGGTTAGTTGGTTAAAATAAAAAGACGCAATCTGAATGATTTTTTTTTTTGTGTCAAATAATTGATTTTAAAAATATTATATGTTGGTACCTACACATCTCTACAAATAGTCACACACATTGAAAAAAAGATATATTACAAAAAAGTTCACACGACGATATTTTCCATTTTCAAAAAAAAAAAGAAAAACACTAATATACTTAACTCACCTTAAATAAGAATTCAAAAAAACTGTTGCTGGATTCGAAAAACACCTTATTTCCACAGTGAAATTAATTAATTATTTATTTTTCAAAATTTAATTTAAAAATTATTTTCTTGTAATCACTTCTTTTTTTTCACTTTGACTTAGTTAAATTGCACCAATTTCTATTTTGAAAAAAATTGTTAAAAATTAATTCAAAATTTCTAATCCATCAATTTTTGTATCCAATTTTTGATCAAAAAATTCAATTCCCGGAAATAAAAACGCAACCACAAATTTTTGATTACCAAAAAAAAAAAACACCCAACAAAAATTTGCAGTGCGTAGGAAAATTTTTAAAAATTTTCCTCTTTTGCAAATTGATTGATTTATCCTCAAATGATTATAATATTCTGTGCACAATGTTCTATAAGAAAGTTCTGTGCTTTTTTTAAGAACAAAAAAAACACACACCACAAACTTCTCAAAGAGTTCTTTTTTTCAGAAAAAATAAACGAACTTGACCGTTGTAAGGTCGCCGTGGAACTAAAGTCTATGCCAAGGTAATGAGTTGTTATATAAGTTAGAAGACTTCTTTAAGAATTTTTCCTCGTCGTGTTGACTTTTTTCTCCACACACAATCATTTTCTCCTTGTTCTCCTTCGTATATTTGTCTTCTTTGGGTATTATTCTTTGTACTGTGTTCTGTGTATGCCAACAACCATGACCACCGCGGCCATACCACATACCACCATCATCATCATCATGCTTCATGCCATCATCGTCATGAAGACGACGACGACCATGATCATCATCATCATCGAACGAGTGTAAGAACTTTTATCACAACATATTTGGAGTTGTGTTCTCAACATCATCCTTGCCTATAAAAGAGCAATCGAGAAAACTCCAACAGAAGAAAGCCACGGAGTGTTCAGAAGAAAAGTACTCTATCTGCAGAAACGATCTTCGATTTGCTCATAGAATACTCGTATATTACTCTTCTCGAAATTCTTTCTCCCTGATGCCATTTCTTTCTCAGATCTAATTTTCAATGGGCCAATGCTCTTTTCAACATCAGCCTTATTGCACGATCAAGAAAGATATTCATCGCATCGAAGTTTGATCGAAAAAGTTGAGCAACATGCTGCCGGTTGTATCATCATTGATCGAACCAACATCTAGCCATATGGCAACATTTGCATTAAAAATCAAGTTGATGGGTATTGGCCAGGCCATGATCTTGTCCATGACCGGGTTGCTTGTGTCAGAGACGATGCAACCTTGGTTTTAAGTTGCGTAGATATTTATTTATGATCAATTATCAAGTTCAAGATTATTTCAAGAGAGGGGAACGAACTCGAAAAATATTTAAAAGAGCACAATAATTTTATTTAAGAGCTGAAACTTTCCTTCCGGAAGTGGGTGACTTTAAAAATACTATTTTGAGCTTTCACGACTGCTTTCTTTTCTCTTAATTTTCATATGAGTTCATTGAACGCATTAATGAGTTTAAACTCTTTTAAATTTGGATTGCTTCTCTTAAATAAATTTGGAATAATATTGTCATATGGGCTAGTGTTTGTATTAATTTTGATTGAAAAGTGTGTTTAAAGATGTTTTTAATTCAAAAGCTTTCTCAATGAGAATAATGTTTTTCTTTTTTTGATGAATATAGACAAATCAACGGATTTCTGTTTATGTAAATTTTTTGTTGGTGTTTCATTTTAAACATAAATCGAATCTACGTATGAAGCTATTCAAAATCGTAAACTAATTGAAAGAAAAAAGTTCATGTTGATACTTTAAAGAATTTAACGGCTTGCTTAGTTTTTTTTGCTATTTTAATGCTTTTATTTTTTTTAGAACCGTACTTGAATTGATATTAAACATATGTGAAAATAAGTATAATGCATATTTGGGGTCTACTAAGCTTGTGGTTTGTTTACTTTTGGATCTGCATTGATTGTCTGTCAAATGATAAAAATCTAACGAAATTGAAAAAAAAAATTAATATTGCTTTTCTAGAACAATTTTTATTTAACTGAACAAACTGCGAATTTTATGATATTATGATTATGAAACAATTCTGGTACCTTATAGATGGATGGCCCTGATTTAAATTTAGCACAAAGAATTTTCATATAGTGCTCTACAGCAAATATTAAATTTAATAATTTTTTTTTTTTCAAATTTACTCATTTACTCCACCCTAACAGTTTTGATTTAGAGAACAGCTACTCGATTTGAAGCAACACAAATTACATATATTGCTTAGCTGTCATTTGAAAATATTTTTTTTGATTAATGGATAAAGGGTAAAAGACTTTTATTGTTTTCACTAGCATTTTGCTTTTGAAAGACATTGCTTGATTTTTCCCAAGTAAAGTTCAATAATAACACTTTCCTGAATGCAGCACTTGAAGAGTTTAGGAACAGAAGGTGTCATTTGTACTTTTTAATTTTTTTTGTTTTTATTATTGAGAGAAAAGTGCCTTTTTTTAATGAAAAAATTTAATTATGTTACCCTTTGTCCCGAAACAGCTTTTTCAAGTTAAATTTTTATTTATTTATGTTATTATTCTTCACCAAATCTCCTTGGCACTCGATAGAATTCAGGGTTTTGGACCTGAAAAAAAAAAATCCAAAAGTGGAAATGGCTACGTTTGTTCCAAAAGTCCTCACTCATAGACTTAGAGCTCGAAGCATATTTTTGGGTTGAGCACATAATAAAAAAACAAGTATGAGGGTCCGTACGTGCATGCATTTTGGCATAACATTAAAAAAATTTGGCAGGATTTTTTTGGCACCCGTGGTAGGGACGATGAGTTGAAAATAGCGGTTTTTAGACACATGTACTTCCCTTATTAAAAAAAAAAGAAATAGAAAATAGTGTTTTGACATTTTATTTAGTTCCACAGAGCTTAATTTTTACAATTCTATTAATAGAACTCAAGATATAAACTTTTTATGTGCACCAAAAAGTCTCCAAAATAAAGCCGATAGGGCTTTTACTTTGCAGCTGAGGTAACCTCGGCGGTGTCCAGGATTCTTCCCCAAGAAGCAACGAAACTTGGGGTTAAGAGGAAATCTCCGAATAAAATGGCTTTAATTCTTTTGTAAATTAATTTATAAACAAAAACTGCTCCTTTATTTATAGTCTTTCAAATTAAGAACTAACAAGTGTCATTTCGTTTAGATTATAATTTTAATTTCGTAAGATAAATAAGACGGTATTTCATATAATTTACAATGTTTTTACTGGTCTTAAAAATAACTAGCACGGTACTACATATAATATGTCCCTAGCGAGCAACCAAGGAAACAAAACGGTCGGAACCCTCGAAGGAGAACCTTGTCCAGCTAGATCCTTGAAGAGGAACTCGAAGGAAAAAACGGTCAGAAATCCTTATCGGTAACTCTATGTCCTCGACAAATGAGGAAAAAAGCGGTCGGAACTCTCGAAAAAGAACCTTGTGCAATGGAGCTTCTAGAAGAGTAGCCCATACAAACAAAACGATTGTCCCTGGCACACAACCCAATGAAAGAAAAGGTTGGAAACTCTCGATCTCGAAGGAGAACCTTGTCCAATGGGATTCATGAAGAGGACCCCAGAGGAACAAAACGAGGTCGGAGATCTTTATCGGAAGCCCTATGTCCTTAGCAAATAACGAACAAAGCGGTCGGAACCTTCAAAGAAGAACCTTGTCCAGTGAACTTCTAGAAGAGGAGTCAAAAGGAACAAAACGGTTGTCTATGGTACACAAACCAGGGAAAGAAACGGTTGGAACTCTCAAATGAGAACCTTGTCCAATGAGCTTCTAGAAGAGGAGCTCAGAGAAATCCCTCTACACTTATATCATAAGCCTATATAAAATGCTTGTTCTATTCACCCTACCTAGATAATAATTATGAACTAGCAAAACATAATTTCATAAAAAAAATAGATTGGGCTCTGCGCTTGCAATGCCTATCTGTCACCGAAACGCCTTGCGAAAATGTCAGTGTTATGGCCCGATCTTTAATTCTATATACCCTTGATTGGTATCCACAGCTGGACGAGAAGAAAAGATAATTTCGACCTTTTTCTAACTTCACCTTATTACATTTGTTGCAGTAAGCCAATGCGAATTATAAGGATGAAATTCAAATTTATATGTGTTTTCGTGATTCTTACTTTTATTCATAATAAGTATGAATTAGCTAAAGGTGGGTGTCATACGATGTATTCACGAAATAAATATATGATATAATAATTAAGGTATTGTAAGAGTACGCTTCGTTACAAGGGTTCGCTTCAAAAGGTCATATCTTGAGTTTTATTTTTCAAATCGCTAAAGTTAAAGTCTCTGGACTTAAAAAAATGAGAGAGCATCTTTTCCCATTTTTATTAAATTAATAGAAGTGAATGTGGCCCTGACACAATAGTCTGAAAACTGCTATTTTTAAACCCTCGTTTTTACCACGGGTGCCAAAAAAATCCTGCCAGACTTTTGAATTTGATGTCAATATGGATGCACCTACAGACCCTCATACTCATTGTTTGGCTAGGTGTTCAACCTTGAAATATTCTTCCAGCTCTTAGACTATTATTGAATGAGTTTTTTAGGAATATCTGGATTATGATATGAAGTTAAAAGTGAGGTAGTAAGTTTGAATCTTGAATCCCCAAAAAGAGCAACACTAGCCTCATTTCATTGCATGATTTTACGTATATTAGAATTACTTCATATTCGTGAATTAAACACCTAACCTGACCAAGAATAGTCAACACTTAAAAAATTTTCTCTGATATGGCATGTTGCCTAAAAATTAATGGTGTATGAAAGTGTTTTTTAAACTTTTTCAGTACGCGACTTCTTTGAAAGTAAAAACATTTTTGCGATCGCAAACCCCGAACTTTCATAATACTTTGTTAGTTAAAAAGCGACACACAGTCGTCACTCACAGAATTATTCGGAATAAAGTTTTTTTTAAGCATGAGCCTTTTCTTTTGAGAAAGAAAACTTAATATGCATAAACCTAGTGCTGTCTAATGTTTATTTTTGTTCAAGTTCATTTTGTTACAAAATATAAAAAAGACACATTTAATTTTAGTGAATTTTAACTTTTTTTTCGTAAAAGAATCGTTAAAGTAAAAAAAAACTTTATATCCCGAATAATTTTAGAAGTGACCATACACTGAACCCCGCTCATAATCAGACACATTTAAGGAGATGTCACTAATTCGCCATGAAGTTTTCCATTGTTTCCAAAAATAGAAAAAATATTAAATATTCATTTTTTTAAATCTAAGCGTCAGAATTAAATTTTTTCAAGGTTGAATAATTACTGACCAAACAAATAAGTTTTGTGTACAACCTGTCGGGAAATATATTTACGAATGATCATAAAATAGATGAGTTTCTTAGCAGACCATCGCAGCCTTGCACATCCGATACAAGTGGAAGAGGTGGAAGCAAAAAAAAACTGAAAAAAATTGATTCTGTGACGAAAATTATCACAAATATGGTTTTTGAGTTTTGAATAACAAGCCTCAGCTTACAGGATTTAAAAACGTTGTTTTTCAACTCAACTTAGCATGCTACCGCGACCCCCACCTAATTCTTGGCGAGCCCTTAGGGGGTCGCGACCCTCAATTTGAATAACACTGCTGTATGAAATCCCTTTTCTATTGATGTACCTACTCACTTAAAATTGTAAGATTTTTTAATTACTGAAAAAGCAAAATAAGATACCTGAGACTGATGTACTCCAATATTTTTCTCATATCCACACTAAGAATCTAGGTTTTATTTGTAGTGAAGAAAAATTAACATTTTTACTTGCGATACATACATATTTATGTAGGTGCGCTATATGGCAAGTTATGCTTTCGTAACAAAAATTGAGCTCGAGATTTTGATAAGACTTCATTAAGATGGATATGGTAGACAAAAACAGAGTTCAGCTACAGTCTAAACGACTGGATTGATTTTCATAAAACTTGGTACATAGTTGGTTTTAGTGATTCTAACCAATGTTTTCCATTTTTTTATTAAACCAAAGCAATTTGGAAAAATCTAATTTTTTTTTCAAAACAGCTATACTACTGTTCGAAAAAAAAATTCAATAAATACTTTGAGTAAAGGCTACCTTCTGGGTGAAAAACCATTTTTCAAAAAATGGATATTAATGCTACCTCCCAAAAAACTATTTGTTTAATTTTCGATTTTCTTCAAAACAGTATTTCTGATTTCAATAGTTTTTTCTATACAGACATTTTTAAAAGATAGAAAGACATAGTTTTTCTTACAACAAATTTTCACAAATATAGTTTTTGAATTTAAAAAAATCAAAAATTGTTGTTTGAAAATCAAATATTTTGAAAACTACATAATCTGTATTTTTAAAACTCGCTATTTAAAAGCTTTTTAGTAATCTGTAAAATATTTTAGAACAAGCTTTTCTTCTATGAAAGAATAACGGTACCTTCAATGTCAAAAAACCGGAACTATAAATTATTTCTCTTATCGGCTGAACGGATTTTGATAAATTTTTAATATTTTAATTTTTAATAAAATTAAATAATGTTGCATATCAAAATTTTCCAAAAAAAAACTTTCTGCTTCAAATTTCAAGTTTTTTTTGTTGAAAATTTCATATCTCAAAACTGATGATTTTTTTAATGCTGTTTTAGCTAATTTAAATATCGTACTTTATGGTTTTAGTCATTTTTTCTCTCATTTATTATTTATATAATTTTATAAACCCTGAGGTTTTTGAACATACGAGCAAGCACGCGTTACCAAGTCGTGCATTTTAGTTATCGAGTAAATGTAATTTCTTTATTATTTTGTTGTTAAATAAAATTTAAACGAATAAAATTAAAAGCCCCCTTTTTTGAAATAATGGCCGTCCTTTTACCCTGGCCACCCCAAAAACTTGATTTAATTGTAAGAATTGATGCGATTTCAATAAATTTTGTTACTAAATTTCCTACACCTTGTACGTTTTTCTGTAAATCTACTGATTGTATGTAAAAAAATATGTTTATCTGAATTTTTTGTGCAGAATTTCATAAGCTGAAGGTACAAACTTCACACTAAAAAAAAAAAAAAACAAATAATTTCGAGAAACTAAAAAGAACTGGGTTTTATTTAAAAATCTTTTCAGTATTGCCTAGCCAGGTTACAGCCTTTAATCCGAAAAAGAAGTGCATTTGCTTTTTTCTCAAGACTAACAAAAATAGAATTCAACTGTCTAGACAAATCTCGCATTTGAAAGTAGATAATGTTGAAACAGTTTCATCATGGGAATACTAATAAAACTCAAACCTCACAAGTTCAAAATTAAACCATTTTGGTGGTCCACTACGATTCGTTGAGCTTTATTACATTTCCATTAATTTTACCTCAAATTTCACACGGTTATCTTTTGTATCTTTTCCGGTTAAAAAAAAAAAAAAACATTGAATGCATTAAAGTTTAACATTTATCAAAGATTGAAAAACTTAATGAGAAACTAGCTCAAAAAAGAGAAAGAATCAATTCTATTTATAAACGGAAAAATTAATGATATAATGGTAAACAAAACAGAGCAATATGTATTGTGTTTTGGTGTATATCTCGATTCAAATGAGCTATCGTTACTAATTAGAAAAAAAGAACTTAAATGAGAAAATATTTTCTTAGCTTAAATTTCAATCAAATGAATTTTTAAACAACATAATACCTTTTATGTACCAATCTGGCATCAACCACACATGATGTTCAAAAATGTTGTAAAGCTATTAAATTAATTCATTTTTCGACTGAGACAAAATGGTTTTTTTTTTTGAGAAGGTTTTATTAATTGAGTCATCAGATTATTGAGATAAAACCATGCATAGTCATTTGATGAAGCGTTTGAAAAAAAAAGTAGGTACATACTTTATAATCACATCCTTTTGGATACAAATAAATCAAGATAAATATTTTGTTAAATGAGATTAAAATAAAATGGAAAAACCTTAATGGATTTTTATATTTTTCTAGTTTCATATACTACTATCTAACGAGGTGGCTTCCAGTTTCAAGTAAACCTTACTACACGCATATATTAAATACAATATCAGGGTGCTTGTTTTTTGTTTTCAGTGAGTTATCAAATTCCTGGGCTTCAACAATTTTGTTTAAATTAAGCTTTTTCCAAGAGTTTTATCTTTTCCAAACAAAAATGTAGAAATTGTAGGAAAATGTCAGTTTCTTTTTTGTTTTAACCTAATAATTTCAGTTCAATCTATGATCAATGATAGGAAAGATTTGTGTACGGCTAATTAAAAAAACGGTATCGGTATCGGAATCGGTATCGGTATCGATATCGGTATCGGTATCGGTATCGGTATCGGTATCGGTATCGGTATCGGTATCGGTATCGGTATCGGTATCGGTATCGGTATCGGTATCAATTTCTATATCGGTATTGATATCGCCCGAAACAGGACTTTGCAGTGAGGCTGCAACGAGACTGAGTCATACGAGACAAGAACAATATACATTGAGAACTTACATTGAAATTGCGTTTTTGTAGGCCAGGGCCAACGAAAACTGTATTGGGATTGAGCTTATTGCAATATTCATAGTTCGCTCCCAGATGACTGCAAAAATGTTTTTCAATTGACACAAGCGTAACCAGACTAAGCGACACTAAAGAAGAATGATGATGGAGGTGGCAATAACTCCAGCCTATATATTTAGTAATAATGCACACAAGTTTGTGGTTGTTCATTCAAAAATTATTTAATATAAATTGATGTATACCTTGCAACATACACTGCATTTGTGTGGATTTCCATTTACACACAAAACCCTTGTTAATCAAGGTTTTTGTTGTTGTGTTGGTGCCATCTTAAAAGAGATTCTTAAAAACGTTCGTCTCTTTTAAACTGTTAGTTCTTGATTTTTATTTTAACGATAAAAAGTATGTTAACAAAAATTGTAAAAAATTTAATTTTAAAATCACACATTTTTGTTTAAGACTTATGATTCCTAAAAAAGTTGAAACCCCTTTTAAATCTATTTTTTTAAGATGTAAGCCAAATGAAGCCCCTACATTTTAAACTCCACAATTCAGATTTTATACACCCCCTACACATTAAAAAAAAACCTTGTTCTACCCAAATACAAGGATTGTCCGAAATTTTTTAGAATTTCAATGGACTAAGGCAAACTTACAAAAGTATCGTTTTATTATTTTTTTAAGCAGAAGCTACTTAAATAAAATACACGACTGGACTGAATAGCACACTTGACCTTGTGTTCAAGTTGCTTGCAACTTTAGAACTTTTAAATGCAATCTAAAAATAGCATTTAAATCGTTCTTTTATCTGTAAAAATTCTGTTAAAATTGCTTTCAGATCAAAACAAGTATGCTATTTGAAAACTTGAATAAATGCAAAATTGAAAATTAAAATCCTTTGAGAGGTTTCCATAGAAACTAATTTTTTTATATATAAAATTTTGCCAAGATTTTTTTAAAAAAGTTTTGATCAGCCAGTTTTGAGAATTGATTAATATGTATATATTTTAAAACCTTGTTTCAAAAATACCCTCTAACCCATTTTTAAAATACTAAATTTTCAAAAAAACAAACACATTTCTTAAATTTTTTTTTAATTTTTTGTAATTTAAATTTAGAGGAGTTTTTTCGTTAAAATTTGATTGAAGTCGGTTGAGCCGTAAAAAAAAAGTTTAAAAAGAAAAACAAGTCTACTGTTAATAAAAGTTTTTGGTAGTTTTTTAACCAAAAAGTTCACTATAGTAATCCACCGGTTTTTTTTTTTTTTTTATCAAAATCGTTGGAGCCGTTTTTGAGATGATTTAGCTTTTCCTTAACGGTTGTATGGCAAATTCCTACCTACCTACCTACCAATATTTTTTTAAACTTTGTATCTAACGGTTTTTCAACATTCATAGAAAACATTTTACTCTTAAAAAAATAACGGTACCTACTTCTTCCATATACAAATGTAAGAAAACTGTTAGGCAATTTTTCTTTCTCATAAAACAGCTCCTGCGATGTTGATTAAATTTTGTCAGTATGCTAAAATTAGTGTTATCGAAGACTACTAAATACATTTTTGGCATTCTGCTAGTCTAGTCTAATCATATTACAATGATTGCCTTCCTAGATAGAAGACCCTTTCAATAACTTCAACACATCTGCAACCGTTTCTACATTCTGCACTGACATTTTTGAATGTTGAAGGGTCGCTTGATTAACTGATAAATCAAATACTTAAAAGAAGGATTTTCAATCCAAAAATAAGCGGCTTTTCAACCAGAGGATCTGTCAAAAGTACACCGCAAGGTTGCTTTCTTGCTCCCAATTTCTTTGGAGCTTTTTAGGACCGAAAGACTATAACAGTATCTGAAAAGCATCCTTACGAATTTAGACATCTTTCTAAGTAACCTACGACGCTGGGTAGATTTTTGAGAGCTGAAAGTTAACCTCATTAAACAGATCTTGTCCTCATTTTCCGAAAATTAAAAATTCTGCAAATAGATCACACTTCTATTAGTAGGTGCTCCGCTTTCATTCTCAGACGAAGTAAATAACTTGGGTATCATCTTAAGTGACCCACACACACCAAACTTGTGTCGGTGCATACAAAGGTGTGGTTTATGTGGGCTGATGTTTACACCGATTTCGGCGTGGCACAGGGTGTAGAAAAAAAAAATTGTGTTGGTGTCTCGTGTGTGGCGGAATGCCTTCCTATGTGTGGTGGAGTTTGGACACCGGTGCGTACACCTGAGTTGTGTGTATGAGCTGCTTTAGATAAGAAGATAAGGTTGAAAATGTACATTCAAGAAAGAGTCAAAAACGCCGCAGTGGCGCTTTTCTCCTTCCTCGCCTGGTTATTTCAAATAACACTGACTCCCTTATTCCACCATTGTATTTTGATTAAAACTTTGAAGCAGTTCTCACCAATCCAGCTAATTTTTTGAAATCGCCCAAAAAACCCTAATGTTAAAGTTATATTTATCAATAAGCTCGGCACAGTATTAGCCCTAAAAAAGTCAGTCAATTGACTTTTTTTTCAACTTTGATCAATTAAACCCGAAATTGAAAAACTGAAATGAATAACCGTGTTTAATCTAAAAAAGAACCATCCGTGGTTAAAACAAAATCGGTCCAACATTAATTACGATGTTTTTTTCATAATTTATTACCAAAGTATAATCCGCTTATAATAAGTCTTCAAACTATGACATTTATTTATTTTACTGACTTTTCATTTTGGGAACAAAAAAATGTTGACCTTATGTCCCTCTGACCAATTATATTGCTCAATTGATGAGACAACCACTTGCAATCAATCTATCCCGTATGGTATAGGCACAAACAAATAAATCCCAACTGTGTCTAAAATTGTTGGCCTATGTTGTCTTAAGATCCAAAGTTTTGAAAGTTTTTTTTTTTTTATTGAGGAAACACCCGCAAGATATACAGTGGGTGCCAAGACATTCTTTAGTGTGCCATTAGTCTATTCTATATAGAATTGAATTTTTTAGTAATCTGCTCCTGCGCTAACTAAGCGATGCACAGTGGAATAAAAAAGCTTTAAATTTGGATAAAAGTCATGTGAAAGAGCTTAAGACTTCTCATATTCGTTCCATAAACTCTATGCGTTAGTATGTATTTACGAAAACCAAAACTATTTGGTATTCAGCATCTTTCAATCACACGACGTAAAACCACAGCCAAAAAATGGCCAAAAACTTCCTGTTAACCAAGGATTTCCAGAGGAACGTAAATCATCGTCATCTTAGCTACATAAGGAGTCGAAATCATGTATAAAACCACCCTATGAGTTCTATTAGATCTTTGGCATGCCTTCAACCGTTTGAAAATTGGGAATTTATGTTAATTTTTTTTTCAAAAACCTCTTTAGTCTTCCCACTGTACGATGCCACAAATTTACAATTCTTCATCTTATTGATTTGGGCCATAACTCATGTGGATGCTGGGTGCATCATGTTGTGATGTTTTGAACTTCTCCTTACTGCAGTACCACCAGCAGCAGCAGCAGCAGCAGGTGCACAAGCTATGGTGTTTCCTCATACGTTGATGATAAATAATGATTAAGTTCCAAATTGAGGGGATATCTTTTGGGCGTTAATCATCCGACTCAGGCGCTTCGGATAGAGAGCTTGATTAAGCGGAAACCAGACAGAGAATTATATATCTCCTTATCAAGTGTGATGTGGTTTAGTGGGAAAATAAATATTTTTTGTTTCTTTTTCGTCGTATATAAAAATAAATGGCAAACATCAGGAAAATAATCATTATAATTATTGAAATACTTCATAATGGAGAGAACATGGGTTTCCGCTTGAATATGAATACAAAATAAATAAAACAAAAACGTGACATCGCACGCGCTGACCGAGTTATCGTATTAACGTTTAGCAGACATTCTACATATATTGCTGTGCTGGAATGGCACTCTGTAAAGAAGATAAAACGAAAAGAGGAACCGAAAGAGAGATTAAGTACAATTAAATTTTTGGCTTCGCAGATTTAAGCTTTGATAGCCTAAATAAAAAAGAACTTTTGCTAAGCCAGTGTACGTATATATCGACAAATCCTACACACGTTTGTCCCTTCGAAAAATTATTGTGCTGATTTCACTTCGTTGGTCTTGGTTATTTATGAAGAAGACATCTTTGAGATGTCAATTTGTAATGCAGATGCATTGTAGAGATATGAATTTTGTAGGTTTAATCGTTAATAATTGTAGTGTGGAATGACGAACAGGTTGTTGATGAATGGTAAAAATCCTTAAATGATCTGTTTCATTTGTACGAGTACTAATTATTGAACTTTTAATTCCCCTTAAAAATTCATAAGTAAATTCATCATGTAAAAAATGATATTGACAAAAAGGTTACCAAAAAACCAATACTGTTACTCTTTGCCAACAACTATTGAAAAGTTGTTTCAAAGAAAGATCAAATGAAGCCCTGATGGAATCTGTAATACAAAACTTCTTGTAAAAAGCCACTTACAAGTAAAAATACCTTTTTGATAGTTTAACAAGTGTATAGTTACCAAAAATAGTGCTGACCATGATTCTAGAAAAATCTCGGTCTTGTTGAGTATCGGTATCGGAAACAAAAACAAGACCGAGACGATTTAGACGAAATTTTCACAGACTTTTTTGGCAAGGTAAAAATTTAGGAAATGGTGTTAATAAGTACCACCTACTGCCACGCCTTATATCTGGTTTCTCAAATAATTTGTTTGAATAAATGTATCCCACTTACACTCTCATTTTTCTTTTTCAGTTCCGTAAAAATAACAGTTCTACTTTGCTTGTATCTCATCTTTCATCAACATTTTATTTCAAATCTTTTTTATTAGATCGTTAAATCTTTAAAGTAAAAGCAAAAGTATAAAATATGGTAATTAATTAAACAACTAAGCCTTCTTCTAGTATCAGAACAGTTATAAAAAGTAATTTGACATCCATAATTGATAATGGGAACTATAAGAGTTCTAGCAAGCGTAAGTCTTGTGGAAAACTGTGTATAGTGCTTAGACATACTCAGGCACCTAAGGCACCCGTACACTTTTCCAATAACGCCTCTGATATGGTTATCCCAC
Organism: Dasysyrphus albostriatus; assembly: GCA_946251815.1. NCBI lineage: Eukaryota > Metazoa > Arthropoda > Insecta > Diptera > Syrphidae > Dasysyrphus > Dasysyrphus albostriatus. The sequence continues at coordinate 24,327,294 of OX276335.1, read as the reverse complement.
CTTAATATTGAGTTGAACAAGACTCCAAGGTTTTTTACTTTTTCGACATACTCGTATTCAATTGGATTGCACTCAAAAGAAACAGCTGAAAAATTGCTTAAATCCAGTTTATTTCAATACACAACTTACCATTTTGATTTTTTAGGATTCCATTTCCATTTTTCTCAGCCCAGTCCACAGTATTTTGTAGCTCGCAGTTAAGCCTAACGACACCATCTTCGATTAATCCAAGTTTGCAAGAAAAATAAAGTTACACGTCGTCTGCATACATATGAATTTTTGCTTCACTGGCACATTGTGGTAAATCATTGATAAAAACTATAAAGAGAAGTGGGCCCAAAATGGAGCCTTGAGGAACTCCACTCAATATATCAAGAAACTGTGATCTTGAATTCTCGTTCAAATACACCAACTGTTTTCTTCCACAAAGGTAGGATTGAATCCAATCTGCAGCGTTATTGGAAATTTTGAAATTGTTCTTAAGCTAAGGTACTAAAAGCACATGGTCAACCATATCGAATAAAATAAATAAATTTAGTGGCATAACAGCTCATAAAGAACCAGGGCCTAGTGACTAACAACTCTCAACCATTCCTGTGTGCGTATTGTTGGCAGGAATGGAGGGGACTTACAATTTTTTGCTATTTTTTTTAGGATTTTTCAGTCCCTCGCAAGAGGCAGTACGTCGGAAAAAAACATACTGTTTTTAGGTGGCGATAGCTGGGAATCGAACCCAGACCTTCGGCTTGATAGTCCTACGCACTAACCATTATGCCACGAGGTACTACAACCGTATCGAATGCCTTCGAGAAAACCATGCAACAAGGTTAAAATCGTTACCAAAGCATTACTGACTGCAACTCTTATATAATCAGATACTTTTAACAACGCCGACACACAACTATGTCGAGGCCTGAATCTAGACTGATTTTTACATATAAGATTGTTTGTTTAAAAAAAAAAGATAATTGAAGGTGAAGAAGTGTTTCCATGACTTTCGAAAAGATAAGGTAAAATTTAATTAGGTCTGTATTCAGGCTCACACAGTCGAGTACCAGGCGTTTTAAGAATACGTGATGTGAGGATGATTGAGTTGAAGATATAAATCAATACTGGTAAAATGTGTGGTTGAATAATTTTAACAAAAAGTGGATGGATATCGTCAAGACCAGCAGATTTTAGATTTTAATACTCAGGATAGCTTTAACAACATCTGCTAGTTCAATTTTCGAAAATTGAAAAGAATTTGCATGGATGCTATTAGAAGATGTTGTAACTGCAGAGGTAGATCTTTGAGACTTTAAAAATGTAGCATTAAGCTCATCCGGATTGATTGCATCCAAGTCTTGAGTATTATTACGCCTGACCCCAATATCAAATTTTTCCACAAAACTGACGAAGATTGACTACTGTCAAGCCTCTTGGAATAGTAAAGCTTTTTAGCTTGCTTAGCCAAAAAATGAAGATTTTAATTATTCAGACGCTGATGTTCTTGAACATTGGCTGAAATTTTGTCAATTCTCGATTTGACAATAATATATTTGTAACATAATTTTTCAAAATGTTTTTTACTCAGCCTTGTCATGCAAAACCACTTCAAATTATAAGCTTAATATGCGCACACACCTCCAGCAATGGAGGTGAAAGTCCTTTAGAAGAAGACTTCTATAGCCTCTTGACCTTTGGTAGATTAATTGGTAGGCCTCTTCGAAGATAAGATAACGGCTTTTCAGAAACTCGTAATGCGGTGATAAGTAGCACTAGTTTTTCACGACTACCAACCAATTCAACCATGGGCAAACCAAGGGAACACGCGCCTACCTACAATTTTTCAAAAATATGACGTGACGTCTTAACATACTTGGAGTCACCATCCACCCAAAAAGAGAGCATCTCAGTGAGATATAAGAAGCTCACAACTGTGAACTCACCTGCACGAACAATCAGTGGCCCAAGAATCGTGATGTCATCAAGGAGGTAGCCAAAACCACAAACGGCTACGAACAATTCCCGAAAGATGCCGTGGTGGAATGATGATGAATGCGTGCAGCTGAAAAAAGTGACAGAGGAAGCACCTACGAATATTCTGCAGAGGAAAACAAGAGCGGTTAAAAGGAAGTATCAAGCAAGGAGAAAAGAGGAGAAGAATATCCTGCGTAAGAATAAACAGGGCGTAAGCCGACTCCTAGCTCAAGGATATCGAAGAGTCTAACGATCGGTCTGAAACCAGAACGCAACCTTACAGAAAGCACCTGAGCGAGAAGCTTTCTGCTGTACATTGCCATAGATGCTAACAGCCAGTAGCTTAAGTACCACAATATCATAAAAGAGGCAGACGAAACAACAGAAACCTCCCCCGAAAAAAACCCGTTGTCTGATGATAATTTTGTGCAGTTGAAAAAAGTGACCGAGAATGAACTTCCTAGCTACAGCGTGAAATAAAAGCAAAGAAATAGGAAAATCTAGCAAGGTCAAGAATGAATAAAAAGACTCTATCTAGAAAAAAATGGCGTAGACAGTCCCCCAGCGTCCGAGCTAAGAGAAAATCGAAGTGTCTTTGCGATCGAAACAACACTCAGAATTTTAAGAAAAAAGCAAGCAACTGATTGCTGGTTTCAATATCGGAACACTCGCTCTTTAAAACAGTAAAAGTAACCTAGCCAGCGAAAAACAGGGAAAAGTAGCAGCATTTTCAACAGCTTTTAAATAGACTTAGAAATAGGGCAAGCAGAGAACCCATCCCCGGTCAATGAAGACTTCTTTATTCCACCATGAAGAGGTAGACTTAACTATAAAGAAGCTTAAGAACAACTAAGCCACCGAATCTGATATAATCACCAGGGTTCTTCAAGCAGGGATGATTTGTTGGAAGATTACATGCATCCAATTTCAGATAAGTCTGAGTGATAGAATACATGCTCCATGATTCGTCTATCAGGTCCAAAAGTTCCGTCTGCAGAAGAGGTATCCTTAGTCCGAATGCAAGAGTTATCGAGGTATATCCCGGATAAACGTTGCATTCAAGATCTTTTCCGAAGTACTTGCTGTGTGAGCTTGTTAAGGCAACTATTCATCCACTTTAAAGCTGCATATTCAAGCATTAATTATTAGAAGCACTATATGGCGAATGCTGAGCTTGGAATCCTGAGAGAACTGACCCAGCTGTGCCTCGTGAAACTAGATTATACATTTCAATGTGCAACTATAGGGAAAAGCCCCTCAAATCTATTCCAAGCATGCACAGGGTTTTGGCTATTATGTGATTTCTTCAATCTCGTTCTTAACATTGAAGGATCTATCTCCTTTATTTCTATATTCCAGCCACTGCCACTTAAAAAAAAAAAAACATTCAGGGGTTGGTATATACTATCCCTTGCGTGGAACTTAAAAATCCTCAAAGAGTAGGTATCTGTTTTCATGAAAAAGGAATTCCCATCATAGCCGGTCAAAGTTGTAACTTATAAGTCACTAAGGCCTAGTTCTCAACGAGCTGTCGTGCCACCTGTTGTTTATCTACATATATTATCTGTTTGTTATGCCAATTTTGTTTGGAAAGGCAGTCTCTCACCTCAAAAACGAATAGAACTAATTTTTTGTGTTGCATTTTTAATTCCACACAATAATCATATTTCTAACAAGACTGATTGACATCATCAGCAAAAATAATCGAATAAACTACAATGCTCAATAGTAAAAACGGCAAAATTTGCTCACATATTTTTATGTTAATTTAATCGTTTTCTCTACAAATAAATAAATACAAAAACCGCTCATCGACATTCTAATAAACCTATTTACAAATTTTACAAAAAAATTAACATATGACCAATATTTGAGTTGAATTCTCACATTGACACTTTAAGTCAACAAAATTTGAATCTGAAAACTACTAACAAAATTTTAATTATTTTTTTTTTTGCAAAATAAGGTAAAAGCATTCCCTCCGCATTCGATTTACCGCCATAAATTTTATTTGGATAATTTTTTGTTGTTGTTGAGAGTTTTCGTTATTCTTTCGCTAATCATTAAACATGCAAATTAAGGCGGAGTTGTTATAATTTGTTCATCTTTCTTTTCTGATGAATTTTAAATTTTCTTAACAACAAAACGTTCAAATATAATTATTGGGTCAAGATATACGATGAGAGAGAGAAAGAACAAAATAAAATTTTACAAAAAAAAAATACAGTACAGCCCTGCGTGAAATGAAACCCTCAATTTTCAGATCGTATCGATTTCGATAATAATACACTTTCGACCTGTATCTCATTGAAAACACTTTAAAGCCATGTAATTTCTTTATTCAATATGCTTAAGCACTCCAATTACATGGACTTAACATAATTACATGTTGGTAAAGTTGAGTATTATTTTTTTGGCAGAATACCACTACTTGCTCTCTGAGTGCATATTTTTTTGTTTTTGATTCATTTGAAAATCTTTATAAGTTTTCATGAGACAAGGAGGCCGGCACCATAATTATTTAACAAAAATTTTGATCACGTCTGCCGGCAAATTATATCAAATTAGTATGACAAATTGTTATTTTATTATCGTCACCAACACCATCACCACTCTCACAACATATCGGTTGGTTGTCTAAAGTTGAATGATCGACGACCGGCCGGCGATGGAAGTTTCTCACACGGTCATGAGCAGAAGCACCTTCATTTTTTAATTATAAGTGAACTTCATTTATATTGAAAGCAACTACAAGTTAAAGAGACTTTAAATAATCATTTTGAGCTATAGTTTCATTTGGTAAGAGATTTTCGTTTCGATTGAAATAATCATAAATGATCTCTAAAAGCTTTCTCGAAAGAGATGTTTCATTTTCGAGATTTGAACTCTCTTTTGATCGTTGACTTGAGGAGATCTTGTATATCGCTCTTTAAAAGCTTTTTTTCGTGTGTTTGGAAGAGTGAAGCTTTTTCATTTGTAGTAAATGGTGTATAAAATTGATTTAATATTAAATTTAAGTACAGTCTGGGATGTATTGTTGCATATTTATTAATACATAACTAGTCATCAATTTTATTTCCGATACACAAACATAGGAACTATAGGGCACATTTTGGATTCATGCAAAAAAATGTACCACTAGATTGCTCTTATTTTAAAGTTGCTTGGAATTAAGAACTTTTAAAATATGAAAGTACTTAATTATTAAAAAAAAAAATATAAAAATATAAAGAAGTATTTAAATGGTTCTTTTAATTGTATAAACAACTAGTTAAAGAACTTGTGGCCATTTGATTCCTGGGAAAAATATAAATATCTGCAAAAAAAAATTTTAAATCTGTGGAATTAATTTTGCATATATAAAATTTTAATAACATTTAAAAAAAAGTTTTGGTATCCCAATTTTGACTATGTATTCAAACACATTTTTAAACTTAGTTTCAAAAAAATTCAATAACCCATTTTTAGAAATTTTAAATTTTCAAACAAAAACAAAAAAAATAATATTTTTTTAAAAATCCAAATTTAATTTTTTTCAAATTTTGTATGCAATATCACTAACATTTTAAAAGATCTTTTGCATGAAAATGTTGATTGAAATCATTCAAGCCGTTAATAAGAAAATCGAAAGTTTGAAAACCGTCATCTGGCAGGTACCATTACTAACGGTTTTTGGTACATTTTTTTCTAATCAAAAAGTTCACCAAACCTACAATAATAATACACTGATATTTTTTATCAAAGTCAATAGAGCCGTTTTTGAGATAAATAAGCTTTTCATGTACGGTTTTAGGGCAAGTACCGTTATGTTTGGTAGGTTAATATACGGACAGACAGTTAGACAGAGAGAACTGTACCACCCACTTTTTTCGTGTTCTCTATCATTTCAATGTCATGTTTGATTGTTATCTCGAATTTTTTTTTTGCACGAATCCAAAACTTGCCCTATAGTACCTATATCGCAAGTAAAAATTCGAGATAACAATCAAACATGACATTACGATGATAGAGAACATGAAAAAAGTTGGTGGCAATATTCTGTCTGTCCGTATATAGCCCTACAGGCTACAGCCTAAACCACTGAAACAATTTTCTTCAATTTTGAACTTAACTTTATGTTTTTTGGTGACTCTCCAGAGATGAAAATTGAAATTTTTTCTTTAGCTGAAAATATAACGGTACTTGCCATACAGCCGTTAAGGAAAATCTCATTTATCTCAAAACTGGCTCCAACGATTTTGATTTAAGGAAATCAGTGTGTTACTGTTCGTATGGTGTACTTTTTGGTAAAAATTTTGTTTACCTTAAACTGTTATTAACGGTACCTGCCATAAAACGGTTGTTTTGGTTTTTGATTTTCTCATTAAGGGCTCAGCCGAATACAATTTAAAATTTTTATGCAAAAGCTTCTTTCAAATGTTAATAACATTGCATATCAAAATTTTGAAAAAAAAAAATAATTTTTTTTAATTTAAAAAAATAAAATATTTCAAAAATGGGTTGATAAATTTTTTTGAAACTAAGTTAATAAATGTATATTAATAAATACTCAAAATTGGCATACCAACATTTCTTTTCAAAAATGTTTACAAATTTTTGTATATAAAAAATTAATTTTTAAGAAAACCGCTCCAACAATTTTAGTTTTTGATTCAAAAGAGCTTTTTATGGCTTTTGGTCCTACAAATTGGCGTTACGTCCGGCTTACCCACTTGAACTCATCAGCGAAGTAGTGAGGTTCTTTTCATTTGCAATTTATATTAAGTTCAGTTCAACTTACATAAATTCTTTTATGTAAGTTTTTTTTTTCCACTTTAAACTATATCCAGCAAAATAAGAATTCCTCATCATTAAGCTGGAATTTTAAAAATTTTTTTTTTTTTGCATACATTTTCTATTTCTGTAAGTAATCAAATGGTATAACTACTTGTTTTTGAGCTCTATATTTTTTTGTCTATAATAATTTTCTTTAATATTAGAAACAACAAAATTGTCTATAATTATTTTTATTTTTAAGGTTCTTTACTTAAATCTAAATTTAAAGGCTTTCTTTGGATAAGAAACGATTTTTCCAAAAATATGCATTAATATTATTAACCTCCAAAACTAAATTTTTTTTTTAATTTTCTATTTTCTTTAGAATTGTATTTCCGATTTTAAAACTTAATTGCAAGAGCTTTAAAAATATATTAACAGTTCTTTTCCCACCAAATTGTTCCAAACCAATATTTTTTGGAATTAAGAATTTGAAGGTATTCCAATTTTTCTTAATGGCCCCTAGGATTTTGAAAAAAAATGTCTTATAGGACGCGAAAATAAATCGATTAAGAAAAGGAAAAATTTTTATTAGATTATTTTATTTTATTATTTCCCTCCGTTCAGGTGGGAGGGGTAATCTGAATTTAGAAATTTGGCTCAAAACAGAAAAAAACTATTTGAATAAAACGGAGCTTCTTTTTAAAGCCACGATGCCATTCTATAATATGTTTTCTAAATTAGGTTTTTATTTTAAATAGTTTTTTAAAAAGTAATTTTAATCTTAAGAAATTTTTGTTTTTTTTTTTTGAATTTTTAAGTTTGTGAAATTATTTTTTCAAAAATGATTTAAAATAAAAACTTTATTTAGAAAGCACATTATAGAATTAAATCGTGACCCTAAAAAAAGCTAAGGCGTGGCTTTGTAAGTGCACTCGTTTTTTTTTTTAAATAATTTTTTTCTGTTTTGAGCCAAATTTTGGGAAATTACCCCTCCCGCCTTAACTGGAAAAAATAGACCCCCTCTAATACTATTTTTTTCTCCAGTCCAAAAAAAGAGAAACAAAATTATTTAATTTTCTTTTATTTACTTTTTTATTCTTTTCGGCTTTACCATCATCAATATCTAGTTGTCTGAATTTAACCAAATTCCACTATCTTCACAATATTTTGGTATGTGTGTGCGAGTCCTTACTTTCAGATATGAATAGCATTAAAGATTCGCCTAGTTACCGTTTTTTTCGTTTCTTTAATTAAAAACGTAAACGTTTGTAAAGTTTTAAACTTGCAAAAAAAAAAATTAAAATAACAATCAAACATGACATAATGATGATAGAGAACACCAAAAAATCTGGTGGGACAATTCTGTCCGTCTGTGGGTCTGTTCGTCCACAGACTAAACGATCCGATCGATTTTCTTCAAACTTTGAACATAGTAGTTTTTGGTCACTATGCCCACATCTTTTTTTTCATTTTTTTTAGAACCAAAAATCAAAAAACTTTTCTTAACAAAAATTCAATAAATTAATTTTAGTAAAGCTTCCTATAGTTGGAATACCATTTTTCAAAAAATGGTTATTAATGGTACCACCCACAAAACCATTTTTTTAATTTTCGATTTTTTTTCTAAACGGTATGAACATTTCAATAATTTTTTATAAACAGAGGCTTCCAAAAACTTTAAATATTTTTGTGTACCTACAAAAATATTTTTTGGATTTTTAAAAAATGTTTCAAATTTTTGTTTAGAAAATAAAATATTTCGAAAACGATGTGATCGATTATTTTTTTTAACTCGATACTTAAGAGTTTTTATGTATTCTCCAAAATATTTTTGGAAACAAAATGAAGGTACATACATATAAAATATAAAAAATATGGTACCTTCCATACTGAACGGACTTAAATAAATTTTTGTATAAACAAATTTCAGATTAGATTTAATTATATTGAATATCAAATTATTTAAAAAAAAAAAAGTTTTTGAATTTTTAAAAAAGTTTAATTTTTATTTTTTGAAAACTCGTTATCTCAAAAACGGTTCGACAGTTTTTTTTTTAATTTTTGTTTATCTGCACATAAATATATGCTTTCGATTTGCATTTCAATATTTATCTTAAAAATGTTCTAAAAATTTTATATATAAATCATAATTTTTTAAAAAACCACTCCCAAGATTTTCAATTTTTTTCCCATACAATCGTATTCAATCAAGAATTAAGATGGAATTCCTTTTTTTTTCATTTATAACTCTCAAAGAAGTTATTTAAGCTAATTTAAATATCGTTGTTCATGCCTTTAAAAATTTTTCTCTCATAATATCCATGTCTTAACATAAAATTTTGGAGTTATCTTTTGTCAGTGAGTTAAATGTCAAATCTTATCAAAAAATCAAAATTCAAGGTAATAAATTAAATCATCGAAATAGGTACATTAAACGAGTAATTAAGTTAAAAATACTTCTGTCATTGTTGCCAAAAACTATAGATAAAAGGAAACAGACACTAGTGACAGACTTCAAATGAGAGAGTGTATTTGCAAAAGTTCACATTTTGTGAGAAAGTTTGCGTGCAATTCAAAAAATAGTCTTTGGTAATAGCAGAGTTTTTATTGATTGTAGTAGATTTTCGTTAAAATTTTGAACTTAACGTGGATTAGCAGTTTATATTTTATTGATACGAAATTTTATCTCTAACCAGACTCTCTAACTAACCAGATCGACACTTTAGTTAGTTTGTGAATTAAAAGAAATCTTAGCAATTTTTATTGATAAAGCTGTTAGCGTCTTGAACATAAGAGGAAGTACTTGCGACTTAATTGTGCATTTTATTTTTTGTATCAACATATAACTGTAAGAGAATTTTAAGTTCTTAAGGCCAGTTGGATTTGAAAATTGTGATTGCCAGATTACTAAATTCAGCTCAACCGAAAATTATTGACATCAATTAGGTACCAAATTTAACTTATTAAAAATCTTGATAGAATGAACGATAGTTTATTTAAAATAAAAAAAATAGCCTTTTGTGGAAAGGTAAAATACTACTAGCCTCTTCATACTTTTGCACTTGACTTTTTGAGGCATCAGGCACTTTTGAAATGCAATAAAATTTTAATTAGTAATTCCAACATACCGTAAGGGCTTCGAGTCATAAAAAGTAATTATTTTGTTCAGTTCTTTTTAAAAACAGTTTTCCGTTTCTTAGTTTAAAATGTCTTTTGAAAATTTCGTAATTTTCCGGTAAACTCATTATCAAACCAATTTTCCCGCTAACACAGTCAAAAACACTTAATAAGTTCATAGAATGAAAATATAAAACCAACAGCATACTTTATAATTAAAGATATCAATATATCGAAACTGATAGTGATAATGGTGACAAGTCGCACTCAAAGTGGCCCGGAGGCCGGCGGCGTTTGTAAACAAATCAGAATATTATTTTTTCATGAAGGTAAATATTTATCTACAAGTAGGTACCTACTGAAGAGTGTTCAGATACAATTAATGTATTTTTCGTATTTTTTTTTTTTTTATTATGATAACATACTCGTACATAAATTTATTTTTAATCCCCAAAAGTTGTCATTTTTTTATCGACTTATAAGTGATATATTGACAGTTTTTTGAACTATGTATATTAAATATCTGAAAGATATATATTGGTTGATAAATGTGTCTGTTTTGATAAAATATTTATGGGAAGTCATTCTGAGCTTCTTTGTGGCTAGGTATTCATTTATCAGTTAAAATGTTTACGTCTGTATTAAGTAAGCCATGGCTTTTGTTTGTTGATTCTGCTTCAAAAAGTGAAGCCGTTTTGAAACTTGAGAGTATAGAATTTTCATTGAAGATTCTTTGTCTTTTTGTTGGTGAAAAAGCTTTAAATATAAAACTATCAAAAAATGCATTTTTATCTAATCTTAATTTTTTTTTTCTTTTCAGGTGAGTTGTTAAAAATGTTATCAATAGACATAATGTAAGTATACGCATTTTATTATGAAAACATGTCACAGAGGGTGGCTATCAACAATCGCCAAAGATAAATTTTTTTCTAAAACCTTATAATATTTTTTTTTTTTGAAGAATCAACTTAATTATTTTAACTTTACTTTCTGAACACAATCGAAAATTCACAGACATTATTTGGTTTTTTCAAAACGAGAAGTAAATTAGCTTTGAATAGTTGTTGATGCTGATTATAAATTTGAAGCCAATTTTCCAAAGATTTTTAAATACTCCCATTTGAATGTTAAATTAAAATAATTTTTTTGAGGCTGTGTTAACACGAAGTAATTATTTTGTTCATCGCATAAGTTCGTATAGATTTTTAAGTATTTTCTTGTCTTCAAAAACTCGGTTTCAATCTTTCGAAAATATAATTTTTCCTCTTATTGTTGCCAATCAAAAAACCAAGCTATAATATAGTGTCCGCCATATTCGTAGTAGTGGGTTTAAGAGCTTTGTACTTCGTTAAGCCTTGTACGTACACAGTACCATAGTAGTAGTTATAATCTGGGTGGTTTTGGTTTTCGCAATTGTGACAGTACGTCGAAATTTGTTTAAATATTTCTCTATTCCTTTTGGAAGTATTCTTAAGACCCTTTAAAGAAGTTTGAAATCTTCCTGAATTGTGACTTAATTATTTATAGTTCTAAATGTTGATTAGGTAAGCATCTTCTGTCTGGACAAATATGGATCTAGAATAAAAAACAAAAATAGAAAACTTCAATTGGGAGAATTTTTGAATAAGTCCTTGGATCCATATATTTTTATGTATAAGTATTATGAAATGCGCTCATGTTATCTTTATCACCACTTTCGTGATCGATATCATTGTCAGCGTCTTCCGCTTTCTCGAACGAATTTTCTAAAAAATGGACCTCAAAAATTCGGCTTCAACTTCCTTGATGTAGGTACCTGTGGCACCTGCTTCATTTTCAGTTAATATCAAATCATTTTACCTCATATTTGGATGGCTTCTGGTCAAACGACTTCTTTTGAACCTGTTGACTTCGAATAATGTTCTGAAGTACAGAGTTCCTTCGTTTGTTTAGCTCTTCGTTCGGTGACATCGATTTTTTGTCCAAGATCAAATAAAGGTTTATTACCCGGAATGTCTCTTGGATTGTAGGAAAACAGCCATTTGTTTGCAATTGTCCTTTATTACCAGTTCAGTGAACGAGTAAGTGAGTGCAATCAGTGATCGAACGAACGAGTTACCACTTCAAATTTTGGTATACTTTATTGCTCGAAACGTGAGCGGTAATGCCAAACTCACATAAATCAGTCACGTATTACTCGATGACTGATGCGGTAATTCGGTCCCTGTTCTTCGGTTAGTTGTTGTTCACAGTTGCAAGCACGTTCCTGGTCTCTTTTTTTTCCGACGGGAAAGGGTCCGAGGTGGTCTTAAAGTTCCGTGTCGAATGGCAGGGCAGCGCCTTCGGGATGATGTAGTTCTCCTTCAAATTAACCGCCCCTACGTTTCGCGTGTCCGCAGTTGACACAAGACTTGATATATGACCTTTTATATCCCTCAATTTGGGAAACCAAAATGTCCCCTTTAGCCTCAAAAGCGTCTTCTCGTCCGCGAGATGACCCACATTATCTTGGCACCGTTTTAACACACGCCATCTTACTGCCTATGGACCGGCCCATTTATCTTTACCCTTCACCCACCGGAGTGGGCAATCCTTTCCACGTGATAGTCTTTTCTTCAGTTCTGCTTTTGCAGTCGTCATCTCAGCAAATAATCGAGCATAACTAACTGTCTTTCCACTACATTGTGGCTAGTCAGTTGTCTTCGGCAATGTTAAAATTCAGCACAAAAGGAGATGCTTCTTTTAAGATTTGTTCGATTTTCGTTCGGTTGCTGACTTAAAGCATTAACATATGCTGTTATAGTGCCTGGCTGCTGGACAGTCTCGAATAACAATTCTTGGAGTTTCAGCTACCAGCGCAATGCCCCACTCTAGGAACGATCTTTTGTTTTTAACTTGTTGCAACAATCGTCTCACAATCTGAAACGACTTTAAAATGCTTACCCATGAGATACACTCTGAAACTTTCCAGACTTTCCACTACGACGAGGACTTCCAGCTCATAGAAAATAAATTTCTTTTCATTATCCGTTAGCTTCCGACAAAATAATCACCGGTCCTAAGTCTATTTCCTTCCTGTCTCCCTGCATCAGGATACCAGCGAGCCCTACTGACGGTGCACCGGTGTAGACTTCGTGATAACATTTCGGTCTTTAGGAGAGCTAAAACTGGACGATTGATGAAAAATTCTTTAAGTCTTCCAAATGCAGCTTTTTGGTTTTCGGTCCAACCTAAATCTCAACCGCTCTGAAGTGCGGTCACTAAGTGGTGCAGCCCATTGAGTATAATCCTTCACGAACTTTCTGACAAACCACGTTTTTAACTTCAGTTTGTCGTTGATCATCAAGTTTCACGTCAATCAATCCGCTATTTGTCTTTCTACGATGTCTTCCTGCTAAATCTGTTAGTTGGAGACGGTCACTAAGTGGACCCAGAACAAGTGAACAACAATCTTGGCTTGTGTACTCATAGTAGGTTTTGCTCCAAGCTCTTTCTAAATGTGGTTTCGCACCGCTATTTGAGAGCCCGAAGTAGATGAACGAAAATTTCGTAATGTAATGTGATGGCGTACTCTTGGCTCTGTTATGTGGGGACCTAGTACAGACAGATTTAGATTTTATTGTCGATGATGAGGGTATATCGAATATCGATGTCCGTCGGTACAATTGCTTGACTTATCCGCTATTTGAGTACAAGAATTGCGGAATAAGAGATCAGGCCAGATAAAAAAGATCTGTTCGAGGAGAGAGATAAAAAAGATAGACATCAAAGCAATCCTAAATGGAATTCAACGGTTGCTGTTTTGAAATTTGAAAAATGAATAAAAAATTATAATTTTAAGGACGAATGAAATTTATTTAGTTAATCCATCATAAAAAAATATATACAAAGACCAACAAAATAAACAAAAATTATATTTTTTTTAAAAATCCATTGAAATAATATTTTAATAGGAAGAAACTTGAAGTCTTAAAATACATTATTCTGCTACAGCTATACCAAATACAAAGCCATCGGAATTGGGGCTTCCTTCAATTAGTGATAGTCCGATAAGAACAACCAATAGGATGAAACTATATTTAAACATTGTTGTGGTGTTGTTTTGATTATAACCTTTCAATAGAAGAGAAGACACTGATGCGTTCTAGTAAAAGCCTCTGATTTTTATAGGAAAAAATTCGCAGTGACGTGTTCACTGCACTTAAATATCAGTTAATTGCTTAACTTTTTATTTTAGCACTTAAACGTGCAAAAAAATTAAACCGTTTACTTTCCTAACATTGATTTGATTTTTTATTACTTAATCAGTTAAAAGCCCGACATGCTGAACGACAAATCTAAAAAGAAAACATTCCATAAAACAAAACTTTATGTGGTTCAAATTCCATATAGGTACATACCTATATTTCAGTGGGGTTGCCTGAAATTTGAAAAGGGAGACGAAAATATTGAAAATATTAAAGAATAATTTTATACAGGTACGGTCTAATTTCAATAATTTGTTTTTGAATATACCACCCGTTTTTATTTGTTAATCAACTGGCACAAGCAAGATCATTTACTTTTTTCTAAATTAAACATACCTTATATTTTTTACTGGTTTCAAAAAATCTTAAAGATCGCATCTATTGTTTTGATTGCCTATGAAATTGGGCCCACTACCTTTTTTTAAACAAAATAGAATTTTTCCTATCAACATAAAATCCTACCTTTCCAATTATTTGTACTGATATTTTCTTAGGTGGCAGCGGCTGGGAATCGAACCCAGACCTCCCAAAAAAAAACAGAAATGTATTTTTCCGAGGTACTGCCTCTTGCGAAGAACTGACAAATCCTGCGTTCGGACTCGGCAAAAAATTGTAGGTCCCTCCATTCCTGCCAAAAATACGCACACAGGAATGGTTGAGAGTTATGAGTCACTAGCCCTTGGTTCTCCACGAGCTGTTGTGCCACCAAATTTTATTTTTTTTTTATTATAATTTTCTTAGAAAAGTGTTAAGGGAAAGAACTGTTTTGTAAACAAAATTATTATTATATTTTTGATTTTAAATAAATAGTTTTTAAATTTAAATAAAGTCTATTATTTGCTCATAATTTTAAGACCTTAAAGGCAAAGTTGCGAAAGATAATGTTTCGAAAGACAAAGTTTCGTTCAAAAAGTTTCGAAATCCTCGGAACTTCGCTGTTCCATGACCGATTACAATGAAATTGACACAGGTGATAGCTGATACAAAGTGTTCTAAAAATAGGTCAACATATTTAAACTTCGTTATTTCTTGAGCGATTTCAACTAAATTTACATACATAGGTAAAAGCTGATAAAAAATTAAAAAATAAAAGTTACCAACACAAATAAACAAAGTTATAAATAAATTTAACAGTTTACGTAATATGCATAAGGTGGGTAATATTTGTGTTTTTGTGAACGAATTTGTTCGATTAAAATAAAAGTGAACGAAAGAAACTCCATCACCAGAATTCCATTTATTTTACGGTGATTACCATGACCGCCCATGAACTTACAATTTAGTGGACATAAATCCGGTTATAGTTCATATAACTACATATATAAGTACAGTTCTACTCTGCAGCGTTGAGTGCTGGACGATAGGTAAGAAAGGGGAATTTATACTGGGCACTTTCAATCAAAACCACTTATTAAAATAATTTCAAGCTGGTTTCAAGACTGGTTACTCCACGGTCGATCACATCTTTGTGCTAAAGAGCATTGGAGAATCCTTCCTTCTAAACAGAAACAAACTTTATAGTTTCTTTATCGATTTCAAAGCAGCGTTCGACGTGGTAGATGTGCGCGCGCTTATCTACAAGCTCTATGGACTTGTCTACAAAGTTTGAAAAAGTTCTACAAAATCTGTACAAGGAAACTAAAGCAGCAGTTTGGAATAGAGAAGATTTATCAGAATGTTTTCAAACGGAGTCAGGCATTCGACAGGGTTGTACGTTGAGCCCTCTCTTATTTGCACTTTTTATAGAGGATCTAACGGATTGCATTTCTGGAGGAGTAGAGTTTGCGAGTACCACAATGAAGGCCTTCTTTTACGCTGACGACATAGTGCTGCTGTCCACCTCACTTCAATCGCTCCAATTGATGATCAACCAACTGTATAGGTACTGCACTACTTGGAAATTTTAAGTTAACCTCAACAAATCAAAAATAATGATCTTCAGAAATGGTGATGGAAGAAATAGCCTAAACGAAAGATGGTTCTATAATTCAATATCTATTGAAGTCGTGAGCGAATTTAGGTACTTAGGATTATGTTTTACAAGAGACCTAAGTATGGAAAAGCATCTGAGTGAGAAACTTGTTAAGGCCAAGAGTGCTATTGGAGCTACATGGAAAAAGTGTTTCGCCAACAAAAGTGTGGCTCATAGCTGTAAATTCCGTGTGTTTGAAGCAGTTTCGGAATCAATTATGTGCTTAATTAATGTTAGAAACAGGGCTATCTCCTGTCTTTGTTGAAACCCTCAAAACCCATGTAGATTACATTATTAAAGTTTTGAACATGAATTATGAAATACTTGCCAAGAAAGCAGCCCTTTACGAAAATCTAAGTGAATGGAAAACTAAACTGTATAAGTTATTTGATATGGTTGATGAAAAGCTTCGAGAGAAGTTTATCGAAGATGCCACCAGCTCTGTCCACAGAGTGGTTAACAGTCGCCTTTGTCACAACCTAGGACTAAGAAACTACTTCAGAGATGAGAATAGTGTCGAGTATATCTTGATGATGGTGAGACTTCGTGCAGAGGTTCTCCAATTGAATTATATGCCACATAGAGAGGACCTTCCCGGCCTATGCAGTCTGTGTAACCTGAGGGAAAGAGAAGATGTTTTTCATTTTCTAGGAAAATGTCCTGTTCTAATAGAAACTAGGCGATTCTTCATCGGCTGCAATTATCTAACTGAGACAGAAATGATAGCGTATCTAAACGAAATGGCGGTTCAAAAACTTTTTATGTACTGCAAAGTAGCGCAAAAGTTCTCAGCGAGAACTTTTGAAGTTATTATGAAAAAAAAATGTTTTATTGATATTTTAGACACTTGAACACAATTACTGTATTTATGTATTTTATTTAAATTGTCAACCTTGCAGACGGCATTGCCATGCTATATTTGATTTTGTTATTATACATACTTGATTTGAATAAGTTCATAAAATCTATTTACTACTACTACTACTACAACTATTGGGCACTTTCGAGAGAAAAATTCTTCGGGGGATATTTTGTCCACTATGCGATGAGGGTGAATGAAGGAGAAGTTTTAGATGTAGTCCAAGGAGCCAAAACACGTCGACAAGGCTGGCTCGGTCACATCGAGTGAATAGACAACAACGCTCCAGCCAAGAAAATCTTCGAATCCCAACCCCTTGGTTCGAGATAACCAAGCGGTGTCAGACGCAAGAACGCTTGGTCTCGATGACTGGAAGGAGTGTGCGAGGGACCACAACCGATGGAAGACCGCAATATCTCAGGCAGAGACACTCAATGTAATGCAAGTATTGCCGCATATAACGCACATCTTTAATGCAATTATAAAAACAGGCATTTACAATTCCGGTAGTAAAAGGCTAAATTGATTTTAGACCGATTTCAATTCTACCTTTTTTGTCAAAGGTATTTGAAAAAATTGTCCAAAACCAGAACTACTGTCATCTTCGGAAAAATGACATGTTATCACCAAAATAGTCTGATTTTGGGGCAAGTTACAGTTGTTCCACAGCACTAATAATTGTTATCGAAGATACTATTTCCATACATACATAAAACACACATTATGAAGACTTAACCACAAATAAATTATCGAAGCTGTACGAAAAGCATTAGATGTTGGTAATGTGACTTTCTTAGTGATGTTGGAATTTTCTAAAGCATTTGCTACCATCGATCATGTGAATGTTTGCAAAAAATTATCACGGTGGTACCATTTTTCCAAAGATTCATTTTCCGCAGTTAAACTGATATCATCCTACTTAACCGAAAAAAAACCCAGCTGTAGTTGTGAATGGGGAAATCTTCTAGCTTTCTAGGTTAATTTAGAGGTGTTCTTCAGGCCCCTATTTATTTTCCTAGTATAAAGATGAACTTCCAGCAACTCTATGTTAACCTTATATATTAAAATGTAAGTGGACGACGTTCAATTGTACAAATTTTGCCCTCTTGGATTGATGAAATTTCGTGGTGTGGTGTGATGTTGTTTACACTTAGCTCCGCTATTTAAGGACCTAGTAAAGACAAATCCAGATTTGATTTTCGATGACAAATGTATATGGATGTCGGTTGGTACAATCTCGTGACTTATCCGCTATTTGAGTAGTAGACTTATGAAATAAAAAAACAGGGCAGACTTTTCTGAGGAGAGGGATAAATGTCCCACTTTTAATTCTGACTTGTTAAATAAGAGTAGTACCTCGTGCCATGATGGTTAGTGCGTTGGACTGTCATGCCGAAGCTCTGGGTTCGATTGCCAGCCACTGCCCCCTAAAATTAGAAATGTTTTTCCCGAGGTACTGCCTCTTTCGAAGAACTGACAAATCTTATAAGAGTATACTTGTCATAAATAAGTGCTTCTCATCTAGCCGTTCGGACTCGTCGAAAAATTTTAGGTCCCCTCCATTCCTGCCAACAACACGCACACAGGAATGGTTGAGAGTTGTTAGTCACTAGGCCCTGGTTCTGCATGAGCTGTTGCGCCACAAAATTAATTTTTTTTTTTTTAAATAAGAGTCAAGATGCCGTTGATATCTTTGATAAGGTCCTTATTAACCCCTAGTGAAACTCTAACTCTTTCTTAAAAATACAAAAAACTATTCTAGGTATTCTAGAATGTGTAATTTTTCTTTACTCAAACATTTATTGACAAACTAAATGTTTGTCTCCTAAAACCGCAAACTAGCATTTATTTATTTTCGATTGCCCACTTAGTAGCTTTAAACTTCCTTCCGATCGTTTAAAACGCTCCGGATTGACATATGTAACCCGTTTGAACTACTTGACATCAATGCAATCCTAATTAGAATTCAACATTTGTTGGTTTGAAATTTAAGAAAAAATAATAAAGAATTATAATTTTAAGGGCAAAGGATATTTATTTAGTTAACAAAATATACAAAAATTATATTTTTTTAAAATCCATTATAATAATATTTAAATAAGAAGAAACTTGCAGTCCAAAAATACATTATTTTGCTACAGCTATACCAAATACAAAGTCATCGGTATTGGGGCTTCCTTCAATTAGGGATAGTCCGATAAGAACAACCAATAGGATGAAACTATATTTAAACATTGTTGTTTTGTTGTTTTGATTATAACCTTTCAATAGAAAAGAAGACACTGATGCATTCCACTAAAAACCTCTGTTTTTTTATAGGAAAAAATTCGCAGTGGTGTATTCACTGCACTTAAACACTTAAAAATCAGTTAATTGCTTAACTTTTTATTTTAGCACCTAACCGTGCAAAAAAAATAAATCCGTTTAACTTTTTGTGATTGATTTGATATTATATTACTCAATTAGTTGGTAACCCGACATGCTGAGCGACAAACCTGAAATGGAAATATTCTATAAAACAAAACTTTATGTGGTTCAAATTCCAAATAGGTACTTGTGCATGTATCAGTGGCTTGGCGTAAATTAAAAAAAAAAAAAAATAACGAAGCAAAAAAGTTTTATGTTTTTACAACCAGATGATGCTAGAAAATAGAAATTTTCAATCCATTTCTATTTCAGATGCATTTTTGTTGATACTTACATTGCTAGCCCAGGAAAATTAGACAAAAAAATGGCAAAACTTAGAAAAAATTCCGACAAAGCTGAATTTCCATAATCGATGGGCTAAAGTTTTTGTACGGTTTGAATTTGGCTGCATCTTTTCTTTATAAAACTAGGTATTTGGGGTACCTGGGGTAGGGGGAAGACCGCCAGAAAATGCTTAAGACGTCAAAACAAAGCTCTCTACCAAAATAATAAATATACCAAATTGGCGTTTCGTCCGGCTTACTCACTTGGACTCATCAGTCACGTATAGTGAGAGCCTTGTTATATGCAATGGTATTAAGTTCAGATCAACTTACATAAATGCTTTTACAAAAATCCACTTTAAACTATATCCAACAAGATTAAAATTCCTAATTATTAAGCTGGAAATTTGTTTTGCCCGGAACCAGACATAGTTTTTATAAGAAGGATTTTTTATAATACAAATTCTATATACTTCTGAAATAAATCAGACAAGTAGAAGACTTAGCTTTAAGGATTGGCCAAGTTTCGGCGAAACTCATAATAGCTTTTCAAATTCCCTGGGAAAACAATTTTTTCGGGTGAATTATTTTCCGGGTGAAACTAACAATAAAGGCTGATTATTTTCAAACATTTGTAATTTTAAAAAATGTATTTTTAGTTTTTTAATAAAGAGAAATACCTAGTTTGGATTGTTTTTGCGATATTATCAACAAATAAAGGGAATTTTGATTTTGTATTAATGATTTTTCAAAATACCGTTATAACTGATCAGGTAGCCCACTTCTGTACTTAAGCTTTTAATTTTTTTTGTGGTTGGCCTCTATGTGCAAAAAGTGGTACAACTATGGCATGGAGCCGTCAATTCAAAAGATTGTAATGCAGAAATATTGTTTAATAAATACAGATTCGTAATAAACTGAATTTTATTAAAATTACAGTTCGGCCACTATCCATCGGTCGTTGAAATGATTATTTAGATGATTATTCAGCCAGTTTCCCGCAACCAGACTAAAGTGTGCTTGAGCTCCATCTTTTTGGTATATTAAATTATCTGTTATAGTCAAAGGGGCATTTTCCAATAAATGTGGCAAAAGTCTTCTTAAGAATTGCAGATAGAATTCTCCATTTAAAACCGTATTTAAAAAATATGGTCCAATTACCGTTCGTCCAACAATGCCAAGCCACACATTGCATTTAAAGCGGTGCTGCGATTTATTTTGATTTTTAATATGTGGAGTTTGAAGCT
Source organism: Dasysyrphus albostriatus (assembly GCA_946251815.1). NCBI lineage: Eukaryota > Metazoa > Arthropoda > Insecta > Diptera > Syrphidae > Dasysyrphus > Dasysyrphus albostriatus. The sequence continues at coordinate 24,306,463 of OX276335.1, read as the reverse complement.
CCAAATGGTTCACCGAGTAGGGAATAAGATTTCCTAGATTCATGTGTGTCACAATGGACCAACTTGTGGTCCAAGTGTGTACGCCTGTGAAGTTAGCAGGGCAACTTTCACCCACGCAAATGACACGCATTTGCAGTTTTTTTTGCATGTTTTCTTGCGTTTCTATTCCCAATTTTGCAGTTCGCCAAATAAGGGTGTAAGCGAGTGAGCTGCTAACTTCACAGTAAATTCAGGTCACATAGTGTATCTCAGGAACCAAGCATGCATGCTTGCAGGAAGGCCCCACATTTTTTTCCAAATTTTTAAAGTGGCCTATTCTTGAAATGCAAAAAACTGCGAATTTGGAGCCTTACTACAAGTTCCTAGCATGTTTGGTTCCTGAGATACACTATGTGACCTGAATTTACTGTGAAGTTAGCAGCTCACTCGATTACACCTTATTTGGTGAACTGAAAATCGGGAATAGAGATGCAAAACAAAAAAAAAATTTTTTAAACTGTAAATTCCTGTCCTGTTGCGTGGGTGAAAGTTGCCCTGCTAACTTCACAGACGTCATTTTATTACTATCAGATCAATGCCAATCAAAATTATTTAAAGTGGATTAGTTTTTTTTTAAAAGATTTGGCTTATAGGCCTGAACTCATGCAATTCCAGTATAAACGGGTGATCTTGCCAGCTCTCCCAATTAAGTTGACATTGACTTCTCTCCAACTATTAGAAGGAATATATGTAGGTGATGTCTAGGCAACCCCTAAAAATGGAATGAATGAAATTTGAAAAAATCATACCTTTAGAGCTTTGGAGCTAAATTGGAATTATTTCATCAGGCCCTGCAGACTTTTATGCTAGTCAATGACACAAGCACCTTTCTAATATCTTACGATTTGCGAACCTATATAAAAGACTTCATTTATGATTCGACCCCTGTCCACAGGAGATGAACCAATGTAATACTTCCTGAGAAGTGGGTGGCTCAAAAGTGACTGAAGTTTGGTAGAAGAGGTCTATCTAAATTTTACAGGTATTTTTAAGAATCCTAGAAAAGTGTGATCCTTTGGAATGACTTTTCTGAGTTTTAAAGCGTCATCATTTGTTGACTCAATTTTTGTGCGAAATTTTTGCTAGGTTACCTATTTTGCATAGATTGTACGGTCTCTATACATGTTTCTGCTGGATCTTTAAGAGATCTACTTTACTTTATTACACTTTTTTGCTTTATTGAAAGCCCCTTTGAGTTCATTATATTCGATGAAAAAATGTTTTGAAGGTGTACGAGTGGTTAAAAATTTTTACGTAACACACATCATTGCAGGAGTCACATAAAGTGGTAGGTCTAATAATGATCTGAAGCATGTATTTTTCGAGAGCACGTCGGAGTTATGCGAAGAAAAAAGCAGTTCCTTAACAGTAGCAGTTATATATGAAGAACATTTTAGCAGTATAAGTATATTATTTTGAACTTAAGACGAGAAACCCAACTCAAATCTCTAGAATGGCCTACCTTCTTCGTCTGAATCGTTTTGGGATATGACAAGTACTTAATGGAAAGTGAAATAGGCAAATACATGCTCAACTTCTCTGAAGAAGCTTTAGTCTTCTTCCCAAGAATCATCAGGCCATATACTTCATAATGTTATTATAATTAACTTATAGAAGAAAGAATACCAAATATTAGAGTATCCCCATTTGAACTAGCTTTAAAAGTAAATTCCAGATTAATTTGATTTTATTTTGGATGATTGTATGAAAAACAAGAAGCAAAATCTGTTCTCCTAAAATAATGTTTACTTAATTTAAGTTAAGTTTGGTTTTAATCTCAAAATGTGTTTGGTGTCACATGAAATTCTTAGAGTAAGAAGAAAAAATGCTTCCATAGCTATAAACTTTTGTTAGCAATTTTCATTTAAACTGCTTTTTATTATTTTCTTTTCACAAAAGCTTATAATAGTTTTTTGTACTTTGAATTTGCGAACAAGAAACAATAATTATAAATTTACAATTTTTAATTAACAATAAACACGAGCATGACCTATGAACGTATGCGACACGACCGACACGACCACGTATAGTGATGCATTTGTTAAATTTTGGTGACAAAAATTGTTTTCCACATCAATTCTTGGTAGAAAATTATTAATAATAAATTAATAATTTATTTCTATTTCAAAAGGACCTCACAATGTTTAGTTAAAACATGGTCCAAAATTTAGAAATTTTGAAAAAAGTAGTTTCGAAGTCAAAAACTCAGTCAAGTTTATGTTTGAAATATCCATGTGCTTAAATGTATAAAAATTAAATCAAAATAGATTTGAACAACATTATAAGAAGATTGTCTAAAATGTTGAGAAATGTCCCGAAGAGATAAGATTTATATTTTTTAGAAGCGTCTCTAAATAAAAAAGAATTTAAATCAAAATTCCTGTTTTGAATAAAATCGAAACTAGAAAAATAGTTCTTTTTAAAGTACCATTAATAACCATTTTTGGAAAAATGGTTTCCCATTTTAAATTTTATTGAAAAAAAAATTAAGAAAAACTGTAGAGCCGCTTTTGAGAAAAATACAGCTAAAAAAATATAGTTCTAAAAAAAAGAAAAAACACGACGGAGCTGCAGACGGAGCTGCAGACGCAGTTGCACAAGTTTGTCAACTTTAAATTTTTGCATGCCGCTTTTTTAAGGTTTCAAAATGGTGAGTGTAATCGAGTGTTTACATCTCTTACAAAGACGTTAAGTAATTTTGGCTTCCATTTCAACATTTTTCATTTTTAGTTTTGTTTTAATTTTATTTTTGTGTTGAACTAAATTCGCACAGCTGACTTCAAATAACGAAAATGTAAGAAAGCTGTACAGCACATTGTGGGCGAGCAAAAAAAAATCACAGCTATTCCAGTTGCAGTTGCAGCTGTGGTGAGGCAATAAGCCAGAAAAATCCACAAGATGTTTCTTAGACAACTTTTTACGAACGTTGGCAGTTTTCTTGTGACCGCGAGTATTACTTTCCTGCTGCATCCATAAGAAAGCAAAGATTCAAAATTGGAGCGAAACCGTCCTTACTTCAGTCCTGCCATCAGTTAAGACAATACTCTAAAAAATTTTAAAAACTCTCCACTGGTCTTCTAGAAATATCTACATATGGGTAAAAAAGGAAGTTCCCAGGCTGATCGTTTTTATTTTTGCCGTTTTGATTTTTAGCCCAACGATTTCATTTGTTAGAGGTCTATAATCCTATGAAAGAGTTATCAAAAACGTCATCCGCTAAGTCCAGATATTTGAGGTGTGCTTGTAGATGCCACCAAATTTCTTCATTTCTAGTCCCAAAGCTGTGCGCACGGGGAACGAAATTGGATATTGGTTATGTGTATCAAATAAATAATTAATCAAAACTGTACCCGCAATATTATTTCTTTTCTATGAATCCATTATGATTTAAGAGGGTTCTAATGGAAGATTTAATTACATTCCTAATTATAAAATCTAGTCCTAAGATATCGAAATTTGTATTTTTTTGCATTGGAAATAATGTTTTCATTATTCTGAAGAGAGCAATCTTCACTAGTGTCGTTTTTCAGTGGTTAGGTTAGGTTAGATAGAAGGGCTGATAAATGATCTTGTAACCGTCAAACTAAGATCTATGTATGTGTGTGAATTCCACTCAATGTAAAAACCTATGTGTTCTGTAAGCAGTTAAGCCATTTAAATACATTGATGATGTTCAAAAGGCTGTTAGCCGAAGTCCTCGAAAGTTCCTCTGAGTCGTCATGGACATTTTTTGTTTTTTTTTTTTTGTATTTATTTTCCCGTGGGTAGGTGCAAAACCTGCATATCAGGCTATATAAGGACCGAAAAACGCGTGCTCTTAGAGGTGTGAGATTCTTACTACACTAAAAACACCTCCACTTCCCGATTGCAACTAAGTTGAAACTTATCTAGCAATTTATTTTTAACGAAGTTAAGTAACGTGTTGCAGATTTCTTTCCGGTGAAAGTTCCTGCTTAATCCGCGATTTTAAAGCGGTTTTCTGTTCACCGCACCAAGTCGGAAGGTTTTGTTCTTCGCAGACGGCGTACTAAATTCGACTGCTCAAGAATGTCAATAATCGTTGAATTAGCGTGTTCTAATAGTCGATTTCTATGTTTTCGCGCGAAACTTTTTATTTCGTCCCGGACCGTAGGAATCCCGAGATCCCTGTGAAGATCTTCGTTTCTTATATACCACGGAGCATTTATAAATGACCTAAACAATTTATTTTCAAACGTTTGTAAGTTATTTAAGTTTGTATCGCAGGTACAACCCCAAAGTTGTATACCATAAGTCCAAACAGGTTTAAGAACCTGTCGGTATAAAATCAATTTATTTTCAATACTAAGCTTTGAATATTTACCGAGTAACCAGTTCATTTCTCTTAATTTACTTTTTAGTTCTTCGCATTTCTTTTTCACGTGCAGCTGCCATTTTAATTTCGCGTCTAGAGTCATTCCCAGATACTTTGCCTCATTTGCAAATGGAACACGAGCGGTATTAAGAAAGACGGGTAATCTATTTATTTTTTTATATGTAAAATCTACGTGGACTGACTTTTGTTCATCGAGTGCTATTCGCCATGTTTTCGTCCACTCATTAACATTATTAAGAGCATTTTGTAATTTAATTGTAGCTTCGCTAATCGTTTTGCCTACTGCTAGTATTGCAGTATAATCAGCAAACGTGGCTACAATAGTGTCATCTGTTTGAGGTATATCGCGTGTTAATAAAAGGTACAGAACTGGACCTAATACACTTCCTTGTGGTACCCCAGCCACTATTTCTTTGAATTTAGAATAGTCATTTCCGTGTCTTACACGAAAAAGTCTCTCGTTTAGATATCCGTTTAGAATGTTGTAAAGTCCTTCAGGCAGAACTTGTCTTAATTTGAATTTAAGGCCTTCGTGCCACACCTTGTCAAACGCCTACGACACGTCCAAAAAGACAGTCGAACAGATTTTCTTTTCTTCAAGAGCTCTCTCAATTACGTCAGTAATTCTATGCACTTGATCAATTGTCGAATGCTTGCTTCTAAATCCGAACTGATGGACATGATTCCGTAGGTTTTTCTATTTAAAATGACAGAAAATCCTGGGCAGTTGCAATGGAAATGTAAGGTATCCTCATATGCTTCTTTGTCGCTGCACCCTCTGCACAAGTCGTCAGTACTGAACCTCATTTTCTTTTTATGGTATTTCAGTAGGTAGAGTCTCGTGATTATGCTGACAAAGGAACGGGGATGTTTCTTGTTCTTCATTTGCATAATTTTGTATGTCCTCTGCTTATTGAAATTTGGCCATAATTTTCTAGTTGTGCCGCATGTTTCAAGCTGACTACATCTCTCATTGGTTTTTTCTAATATTCCGTTTGATGCTGCAGGTTGTTAATCAAATAAATTGTTCGACTTGACTTGAATCAAGTGACGAACTCGTGTGCCCCAGCTCATCAGGTCTCTCGTTTCCCTGTACATCACTGTGATCAAGAATCCAGCAGAGTCTAATGTTATGCTGCATGCACAGAACCCTAAGCTTTTCGCGACAGAAAGCTTCAAGCTTGGAATGTATAATGGTGGCAGAAATTCCTTTGATTTCTAGTAGATCTAGGGGTCTGAAGCGTTGAAAACCACCCGCCCCGTAATAATTACGCATGCTAATATTTAAACTTTTGTCGAGGTTCTTAAATATGTTGCTTTCTCGGTCGTGTTCCACCAAACTAAATTACTTTAGGTAAGTAAGGGTCTTACTATTGCCGTGTACAATTGTACATCCGCCTGATAATGGATCCCCAGGATTTTCTGAAAATCTTGTTGTAGGAATAGGACACAACCATACCTTTCTTTGCTCTCTTTTTAGTATTGAGACTCCAGCTCAGTTTCTTATCAAGGGTCAAGCCCGAGATTTTTAGTGGCATTCCTTCAATTGATGGTCCTCTAAACATTTTCAGTGGTCACAATTAACACTGTTTTTATCACTCCTTTACTTTTATTCCTATAGATTATAAACATTTGGAATGAAGGGTGAATAGAGAGTGACTAACAGAAACTATATTATATTTCAAGAATTGTTTTTTTCAATTCAATTTAATCAAAACACTTCTGTGTACCAGTTGATTAAAGATAACCTTCAAAGCTCAAAATATACTCTACTGACACATATTAAACATCAAACAAAAGCTCATTGACATGTTCCGTTCCGTTCAAACAAGTGATTAACTATCCAAACCACCTAAAAAGGCAGTCGTTGGCCTAGAAAACTCCCACGATCTTTGACATCATTTACCCAAAAAAAAAAAACAAACTTAATCATCATCATCAGAATCATATAGAAGTCATTAACAACTTATTTTTGCTGACCAAATTTTCATTGACTCATTAAGTATAAAATAACTAAGATTCCTTTCTAGAATCTCCATTCGAAACGGGTCATCATTAGTCACAGACTTTTAATTTCAGTTCGCATGGCTTTGAAGCACACACCCTAAAGCAAATCAACAAAAATAAAAAAAAAGATGTACGAATAAAAAAATTTGCCACAGTTGGTAGTGATGACCCAATTCAACGCCCAATAACGTTCGCTAATTTAAGCCTCAAACCAGACTATTTTGTGTAGCTAAACTAATATTAATGTTGTCTACTAAATCAATGTTATAATACAGGGTGGTTGTTACTAGAATGTTGAACTTTTATTATTAAATTAAATAAAATAACAAACAAACCAAAGACTTAAACAAAAAACTATATACCTACCTTACTTATGTAGTCCAGAAAAATTAGACTTTCAGACTTGAATAAATTCCGATAAAGCTGAAGTTTGGTGGAGTACTTTGTTGGGCTAAGGCCAAAAATTTTAATAAGGGTGAAAGACGGTTAAAGTCAATTTTTTGCAAGTTTCTCGAAAACTATCACCTTTTTTGAAGAAATGTTAAGAAAAAAATTGTAGCTCATTTAATTTCACACAGAAAAGATAAATATATAATTTTCTTCATAGAGTTAATAGATTTAAAGAAAGTCGAGCAAGAATTTCATAATGTAGCAAGTTTAGTCAAAAAGTTTATTTTTAGAAATGCTACAGATTTGTACGTCTTTCTACCAAAATTCTGCTTTGTCAGATTTTTTCGTAATTTTTCAGCATTTTGTCTTATTTTTCTAGGCTAATAACAAATCGAAAATGTCGTGATATAATTGGATCTGTAGATCATTTCAAAAAGCCTAAAATTGGCCTGTACGTAAAACTCCAAATTTGGTGACCATTAAGCATGATTTAAAATGATTTTCTTCTAAAAACATATTCAAGAACTATTCCCCAAGTAAATCAATAACACCCTGTATTTAGTACGTTCTCATTAGAAGGGAAACGTTGAAACTCTCGTTATCAACTAATTTATTAATCAATGCGTGAGCACGCATTGGTATCATCTTTGTGCAGTCAGAAATTGCCTCTGAGGCAAAACTATAAAAAAAAAATAATTTTGTAGTCCAGCTATTTGCGGCAGTTAGAAGATTGATCTACAAATAATAATGATTCAGATACACACTCTCACACGCAAAAAAATAAATTTAATTAAAATCTAGCTTTTTTTTGAAGATTTTGTTTATAAATAATTAGAAGGTGTGTTGGAATTCTTTAGTAAAATTTTGTAATTCATCAAAGAGTTTTGTTGATTGATTAATGTGTGATGAACTTTCTTAGCACTTTAGGACTTGACTTCCTGACCTGCAAGTAAAATATATATATTTTGCATGTCAAAAAATCAAAAGAACAAATTGATCAAAAATAGATATGTAAATAAACAATTTTTTTTTAAGCTTGATCTTAATTCTTAATTCATTTTGTGGGACGCAGGGTCAAGAATCAAAATTCAATAAATTAATGAAGAGAAAGAAAGCGAAATAAATAAATCTTCTTGGCATAATTTTTTTTAAATAAGCCAACAGAAAATTTATTCGCACACGTATCAAATTACAAGCTTTTGAAGAGATTTTGTTCGTTGCAAGTATTCTTTCTTCAATTGACTTCAGTATGAAATTGGTAAGTATCTTAGGAACTAAGCATGCTAGAAACTTACTGTGAGGCTACATTCAGAAAAAAAGCAATTTCTGGTTAATAATACTTGATTTTCAGGTTGTTATTTTTCAACTCGGTAGATCAGGTTAACTGCTTAACCTGATATCTGATTTAAATGTCGTGTTAAATCAACGTTGGTTTCAGGTAAATTTAACACTGCCTTTATTTATTTTATTTTTAAAAAAGTAAAACTGTAAATTTTACCTGAGAAGCTTGCCATGAAAATCAAGTTCAAAAACATAAATAAAATATTCAACGTCCTGTTAATTTAATATGATTCAATGTTGAATCAACCATTTATCTGGTAATTATTATGTCTTGGATCCATGCTTGTCTTATCTCTAACGCTGCTTATCGTCCCATTCATTTTGCATTATTCTGAAAGTATGGAAATCTATTACTATGTACATATATAATTTTATTTTAAAAATACTTTGTGATACTTACTTAGTTTTGAACTGGGAACCTCTCACACATGAAGATAGTACGCATCTCCCAGGGGCCCACTTCGCTGCATAAGAAAACTTGTTGAAACTGACCTTAAACTTAAGTTGAAACTGACATTGTTTTTGGATGGCTTGTGTGGGTATTGGCTTTAACACTTGTGTCACGTTGAAATGAACTGGCAGAGCGTTTCTTTAACCATGGCTTGTGGGCTACTTTAACAGGCGGCTAGGTTAAATTTAAATAATTTTATTCGGATGGCCTGTGTGTGTGTGTGTGTTTTAACACTGGTATGACGTTGAAATTAGCTAGCAAAGTGTTTCTTTAAGATAAAGCCAGGGTAAATTCAGCAGGTAAACATTGTAAAAATAACCATATAAAATGTTACTTCAACCTGATTTGTGGTAATAGAAATTCTTAACAAGCAGTGTTAAAAAAACCAGATCTAAGGTAAAATTAGCGCTATATTCTTTTGGAAATTTCTTGTTTACCAGATCAGTGTTAAAATAACAGTTCATCTTTTTAAATCAACTTAAATATATTAATATAGGCCATCAGGCTAATTTAACACTTAATATAAGGTTATTCAAATCAGGTAAATTTCTGAAATGTCTGTAACTTTATATGGGATTATGCACCTTGTAAATTTAACAGGCCCGAAGTTTATTATTTACCTGACTTTTTTCTCTGAGTGTACGCATTTGCAGTTTTGGAAATTTGTCGTGTGGCCCATATAAGCATGCGTTTTTGAGAGAATGGTCAACCTGTTTGCTTTTCAATTGACAATTTTACACTTGAAACTATTTTTTCACATTGTATTTTTCTATCGAAATAAGTGGTTTGAAAAATTTTATAAGAAATATAAAGCAGGAAAAATTAACAAAACCAAACATAAAAAAAAAAAAACGAAAAACTAAAGGTTTCTTAATTTTTTTTAAATTGCACATAACTTTTTTTTTAGCAAAGATTGTATCAAAACTTGCATTAACAAAATAAAGTAGAGACCAAAGGCTTTAATATGGCATGATCAAAAACAAATTTTTACTCAAAATTTGCAGAGACATACCCATTCAAATTTAACCGTTTTCTATAATTTTTGGCAGTTTTGGCCAAAATGCCCCTTTTCGATACAATATGACAAATATCACATGCGTTAAAATATTCGAACTCAAAAGTTTGATGAAATAAAAAAGAAAACGATTAAAAAAAATATTTAAAAATTCTGTAATTTGGCAAATTTTTATTTCCGGCTCTTTTTGAATGCTTCTAGACCTACAGACTAAACGGCTGGCACGATTTATATAAGACTTGATACTAGGTACAACGAATGTAAAACACTTTCCCAAAGCTTTGAGGCCATCAGCTTATGAAGCTTGGTTCTTCTCAATCACCAAACATTGTCTCATACATTTAAGACGATCTCCGTTTCGGAGTAGGTATGACTTTTCAATCACTGATTGTATGATACAGCTTGTTTTTAACCACTTCTGTAACCATTTCTATTTGAAAGTCACGATGTAGATCACCATTTCTTACTTGATGTACTGTTTTTAAGAATTGTAACATTGTTTAGTTTTTTTGTTTGTAAGGTTTGTATGCGTTGATTTTGTTTCGTTTAAATTTGATATTCCTTTTTTGCCTTTTGCGTCAAACCACTGACTTTATCCACTGCATTTTGCAGTTTTAGTGTATCCTTCGTAAAGTATTCATCTAGCACGAATATAGGAGCATCGTCAGCAAAGGTGGCCATGAAAGCGTTGATGTCTACTGGCATATCCCTTGTATATAAAAGATACACTTTTGGTCCTAGGACACTTCCTTGTGGTACACCGGGTTCAATGTTCTTTAGTTCTGCGTGATTTTGGTCGTACCGTACTCTAAAGAGTCGGTTCGGAACGTAGGATTTCAGTATTTCGTAGTACTGCCTGGGAAGATCCCTAGCCTAGCATACTTGTTTTTCTTCAAGTGCTTTTTCCACAACATCCGTAATCCGATGCACTTGGTCTATCGTGGAATGTTTATTTCTAAATTCAAACTGATATCTTGGAATAAGTCTTCTTTCTTCTATAATTTTGGTAAGTCTTTTCAGGGCAAGTTTTTCAAAAACTTTTGTCATAATTGGTATAAGCGGTATAGGTCTGTAAGCTGTTACTTCTGTTGGCTTACCTCGTTTAGGTATAAGAACAACTTCTGCAATTTTCCAAAGATGTGGCACAAATCCTAGTTTAAGGCATGTATTCATTATAAATCGGAGTGTTTTGAAGGCTTTTGAAGGCATTTCTTTCAAAACCTGAGTAGTTATAAGATCGTACCCTAGTGATTTTTCTGTAAGACAACTTATGCTAACACATGCTTCTTACTTCTTTGAGCGTGACAAAAGAAATTTTACATTCATCGTTTCTATCAATAAACTGTAAGGGATTTGCAGCTGTGCTTGCTGGGATTGGCTTAAGATTATTCGCGAGATGTTCAGTAACCCAGGAAAATTAGACAAAAAAATGGCAAAATTCCGACAAAGCTGAATTTTGGTAGAGAGCTTTGTTTTAGCATATCCTGAAAAGTTCCGTAAATTTGGGCTGGGGCTTAATTTTTTAAGGGGGGTTAAAGGGGGTAAAATTGGCTGACATATTGACAAAAAACCGTTATTTGTCCATTTACAGTAAAAAATAAAAAGTGTTTCTTTGATACGCTATAACTTCATGATTAATAAATCTATAGAGTTCGTCAATAGCTCATTTTTTAAACAATTTTACTGTCTAAATATTATTTTTTCATGATTTTGTTGTAAAAGGAAATGTCATCGAGTTGTTGAACAAAAACCAAATCACTTTCTATTTCAAGATGACGGGTTTCCCCTTACCCCGGACACCCCAAAAACTTGGGTTTATAAAGAAAAGATAATGTAGCCAAACTCAAATCGTACAAGAACTTTAGCCGATCGAATAATAAAATTTTGATAAATTTTTTGAAAAAAAATACTCCACCGTGAAGTTCTTACATAATTTTTTCAGAATCTATTGCTTGTATGAAAAAAAAGTATGAAAATCTTTTTTGTGGAGAATGTCATAAGCTACAATTTGTGTCATCACATTTTTTCAAAAAAAGCTTATAGTTTTCGAGAAATAAAGACAAAACTTAATTTTACCCCCTTCCTAGCTTCCTTCCTTAAAGAGTATTTCGTAGAAGTATTCGCCGTAAGACTATTTAGGAATCTACTCATAGCTGTATTAATAAAAAAAAACTGGTATCCTCTCCCTTAGACATTGCACATCAGCAATAAATTGTTCTACTTAATGAACAATTCGTTCAATTGTTTAGGGGATCTTAGGTTTTTAAAACTTTCAACTTTATCTCTGAGTTCGTTTCAGTTTGTTCTTTGATACACGAGCCTAAGATTACTCTTTTCTATTATTTCTGCTTCGCTCAGTGATAATATTACTGAAGTATGATCTCACTATAAATCGTAATTACTTTCGACATTTATGTGATTTCGTTTAATACCTTTAAATACGAAAAAGTCTTTAAGGTCTCCCAACTAACAATTAAGCTTGTATAAGGTCAAATTTTTCGAATTTGGCAAGTAGTAGGTTGTATAGAGCTTGTATAAGGCAATCTTGAGCAAGCCAAGAATTTTCCACCTGAAATTTAAACAAATATCTGCTATAAGGCCTTAAAATATGAGCTACACAAGCTCTATACAAGGCTCATAAATATAAGTTATAAATGGCTTGTATAAGGCCTTCCAAACTTGTTTACTGAAAATGCTATAAGGCTCTCCACGACAAATCATTGCCAACAACTTTTATAAGGCTTGTTTGTAAAGGCCTAATACAAATTAAAATAATCAGTGAGGATCAACAATTGTGTCTTGTAAAATATTGTGCTTATAAAAAAAATCAGATTAAAATAAATAAGAACTGTAAGTACCCATTAAACATCGTAAAACAGAAAAAAAGTGCTTACTGTAACATTGAACTTTTTAGCAAAACTTAAAAATGAATAACTCATGGCAAAAATTTAAAAGATCTGGAACCTACCAAAGACAAGTGAGAAAAAACAGAGAAGCAATTCTTAAAACAGCCAGAGAACATTCCAGAATTTTTGAAGAACAAAGAACAGATATTAGATTGCCACAGCTATTTATTGACTGTTCCCTCTGCGTGAACGTGAAGTTATGGTATCCACTTATTCACTTTTGATTATATTTTCCTCAACAGGAAATTGACATAGTGGTAGAGTGCTAGACTGGAACGAGGAAGGAATCGAATTCAAATCCCAGGTAAAAAAAACTTATCATTTTTATAATTAAACTAACATTTGACTCATTACAGAATAGAGAAAAAAAGGTTTCGGAAGCTGACTGAAGAGAAAAAAAATACAATAAAATAAAATGCAATGAAAAATACAACATCAGAGAAATAAAATAAAAACCGATAAAAAAATATGTTTTTTTTTTTTATTTCAGAATCAGCTTTTCTAATAAAAATTTTTTCTCTCGATGCATTACTTATGCAAAATAAATTTGGGTAAGGCCTTATATAAACACACAAGGCAAGCTATTGGCAATAGCTGTCAAAATGGCTTTCGTAAGGCCTAATATAAACATCCAAGGCAAGCTATTGACAATAGCTGTCATTAAATGGCTTTGGTAAGGCCTTATTTAAACATCCAAGGCAAGCTTTTGGCAATAGCTGTCAAAATGGCTTTCGTAAGGCCTTTTATAAACATTAAAACAAAGCTATAGCTTCTTCAGCCAAGCTAATAGCAATTCATGAAAAGCTATTTGCTGCTATAAGACCTGTCAACAAAAGTCTTATGGCAGTTAATTAGCTTGGGTAAATGCGCCGAAATGGCTTGCATAAGGCCTTTTACTATTTCTATAGCAGTCTGAAAATAGCTTGTTTACAACCTTATATAAGTTAAATTGTTAGTTGGGCTGGTATTTTGTTTGTATCAAAAAAGTGTCCAGTGTGACAATTCTTTTAGAAACGCACGGGAAAATTTAGTAAAGTTTTCGGTTTCAGGCAAGCTTATGACCCAAATAAACATGTTTAATAATAGTAGCCTATAAGCATAAAGCTTGAAATTTATTCTAAAAATTTCGTCTAAAGTAGTAACGATTATCTTTATAGTTTTTAATCGCTACGACCTCAAAGATTTATTCACATAAAATCTTAAAACAAAAGATGCACCTGAAGGAAGACGTACGAGTTAAATCTCGCGTTCTAACAAAACATAAGTTTAATAGTCACATTGCAGTTAATTGTTGCAACTTTGTTTCGGATCATTCAGTTTAAGTAGCTTCACATGGAATGTTATTTAGACCATCATAGACCGATCCGATGCGATGGTTTGAAAATAAAAAGCAAACAAGAATAAAAAAAAAGAAAAACTAAAACATTTCATACAGCTCTAATTAAAGACTCTGCCAAGGAAATAAGAAACAAACTATTTATTGCCGCTGCACTTTGAGAGAGATTAAGTTCTGAATAATGCGATCAAATAAATCTCAAAGTCAAGTGCGTTTCTTAGAATTCAATGATAGTCTTTGGTAAGCCATGAGTAGATATATACAGGCAGATACACATTGGACGATATATGGCAAAGAAAGATTTTAAATTCAGCAATAGAATCTTCTTCGTGCGGTCTTCTTGGTTATAAAGCTCGCTTGCACTTAACAACAGCTGTGCTGAAGCTGGGGCGGGATGAAACAATTGAATTACAATTTCAAATAGCGGTTGTAATTTCTATATACCAACCCAACCAACCTAACCAACCCAAGAAACCAACCAACTATCTATCCATCTAATTCTATCATTCGTCCGTCTGTCCGTCTATCATTGCGCTGCTCAAGTTCATAGACATTTCGGAGGCACATACACATATAATTAAGGTGCGATGATACGATTCACCGAATCTTGCCCAACAACAACAACAACATCAATAGCATGCACACGAAAAGAAGGAGGTGATCTTGAACGCGTTCGCACGTATCTGTACAATTTGAAAGAAATGGTAGAATGAAGACGTCAACAACAGGAACTACATCCCAGTAATAGAACCCAGGAATAGCAGAAAAAAAAACACACACTTCGTACGAACGTAGGTTATATGTATCTGCGTTTTGGAATCACTATCGAAATCATCATGAATCTCTTCTTTTGTAAAAACTGATTGTATACTGACTCTGCGGATGGTCTTCTTCGGTTCAGCTGGAAATTTGTTGCGATATGGTCAGTGAATTAGAGTGAATTAAACTTTTAGATTTTTTATTTGTTTCCATTCAGCACCTTCATGTACGTCTATTGGTACGGACGGAATTCATGATGCGTACTCGTCATTCGCATTTAGATTTCCAGATATGTATCTAAAAATACAATGAAGGCACCACAGTTATGGAATAAAATCTAAATGATTTGATATTAAGAACAACTAAAGTCGATAGAAGTAGTTGGTATGTAATGGTCTTTCCAAGTCCATGTGTTTTATGATCTGACCTAAAAAAAAAATTAACTGGAAACTTTGCTGCCCTCTATATCTTTTTGAGCACAAACTATAGAGATTCTGACCGCAGACAAGAAATATTCAAAATATTAATCTTAACTCTTTTCGCCTACTAACTTTTCCTTTCTAACTTTCAGGAATTTGATTTTCGTTTGAAAAAAAGAAAGTGCTGGCGCTAGCACTGGGGTATTTCAAAAATTTGTACTTGCTTTATAGAGAGAAAAAGTATTCGTATGTCAAAACTATGTAAGAGGTTTGAAAAAAAAATCATTCACCCCTATTACCGATGTCGTCTCGTTTTTTCGAAGACTCTCGTTGTCATTGTGTCGTTTTTCAAATGGCATTCTATTACTTTTTCGACGTGACAAATTTGGTGGAGATTTCAAATGACGAAAAAGTAATGGATATCTAAAATGAAATCGAAAAAAAAAAAGTGGTCAACACTAAATAAACAACAAATGTGGTTCAATTTTACTGTTATCAGTTGAATAAGTAATTAAAATGATGAGTGTAGAATGTTTTAAATATAACACAAGTAGCGATAGTGACGAGGATGAAGAAGTGCGAAGACGAATGAGTTAACATTTTTAATTTAATTGTAACTATTAAATAGAAGTTTTGTACCCTTTAACTGATTTAAGCAGTAATTTAGAAAGAAAGCTTTTAAAAATGTGTTTGAAGAAATAAGTGGCCAAATAACTATTCCGCAACGATCAGCATCGATTCCAGTAATATTTAGGCTCGCAGTTACCTTCAAAATTCTAGCTGAGGGAAGTTACCAACATGGTGCTGGCAAACGACTTCAATTTGGGATTAGCTCAACCAAGTTTTTTAAAGAAATTAGTAATTTTATTGAAGCTCATATCTGCCCAAAATAGATTCGATTTCGAATGACAAGCGACACAAAATCAGAAGCAAAACATAGCTTTTTAAATAAAACGGGGTTTCCTGGCGTCATTGGGTGCTTAGATGGCATACTTATACGAATTTTCACGCCCAAAATTTTCATTGCAATTCAATTATCTGTACACCTTTCACAAATCCCCTTGCCAACTGCTCATTTATCTCCATCAGCTCAACAGCGCCTGAAACTAGCTTTGATTTGTTTATTTCAACTGAAAATGTAAGCAAGTATTTTATTGTTTTGTTTATGACAGATATAACTACAGTAAGTTCCTTAAAATAAATTATTTAACAAGAATACTAACCGTTTTGCGGCCTTCCATGTCTTTGTCGTGAAAAAATTTTCGAACAAGAGATACCATCGTTTTTTTCATAGTCGTCGTTTCATTTCGCCTTGCAGAATGCAGAATAAAAACGTTCAGCGGCATTTGACGTTTACGAACGAGTGACAAAAGTTGAAAATGACAGATGGAATGCAGATTGTGTCGCGTCGCATATTTTGTTGTCGTATGAGATATCGGTAGTAGGGGTGACTATTCGAAACCTTAACGATTGAGTACTCCAACATAGTGAGCTTTGTCAGTCTGTGCATCTGTGTGTCTAGTATATACATCGAGCGATAGCCAAACGATAGGGTGTAATAGGTTGTAATAATACAATAAGTAGAACATCCAGTCAAAAACCAGGGCCGTATTACCGCTTCAGTGACCGAGTAAGTGAGTACTGAACTAACGAGTAATCACTTTTAAATTATGGTAAACTAAGTAGATGCCTCGAAACTTGAGCAATAATGCCAAACTTACATAAATAATTCAGTCACGTATTATGAACTCGAAAAGTGATGTGGTAATTTGATCCCAGAAAACAAAAATTTTTGAAATTTGAGAAAATGACAACTTTCTTAAAAATCAAAAACCAAAATATTTTGTCTTAAAAAAAGTATCAAAAAGTTTTAAGAAAGTAAGCATTTTGGCCTTACGTGAAGAGGGTGAATCCATCCAAAACAATGCAAAAGTAATTCGACGAAAGCAGATGATAACCGTTTAAAATGACGCTGAAGGTCAAAAGAACCTTGGTTGGGAAAGCTTAACTAAATAGATTTACCTACTCCAGTAATAAATAACACTCTTTATGTGAACAGTTATTTTACCTGTTAGTTTTATGCTTTACTTTCGTAGGAAAGTTTTTTGTTTTCAGTCGCTTACAATCATGACATAGGTCATATCGAAAACTGTATTGTTCAAATTTGCCTTCACAAGTTTCACATGGAAAAAGGTTATATCTTTCAGACCTTGTGACCATTTATTGGGATCACACGATGTTTTGTGTACCGTTGGGGACACTGGTGGAGTGCGTGACTGCCAAAGATCCGGCCGCTCATACACTGTACGGACTCCCAGTACCATAGAAGCAGTGAAGGCTCAAATTAGAAGAAAATGGGTGTAAAAAACAAAACTCTGTTGCGGGAAATTGGGTGGTGAAAATTATGTTTCCTACGAAAAAAATTTGGGACTCAACGCACACAAAATACACACTTGACACTTGCTTTTAGTCGCACAGAAGCAGAAACGCAAACAAAATCTGTAGCTCTAACACGCCAGACGCAGAAAATTGTCACAAGGAAACTCTCTTCACTGATGAGAAAATCTTTACCGCTGAAGAACCGTTTAGTCCACAGAACGACCGAATGTATGCTCAAACATCAAGGAAAGCATCTAAACTCATTTCGAAGGTTGAAAGAAATCCCTTAAATGTTATATGGTATAGCTTGGAGTGAGTTATGATACTATTACCAATTTAACTTTTTGTGAGAAAGGAGTCAAAATGTCGGCAAAAGTTTATCAAACAACTGTTTTAAAGACATTGTCAAGCCTCTTAGCCAAAGAATACTCGCAAAAAACACTGGATGTTCAACAAGATTCTTCTCCAACTCACAAGGCAAAAATCACACAAGAGTGACTCAAAAATAGTTTTTTGAGCTTCATTTCAAGGGATGATTGGAAAGCTTGCATGTCTTGACCTCTTGCCATTAAATTACAAGCTGTGCTCCATTTAAGAGAAAATGCTCTCCCTGCTCTACTCAATACATACATACATACATACATACTTACACCCAGCGATAAGAAAACCCACGTTATTTAGAGGTTAATCCTATTTTTTCTTTCTATTAATATTTATTGATTTCGGTAAGCCCAATAAGCAGTAAACAGATGAAAGTGCACGTGACTTTAGTCGCAAATATTCCAAATTGTATCCCCATAAGGAAAATGTTTCCAAGAGGGAAGTAGCACGTCGGATCGGTAGCAATGAGTAGAGGTGCGAAATGTACTCAATAGTTACCGTCCCATGGTGAAATTTTTTGAAAAGCATGAAACATGAACAAATATGTTTTTCCTTTTTTCTTAAATGATTTTTTTTAAGTAAAGGGTTTTTCAAACGGGACGCTACAAAAGTAGAGCGACAGGAACAGTAAACGACGCCATATTTCTTGCCAGTCTTTTGACATTTCTCTTCAGTATGGTTTTCCATTTCATGATGGAAAGATATACGAGCCAACAACGAGTCGAAATTATTAAAATTTACTACCGAAATTCGGAGTCAGGCCACTCACGTTAAGAGCGCTACGTCCAATTTATGGTCGTCATAATCGTCCTAGCAGATCAACAATTGAGCGTCTAGTGGAAAAATTTGAATCCACAGGCACAGTACAAAATGTTCCCGTGCCAGTGAGACAAAGAAGTAGAGAATATTGCTGCCGCTGAGGCTTCAGTTGCAGAAAGCCCAACTGTGTCTCTCACACGTCGTTCTTAAGCGTTAGGCATCTCTGTGACGTCGTTGTGGCGAATTTTGCGAAAAGATCTTGGCCTACATCCTAACAAGATTAAATTGACGCAAGAACTGAAGCCACTTGACCACCAGAAGCGTCGTATGTTCGTGAATTGGGCAGAGCAACAACTTGAAAATGATTCGGATTTTCATCGAAAAATCATCTTCAGCGATGAGGCTCATTTCTGGCCGAATGGCTTCGTCAATAAACAAAATATGCGGTATTGGTCAGGCAGCAATCCACACGTACTCCATGAGCCATCATTGCATCCCGAAAAAGTTACGGTTTGGTGTGGTTTATGGGCCGGCGGCTTCATTGGGCCGTACTTCTTCCGTGATGATCAAGACCGGCACGTTACTGTGAATGGGGATCACTACCGTTCAATGAAAACCGAATATTGTTGGCCCCGATTGGATGATATGGACTTGGAAGACATGTGGTTCCAACAGGACGGCGCCACAAGCCACACAGCGAATGTCACAATCAATTTATTGGAAACCAAGTTTGGAGAACGTGTTATCTCACGAAATGGTCCAGTCGCTTGGCCGCCTCGGTCGTGCGATTTGACGCCATTAGACGATTTCCTGTGGGGCTACGTCAAGTCTATGGTATATGCCAACAAGCCAGCGACGATTGATGAACTTCGTACGAATATCGAACGTGAAATTGCAGCAGTATCGGCCGATTTATGCTTAAAAACCGTCGAAAATTGGGTTCAGCGTCTGGACTTCTGCAAGCGTGCCTGTGGTGGCCATGCAAAAGAAATCGAGTTCCATACATAATGGCATCGAACGTACTTTAACAAGAATAAAGAATTTAATTGATATCCAAAACCGTTTTTGTTTTATTTAAAAAAACTTTTGTAGCGCTCTTATTGAAACACCCGATGCTTCACTTTCACTGTGACCATTATGGATTTCAATCTAAAGTTATGCTGCATGCCAAAAATCGTTAAGCTTTTCGCAACAGCAAGTTTTAAGCTTAGAATATATCTCGGAGGCAGAATTTACTTTAAATGCAATCATTAAAAAAAATGTATTGCCGGCCAATTCCTAAAACTAGCTGACCTTTTATATGGATCTAGAGATCCTTCAGATGTAATACAATTTTTGCAAAAATGAAGCGAATTTATCATAAAGGGTGGTTAAATTTTAATTTGAATTTGAACCACACCTAAACGTCAAGTTTTTTTTGCTTGTATTTCATTTGACATTTCTCAATTTCAGACTAATTCAATTTGATCCATGGAAAGATACACAATCGAGCAACGCGTTAAAGTTATTCAGGCTTATTATGAAAATTGGCGTTCAAATGAAAATGCATATCGTGCACTTCGTGATTTTTTCGGTCAATATAATCGTCCAAATGTGCGTACAATCGAAAAAATCGTGCAAAAACTTAAGCAAACCGGGTCTGTAGGAGAAGTGAAAACACCAGTGCATGCTCGCTACGTCCTGCAGAAAATATTGCTGCGGTTCGCGATAGTTTGGCTGAAGAGCCGTCCATCTCAACTCGCCGTCGTGCCCAACAATTGCACCTCAAGCTCGTGGTTAATGATAACATTATGCATAAAGACTTGCATTTACGCGCTTACAAGCTGCAACTGACTCAATAACTAAAGCCTCTTGACCATTTCAAGCGTCGTCAATGGTCAGAATGGTGGCAAGAAATGGCAACAGTGAATGATCAATTTTCAAAGAAAGTCATCTTCAGTGATGGGGTACATTTGCAACTCAGTGGATTCGTCAATAAGCAGAATTGCCGCATTTGGGCGAATGATAATCCGTTGAAATTAAACCACCCCCCCTTTATTTGTAAGACCAGGAATTAATCGAATTATACAAAATTTTGGACAAAAATTCCTCCAATACTCTTTCAAAGAAATACAATGTTCTTCCATTCTTTTATTTAATGCATTTTTGTCGAAGAGAACATATTGGGGGCTTATATCAGTTGGGGGATTCCATGTTGGTGATTTCTAAAACCAAAACTTACCCTACTACATGTCGCAATGTTAAAAAGTATGTGCAGTTGCTCAGAATTTTTGCATTTTAAATGTACCTAAGTATTACCTATTTATACAATTATTGTTCCACACCGTTAACCTTGCGTACGTTGAATACCTATATGACATGTGCATTGTGACTGTCACCTGTCATCGTCAATAGCTGAATAAGTGTAACACATTTTTAGTCCAAATTTTAAGATGCAAATACCAAAACACGCAAACTTCATAGCTTTAACAAAACTAAACTGACTCGTATTCTTCACATCTTTAATACTCAAGAACAATCTCAACATCGTATATGGACAGATTTATACTTCTAAGAAAAGATCAAGCCAAACGCTGATTGAATTTAAAATACCGTAAGCGATTGTCGCTTAACAAGCCGCAACTATAACAAATAATAAAACTTAATGACTATTGAAACGCCTTGTAGGTTTTTCCTTAGTCGTGGCAATTCCCCGTTGCACCAATTTCGGCTTGCTCTCTTTGAGGTGCACTTAGGCATTCATTAAGTGTCACATTGAGTCCAACTTTAGCACACAAAAATCAACTAAAGAAACCAATTCATTGGGTATGTATGACAGCAACGCCAAAAAAAACGCTTGCCTGATGCGCGAGGTTCAAATTAGAAAAAAAAAAACTCATTCAAGATCCATGACCTGTCAAGATAGGGATTCAATATCGTACTTTCCTACTCCTCCCATAAGAAGAGTGAGAAACTCCAAACGAAACCATTTCAAACAATGAAATGAGACCCGTTTTGTGTCGCGTGCAACAATTTTTACAAAAAGTCAACTTGAGGGCATTTCGAGATCTGCATACAAAAATATATGTCCATCTATGGACCCTCACTCGCTCGCTCGTCGTCGCTCCAATTGCCATTGAAATTCTCCATAGGAAGTTGGTGGGTTCTCCAGTTGACCGCACATATACGCGATGACGGTTTTATGCATATTTTTTGATCTTACGTGTTTGACTATGTGATGTCCAGTGGGAAATTAAAAAAAAAAAAAAACAAAATCTACATACAAAATTTGATAAGAGATGATAAAGATATTCAACGGGACAATGAACACAATAGAGAATAGTTTTTAAATTTGAATTTTATCAACTTGGATGAGTGGTCTGTCATTTGGAATTTGGGTTGTTGGCTTTGGTCGGAGAGTTGTCAGCATCTAAAGTCAAAAATCTTAGTTACACCGTGAGAAGCTTTACAAAATTATCATAAATCTTAGATATGACAATTGTTGCATGTTTTTCTATGTGTTTAATTAGCCGTGTAACTTAATGTTTAATGAAGACATTGGAGAACCCGTTAATTAGCTTAAAATACCGAGGGGAGAACTTAATATTTTAATAGTTGAGGATAAATGTTATGTTTCTTAGGGCCAGTTTTTCAGTGCGATAGCATCCTAATCTCAAAGTTAAACCTGCGTGAATTCCAGTAACGAGTTCTTCAGTCACTTGAAACCCTAAACTAACTCGGAGTTAACTCAACTACTTTTGTGAGTTAACTCAGAGAAAAAATTGACGGCCTTTTCAATTGTGGCGCCACACAGTGGTTCCATTTGTATGGGAATAGCGGCCAAAACTCTAAATTTAACTTTAACTGATGGAAACTAAATTGAATTATTAAAAAAGTGATTTTTTACATATACTATTTTATTTTCAAAAGAATTACATCAATAAATTTAAAATTTCCTTGGACAAAGTCGATTTTTGATTTTTTTTTAAATTTCTTTCGTTAGAAAGCAAAGGGTCTGAAGTCAGCAATAATCTATTGAACAAATCGGTGTTTGTTGACGTCCTTAATATTTTTCTGGTGTTTTTTGAACGGAAAAACTTCACATCTTTGTTTTTGGCTTCAGCTGCCTCCTCCGTAAATTGGCCTATAAGCAATATGGAATAGTTGACTATTTGACCGTGCCATGAATTAGAACCTTGTGCACTGAAGCTGGTAATGGGTACCAAGGATACTCTGCAACAATTTCTCCGGCTGTTTCTTGAGTGTATGCCTGAAAAGTTTCAGTATTTATAGCAAAACAGCTTGCCAAAGTTTTTAAAATGACAGCACATCTTTCGATAATCGATTGTTTTACTCCAGTTGTTTGTGAGAATATAAAGCTGACATAACAGCATTACAAGAAATCAGATGGACAGGGAATGGTGTTTTACAGAAGAAGGAATATGACGTATATTACAGCTGTCATACAAAACACCATGTGCTCGGGGTAGGCTTCCTAGTCAGCGAAGTCTACCATCATCGGCTTTAACGCTATAAGCGAAAGGCTATGCACTCTCCGCGTGCGAGGCAAATTTACAAACATCAGCCTCATTAACGTTCACGGACCTACAGAGGAGTCCTCAGACGAAGAAAAAGAGACTTACTACGAACAAGTCGAGAAGGCCCTCAATGCCTGCCCAAGGTATGACGTCAAAATCATCCTTGGAGATTTGAACGCAAAAATAGGTCGGGAGCCGGTATTCAGGCATTACGCAGGCACCCATAGTTAGCATGAGAACACTAATGACAATGGACTTCGAGTCTTAGAATTGGCAGCATCGAAAAACATGGTCGTTGCGAGTACCAGGTTCCCGCGTAAAGATATCTACAAAGCCACCTGGGTATCACCTGATGGAGTCACTCGTAACCAAATAGACCACGTTTTGATAGACCGTCGCCACT
This sequence comes from Dasysyrphus albostriatus, assembly GCA_946251815.1. Classification (NCBI taxonomy): domain Eukaryota; kingdom Metazoa; phylum Arthropoda; class Insecta; order Diptera; family Syrphidae; genus Dasysyrphus; species Dasysyrphus albostriatus. The sequence continues at coordinate 24,283,007 of OX276335.1, read as the reverse complement.
ACTCGAACCTGATGACGGTACGTACGTACCGAGGTGCCAATATGGTTTTCCGAGGGCGGATTGCCTTGCGGAGACGCATTGCATCCGCCGATCAGGTTCGAATCAACACGGCTGCCCTACGCAATGAAAACACCAGTAACATCTTTGGTAATGCGTTAGGACTCGCCCTAGAATCACTCGATTTAGGGAGAGTAAGTCCTGGAGTCAGTATGCTGGGCGTAGATGAGAAGTGGACACGCCTTAAGAATACTGTCATTAGTACTGCCAACTCCATCTTAGGCAGCAGTCGTAGAAATCGGAACGACTGGTTTGATGATGAATGCAAGCTAGCGACTGAACGTAAGAATGTTGCGTACCGAGCAATGCAACAATCTCATAGAACGCGGGCACGCGAAGAGGAATATAAAGAGCTCAGAAGAATAGAAAAACGGCTTCACAGACAGAAAAAATCAGCCTGGGAGAAGAACCTAATCTGTGAAATAGAGAACAGCCGAGAGCGAGGTCCGCACCAGGCGCGGAAGTTCTACCAATCCTTCCGAAACATGACGCAGTACACACCACGCTGCACATACTGCAAGGACGGAGAGGGAAATCTGATCACCGATCTACAAAGCATACTGGAGCGATGGGAAGTGTACTTTAATGAATTGCTAAATGGTCAGCTCACAGCAGAAGTGGAGGCTCCACTACTTCAAGATGAACACCCTATGCTACCGCCACCAAGCATAGAAGAGGTTGAGAAGGCTATAAAACGGCTCAAACGAAACAAAGCCCCGGGAGCCGATGGCATACCAGCCGAATTATTCCACCACGGCGGGCCAGCCTTACGTCAAGCAATTCATGATATCATAGTGCACGTATGGGAGCATGAAGAAATGCCAGAAGACTGGCGAAAAGGTATCATATGCCCCATACATAAGAAGGGAGATGTCACAACGTGCAGCAATTATAGAAGTATCACGTTGTTGAGTACCGCCTATAAGATACTCTCCTCTATCCTACAAGACCGGATAACCCCATACGCTAAAACAATCATCGGCCAATATCAGTGTGGTTTCATTCCAGGCAAATCAACAACTGATCAGATCTTTACCCTTAGGCAGGCGATGGAAAAATGTCTTGAATTCAACATTCCAACATACCATCTGTTTATAGACTTTAAGGCCGCCTATGATAGTATAGCCAGGGTAGAACTTTACAAAGCCATGAGAGAATTCGGCATCCCAAATAAATTGACACGACTATGTAGGTTGACCATGACCAACGTAACAAGCCAAGAAAAATAGCCGGATTGCTATCCAGACCAATCAACATCTTTAATGGACTCCGACAAGGGGATGGTTTGGCCTGCCTCCTCTTCAACCTGGCGTTGGAGAAAGCAATCCGTGACTCTGGCACGGCAACAAGAGTAACCATCGTCAACAGGTCCAGCTTACGCAGACGACATCGACATCATCGGAAGAACCGAACAAGCTGTACACGATTCCTTCATCCAGATCGAGCAGGCGGCACAAAGTGAAGTGCTTATTAGTGAAGGTAAAACAAAGTACATGGTGGCGTCGAATGCGAGAAGAACAGTTGGTCAAACAATCAAGGTAGCGGAGCACGAATTTGAAGTGGTGCCATCCTTTAAATACCTTGGGTCAACAGTAGCAGCCGATAACAATATAGAAGAAGAAATACGCGGGCGGCTTCTCACATCCAACAGAGCCTACTACAGTCTGTCAAAGCTATTCAAATCCAGAAATCTAACCATAACTTCAAAACTGCTGCTGTACAGGACCATGGTCCTGCCAGTACTCATGTATGGATCCGAGACTTGGGTGCTTAGCAAAAGGTACTGTGACCTCTTAGCCGCGTTCGAGAGAAAAGTCTTACGGAGAATTGTTGGCCCCATATGTGAGGAAGGACGATTCCGGAGACGGTACAACCATGAGTTGTACGCAATCTACCTTGAAGCAGACATAGCGACAAAAATTAAGCTCGGTAGACTCCGGTGGGCAGGGCACCTAGCTCGAATGAGCGAAGAGGAACCTGCTCGGAAAGTCTTTTGTGGTACATTCTATGGTAGACGGCAGCGTGGTAGACCATGCTTGCGCTGGAGAGATGGCGTAGACCAGGACGCCCGCAGCCTTGGGGTGCGCAACTGGATGGCGTCGGCTCGAGACTGGGATAGGTGGAGAGACTTGTTGAAAGAGGCCAGGACCGGACCCCGGTTGTCGAGCCGATGATGATGATGATGAAGTTATCGGTTGCAACCAACACTAAACACTTTTATTATTAACACAGCTAAAAATGAAGGAACAAGTTTTACAAACACAAAACTTTGTTTTTAATTTTTTTTTACTACCGAAATCATTCTCCAAATTTTCAAAAATTTCTCGTTGGGATTCTACGATGCGTTCAGCTGTATGATTAAGAAGTCCTTAAAGTGAAACTTCAGCTAATGAATCCGATATTTTTATTGTTTGAAGTTCTGGGTAACATTCTTGTTTGGCTTTAAGAACTTTTACATAGCTTGGAAAAACATCGACTTCAGTTTTTTGGTTTACCAAGTTCCTGATGACTTAGTACTGATGTTTTGACAATTTTGCATTAACCAAAAGCTTCAAAGCATCATTCGTATCAAGTTGTTTAACTTGAAGATTTTCTTTGGACTGGCATATTTTTAAGGCACAGGCGATATCTTCATCGACGACGTCAACGATCTCTGCAATACGTCTCCTCTTTGTTCTAGACGAGCTTTCCAAAAATGGTTTTTTTGGTCTGCTTTGAGGTTTATGCGAGATATTTTCATCTGATTGGTCTTGTACAGAACTAGTCTTCCTCGAAATCAAGCCAACTGTTTTTAGACAAAAGTAGGTTTGTTTTCTTTGAGCAGGCCTTCTACCTCCTTTGAATGGATTTACAAAGATTAATTATCTTCTTTTTTGCTTCCAAATCTTCAATTTTGTAAATTTGTTTAAAAATTGTCCAAGTTTCGTTTGCTCTTGCAACACTGCCAACTTTCTTAGCCGAATGCCAAATATTAAAAATATCGATTCGCTTGATCATATTGCTTGAATCTGAATTTAGTGTTTTATTGTGGGTCAAAATTTTTAGATTTGCTCCAATCTGCGCTCAAAAAGTCATACATATTCTGAAAGAAAAAAAATAGCACTAAATTTTGATGTATAAGTTATAACCGGCATTTATCGGCATTTGATGTTTTTTTTGTTCAGGAAAAAACACAAATCATGCATTAGTAAGTTCTAATGCAAGTTAAAAAAAAAAATATTCAAAAAACTATTTAAATGCCTTCAAAAATAACCTTTTTTCCAAATTTAACTTTAAACAATCTACAAAAATTGATTAATGCGAAGTCGTATTTTCAGATTTAATTTTTTTTCTAAACTGCGAAAAACACTCAAATCCGTGACGCGACTGAGAACCAACAACTAATTATAAATGAAAAATCTTACTGTCACTTAGCGACCCCGTTATTATAGATAACTACTGCATTAAAAATAAATAATTTGATTAACCTTGAAATTTTGACTTTTGGCCTATGTGAGGAACCACTGTGCGCCATCTTGATTCCAATAACGAAAGTTACTGTCAGTGCAATTCTATTGTGGCGCTATTTCTATTCTTATGCGTGGAAGGCGTAGAAAGAGTGCGGTATCCATAGTGTCGCACATCGATGGCCTCAGATTTTAAAGATAAAGTTATTCTCAACTGAATAACTGTTTTTGAGTTAAATCAGGGTTAAATTTGTTTTTTGCATAAGCTTTGACCCAGAACTGAAAAACTAGCCCTTAGAGAATAGTCACATTGGCCATTTTTCTGTAAGTTTGGTATAAAACTCGAAAACTAAGCTTAAGTTGACACTTTTCAATTTGAAACTTTTTGTAGAAAATTGAATTTTCTATCGAAATTGATAATTTAAGAAAATTATAAAAATCTTTAACAGAAAAAGTTAACGAACGATGACCAGCAAAAAAAAAAATAAAAAATAAGAGATTTGAAAGCTTTTTTAAAAAGTTGCTCAAATAATAATATGCTCAAAACATGCAAAAACGAAATAAATAAGAGCCTTAAAGATTATGTTCAAAAAGTCGTTTTTATTCAAAACAGGCAGAGACATACACATTCGTAATTAAATTTACAGCAAACATAAAAATGACACTAAAAAATCCATGAAATTTATGTTTTATCTTTACTTAAAATGACACCAAGTGAGATTTTGATTCATTTTTTTCCAAGAATTTATTTTGCTTGGAAGTATTTTGCCTTAATATCACATCATTTATTCTACATTCGTATACAGTGAACTAACAATGACAAATCCATGCAAAAAAAAAAAAACTTAAACTCCTCATGTTGTGGTGGAGTGGACAGATTTAAGAGTAAATGTCAGAACGAGATTTAGTTTACAACATTTTAGTCAACGTTTTTATTTCGGATTCAAATTGAAAGAAAAAATGTGTAAACGAAATCGGCGTTTTGACACACTTTTTAGAGGAGCATTTTATAATATCAATTAAGTGTCATGTCATGTCGTGTGTTTGCATGGTAATTTGTCATTGATTTGGTGTGTTTTGGCATCAAAGAAGAAAAATAAATTTTATTTAACTTGGACATGTGGGAATAAAGTGAGTGTGTGAAATGGCTCGAAAGTGGCGTTGGATGAAGAATGGCAATCAGTTTTTTTTCAATATAATTTATGCTACTGTGAATCTGGGATGCAAAAAAAAAAACCCAAAGTTCATGAGTTTCAAATTTCAAAATAAATTGTTGAATCGCGTTAACGAGAAAGTCGTAAAAGTAAGTTAAAACGCAATTTTTATTAAAAAAAAAATATATATTTAAGAAAATGTTCAATTTACAACGTTCTCATTAAAGCAAGCCAGGAACTACAACTCTCTAAACCGCCTCGCCATAGGCCACCCGAAGTTTTCGAATCAGATCCCAGCCTATTATAGTCTGGTCAGGAAACTGATTCCCGTGCGTTTTTGTTGTTGAATGACCTGATTTTTGTATTTGTAATTTATTGTTGACATGCTTAGGATGTTATTTTGCTTAAGAGTCATCAGCCCTGTTTATTAGTGCATTTCTATCTTCGCTTCGAAAAAAGTCGCATGTATACTACAACACTAAACTGCCATAATTCAACATGCTACTTTTTTCTAAGCGAAGATAAAAATCTAATAAAAACAACAGGGCTAGTGTTGTAATCCTGTCTTTTGGACGCCATTTTCACAACTGGTGCCCAATCTGTGGAAATTGAAAAATTATAAATAACTTCGAAAATGTCCGTGATCAAAATAACGACCAATATTTTCAAAGAAAAATTTTAAGAAGACGCACCACCGGGTGAAATTTCAGTGTTGCCACTTTTCGAAAACATGCTTTTTTCTACACTCAGAGAAAAAATCTGGTATAACCAACCAATTTCTGGTTTTATTATACCTAATTTTCAGGTTGTTATTTTTCAACTCGGTAGATCATGTTTAACGGCTTAACCTGATACCTGATTTTATTGTCGTGTCAAATCAACGTTGGTATCAGGTAAAGTTAACACTGTAAAAAAATAAAACTGTAAATTTTTCCTGAGAATCTTGCTATTTTGACCTGTTAATCTAATTAACTTTACATGAAAATCTAGTTCAAAAACATGAATAAAATGTTGAACGTCCTGTAAATTTAACATGAAGATCGAGTTAATTTAACATGATTCAATGTTAAATCAACCCTGTATCCGGTAATTATTATGTCTTGGATCCATTCTTGTAGGTCCCATCTCTAACAGTTGTGTCCGTCCAATTCATTTTGCATTATTCTGAAAGTATAGAAATTCATTACTATGTATATAATTTTATTTTAAAAATATTTTGTGATACTTACTTAGTTTTGAACTGGGAACCTCTCACACAGGGAGATAGTACGCATCCCCTGGGCCACTTCGCTGCATAAAAAACTTGTGCCAATATCAATAAGTTGCAAATGACCTTGTTTGGATGGCTTGTGTTTGTATGTGCTTTTACACTGGTGTCACGTTTAAATAACCTGACGGATGAGGTTAAAGTCAACAGGTTACCATTGTAAAAATAACCATATAAAATGTTACTTCAACCTGATTTGTGGTAAAATAGAAATTCATACCAAGCAGTGTTAAAATAACCTGATTTCGGGTAAAATTTGCGCTATATTCTTGTCAAAATTTCTTGTTTACCAGAATTCAGTGTTGAAATAACAGTTCATTTTTCTTAAATCAACTTGAATATGGTAATATAAGGCCACCAGGCTAATTTAACACTTAATATAAGGTTATTAAAATCAGGTAAATCTGAAATGTCTGTTATTTTATATGGGATTGTGCACCTTGTAAATTTAACAGGGCCCAGGTTAATTATTTACCTGACTTTTTTGTCTGATTGTATGTCGATGGGTGGAATCTTCACTTTTTTGATAATTTTCAAAACTTTAAACCTAACAAAAAGTTGCGGAAAGTCCTGCAGATGCCAAACGCGTGTTGGAAAATAAAAATTGATACTTTAAAAAACAGGCGTTGAGAAGACGCACCTTTGGGTTAAATTTTACTGTTACCATTTTTCTCGAACATACCTTTTTTGATTTGAAAATGCGGAATTTCCTCTTTTTACTTGCGATTGTATGTATAGGTAGGTACTATATGACAAATTATTCATTCCTAAAAAAAATAACTCGAGATTTTGATCACAGTTGTCATGACGATGATTGAGAAGACGAACAAAGTAGGTCTCGCAATTCTGTTTGTCTGTCTGTTGGGCTACAGCCTTACTGGCTGGATCAATTGTCTTAAAAATTGGTGCATACAGGTTTTTAGTGAAACTAACGGTACCTGCCATAAAATTTTTTGTTATTTTTTTTTTTGCAATTTTTAGAAAATACTTATCCGGCTCCCGATCCATAGAGGGTATCTGTCAGAGATATTGCGATCTTCCATAGGTTGTGGTCCCTCGCATACTCCCTCCAGTCATCGAGACCAAGCGTTCTTGAGTCTGAAACCGCCTGGTCCCTGTAGCGGAGGTTCGGTCTTCCTAGTCGTCTCAAACCTGGAGGCTGGGATTCGAAGATTTTCTTGGCTGAAGCGTTGTTGTCCATTCGCTAGATGTGGCCCTCCTCGCATATTGGACCAAATATCCAGCGAAGAATTATTCTCTCGAAAGTGCCACGTATCAATTCCCCTTTTTTACTTATCGTCCAGCACTTGGCGCTGCCGTAGAGCAGAAGTGGTAAAACCAGCTTTTTGTACAACGTGCACTTTTTCTTTCGTGAAAGGCGTTTTGAACCCATTTATTTGGCCAAATTAAAGTAGTAACGGTTCGCCAGGGGAATTCTTCGTCGGATTCCGGTTTCATTCGTAAGATTAATGTTTGTTCCGAGGTAGGTGAACTCCTTGACTACCTTGAAATTACTGCTTACACCAGTGACGATTTCTGTTAGGCGATGGACAGATAAAGCTTTGTTTGCTGATAGCATATACTTTGTTTTGTCCTCATTCACTTCAAGACCAACGCGTTTCGCCTTTGTAACGTCATTCGGCATAACTGGATCAGTTTTTCTAGGATCCCGAGCTCCGACATCACCAATAGAAGCTTTGGCGGCTTATGCTATTATATGTGGCGTTGAAGTCGATGAAAGGATGGTGGGTCTCAACTAGAAATTCGTTGGTCTTTTCCAGTCTTTGCCTTAATGTGAAGATTTGGTCTATCGTTGAACTGACTGGCCTGAAGCCACACTGGCACGTACCGATCATAGTGTTGCAGAAAATTTTAATGCGCTCATATATTTTTTTAAAAATATTTGAAAACTTTTTTTGGCAAATAAAATATTTTGAAAACTACATGGTCAATATAAATAAAACCTAGTAAGTATTAACGTATTTTAAACAAATATTTCACTTTTATGAAAGTAACGGTACTTTCCATACAAATGTTGAAAAACCGTTAAGGAAGGGAAGGAAGGGTTTTTCTTAAAAACAGCTCCTACGACTTTTATTAAACTTTTTCTGTATGCTAAAACTAGTGCGATATACTACCAAAAAGCTATAAAAGTTAAAAAATAGTTAGCAACTATTAACTTCTCATCATTTTTTTATATACAAATTTCAAATCAGGTTAGGAAATATTGCATATAAAAATTAAAAAAAAAAAAAAAGTTTTTAAAAAAAGCTTAATTTTGTTTTTGAAAATTCGATATCTCAGAAACGGACTGACAATTTTTTTTGAAATTTTACTTTTATGTTCACAAAAGTAAAATCTTTCGATTTGCATACTAAAAACTTTTTCTTAACAATGTTTTCAGAATTTAATTTATAAAAATTATTTCTTAAGAAAACCGCCTCAACGATTTTCAATATTTTTTTTTTCATACACTCATAGTCAATCAAGAATTAAGATGGTATTCTTTTTATTCATTTAAAACTCTCCAAGAAGTTTTGTATCTAATTTAAATATCGTATTTAAACATTTTTCTCTCATTATTATTCAAGTCAATTTGTGCTCAAAAATTTGCTTATAGAGCAAATTATGGGGTAGCTTTGATTTTGCCCCTCTTTTATGTTTTCGGGGTTGCTAAATCCAAATTTAAGGTTTGCGACGAAAATTTCGTGACGCAACATGCAAAAAATGATGCAAAAAAGCGTTTTCTTGAAGTTTTTAACTAATGGCTCGAAAACTACCAGTTATTTGAAAATTACATCAAAATACTATTTAAAATTAACTCAATTCCCAATAAATCTCTGTGTAAGGTTTTATTCTGCGACATTCCATTTGGACTCAAATGCTAGTTGAAAATTGACGTATTTTTACTATTTTCGAAAATCCATTCCAAAGCACTAATTAAATACTTTATGTGAAAATTTTTAATTTCTGTCTATGACATGAACCAAGATATACTTCTCTGATGGTCTTTGATGCGCTGAGTTTGAATCTAGTCTTGAAATTGCTCTATCGTGTCGCGTTTTATTGGTATTCGAATCTAAAGATTTACAAAATATGCATTTTGCTATGCAAATTTGGGGTTAGAGGTATTTTTTTCTCGAAATAATGTTGCCAAACATTCTAAAGCATGAATTTTGAATTTTTCAAATACCCTTATTCCTCTTTGAGAAACTCTTACTCTTTGTTTTAGACTACGTTAATCAAAAAATTCAGTCAATTTGCATTTTTGTTCAGATTCGGATTCTGCACCCCCAAAAACATAAAAGAGGGGCAAAATCAAAACTACCCCAACATTTTTGTTTTAAAACAAAACATAAAACTACATGATTGATCTTTATAAAAGTCAGTATTGAAGTATTTTGAAAAACAAACATTTTGTTTAAGAAAAAAATAACAAAATATTGCATACAAAAAATTAAAAAACCTTTAAGGAACATTTTTTTCCTGAAAAACGACTCCTAAGATTTTTATAAACTTTTTCTGTATTTTCTGTGCGATATACTACCAAAAATTATTAAAAATTACATATAGCACCTATTAGTAGGACCTGTCATGTTTCTTATTATCGGCTGAACAAATTTAAATTACTTTTTTTTATAAAAAAATATCAAATAAAGTTTTTGAATTTAAAAAAATAATAATTTTTTTGAAAATTCGATAAGTATCTCAAGAATGGGTTGACAGTTTTTAATGATATTTTATTTTTATGTACATAAATAAATACTTAAGTTAAGCATACCAAAAATTTTACTTAAAAATATTTTTAAGATTTTATATGTAAAAATTATTTTTAAAAAAGCTCCAACGATTTTAATTCTCTTAGTCATTATCAATCACAAATTAAAATGGCGTTCTTTTTTTATCTCAAACAATCAAGGAAGTTGTTTTACCTTTTAAAAATATCTTATTTCATTCTCTTAAACATTTTTCGCTCATAATTACTATATCTTTACATATAATTTTCTTAAACCCTCAGGGTCTTGAACTTAAGAGCCAATATATGCGACCTAGTCGTGCATTTTATTTCGGTAGCCTTAAAAGAAAAAAAATTGCGGAAACGCCTTCAGGCGTCAAACGTTGGCTTGGAAAAACTACGTTAGTTAAGTAGACGCACCTTTTGGTAAAATGTCAGTGTTGCCACTTTTTACGAATGTATTTTTCTTATATCAAAGGTTAGGATTTCCAGTTTTTTGGAGTTTTTATAATTCTTAAACTCTTCCAGATGATGCGTATTAGAAAAATAACTATTCATTGTTTTAGAGGTGAGTCAAAGCATCTTTGATTAAAATGTTAATGTTGCCACTTTTCGGAGGCATTTCCGAATTTTCGTACGTAATTAATTATAAAAATTGAAAATTCCATACTTTAATATAAACAAAATTTAATCCCTAAATTTGGCAAAAACTGAAATATTAACCGAAAGTGCTTCTACTAACTTCTTTTAAGACTACTTCTGTTATTTTTCCAACACATGTTGGCGTTTTTGCAACTTTCTTCATGTTCAAAATGTAAAAAAAATCAAAAAAGTTAAGGTTCCACCAGCTTCCTTTAAAAAAAATGATGTTCCCCAAAATAGCAACACTGAAATTTCACCCAAATATTCGTCACTTCAAAACTTTTCTCTCAACCGTTATTTTGATCATGAAATTTTTTTCAAGTAATTTACGAATTTTTGCATGTGTTTATGTTTCACATTATTTACAAACTTTGACATTCCTTCAATTAAAACCGGTTCATAACAAATGGTTAACTTCACATTTGGCTATCACAATTTTCACAAAAAAGTGCAAGCTATATCCAAATTGAGATCCGGGACAAATTCAAGAACTGGCTGTATTACTTGTTCAACATTAGATGCTTGCCTTATTTGTCAACTTAATATAAACCATGTCATCCAAGGCTAGGCCTTTTTACTCGCCTAAACTATTGAAAATACAACAAAACATTGGAACTTCAATACAACTTGCCCAAAGGTTCTTGATGGGAAGTCATAGCTTAAACTTGTCGATTAACTTCCGCAAAGCAACATCGAAATCAGCAAATTACAATTATTATTATTTTCTTGGATTCATGTAAAAAACAAAACCAAACGATTAATGTTCGCTGTTCCTTTTTACTTCCTCCTATAAGCACACGCCTCTAGATCGGAAGGACAATCTGATTAATTTCCTGTCTAATAGTATGCCTTATAGACACCCAGTTAGGGGATGGCAGAGGCGGAGGCTTGTTTGAAATCATCTAACAACAAGCAGTCGTATTTTGCGCAGGTAGGTGCCAGAACAAGGTGCATACAATCGATTAGCGAACGCCCAGAAGCAGCCAGCGCAGCGTGGTGCGCTTCTAAACGATGCTCAAATGCTTTATGTATTGTATATTCCCCCCCCCCCTCTATAGATTGTAAACCGCGCGCACAAATAAATAAAGTAAAAGGGATGATTTGCATTCGAAATAACTAGCTTTCAATGGTCCCGGTCTGCCTGCATTTGTACCGCGCAGACCACAGTCCACGATCCACGGTCCGATCGGCCTATTGTATTTGTATGCTGCATGCTGCTGTTGGCCATATTTGCGATTCGAATTAGTTCAAAGAAATACGATTGATCTGGAACACACCGGTAGAATATTATAATATAGTGCTGTCGAGCAAATAAATCCAAGTGCGTGTTTCCGACCACAGAACAGAAGTGTATAACTATAAGCCTTCTATGGTATAAGCTTTGTGTTCGGAATATTTAGCCTCCAAACAAGAGATTATTGATTATTCTTGCAGAGGCACCGAACGTTGTGGTTGTAAATCATCATTTTAGTGGGACACCGGAAGAGTCCCGAGAATGTGTGTGTGAACCTAAACAAAAGCTCATTGATCTTTTGGCACTCGATTACTAATAAATCCGACCCAGATTCAATTAGTAGTATTAGTCAAAAGATGTTTTTGCTGTGTTAAATATTCGATGAGAAAAATCAAAGTTCACACACTCATTAGCAGAACTTCAATTGAGTTGTCTTCGATGTTCTAATGAGCTTAAGCTTTCGATTTCGAGCTTAATATTCTGTGTTTGGTGTGAGATATTAACAATTGAGAATGATTAAATATGAGCAAAAAAAATTATTCTTAAAATGCGAAACATCATAACGATTATAGGCTTAAAATTAACTAACCAATCCGAATTTTAATATTAAGTTAGTTTTTAGGTCAAAAGGCATCAGCATTTTAGTTGCTATAGTTTAACTAAGAGCGCCCTTATTGGGGCCGGAAAGTTAGTTATAAGATATAAGTAGGCTAGTTTGTATAAATTTTTGTCTACATATAAAATAAATATATAATAAAAATGTATTTAAAAAAAAAAACTAGGCTTAAACTTATGTAGATTTTCATTTGGTTTTATTGCGGCTTTGAAAGAGCATACTTCTTTAGCCAAAAAAATACCCACATAATGTACAGGGTGGCGCACCAATTGTGCTACAATAAGAAATTCAAATAACTTTTATTTAATCGATGTATTTCATTTATTTTTTTTTTTAATTGGTTAGAAAATTAAATTTTATTTTAAATAGTTAGTTGTTTTTAAAGATTATAGACCGCAAATGACCTCCACGCTCTCCCACGCATATGCGGCACCTGATCAAAAAATTATTCATTGCGGCCTGAAGAGTTGAAGTTGGGATCGCCTCAATTATTGTCGTTATGGACTGCTTTAATTCAGTTAAATTCCTGGGCTTCGTTTTATACACCTCTTGCTTGACATAACCCCATAAAAAGAAGTCTGGTGCAGTCAGGTCAGGTGACCTTGGGGGCCAGCGAAGAGTGGAGTTCCTAGAAATTAATTTGTTTGCGAATTTTTTGTTTAGCTCCGCCATAACTGGTCTGGCTATATGTGCAGTTGCTCGATCTTGCTGAAACCAAACGCTGTTGAATTGTATACGTCTTCGGCGCAGTTCTGGGTAAAAAAACTCCTTCAACATCTTTAAATAACGGTCCCCATTGACAGTAACGGTTACACCGTTTTCTTCAAAGAAGTACGGCCCGACAATACACCTTGATGAAACTGCTCACCACACAGTGACTCGTTGTGGGTGCAGTTCCGTCTCATGGAGCATTTCTGGATTAGACTCATTCCATATACGGCAATTTTGCTTGTTTACATTGCCGTTAAGATCAAAATGGGCCTCATCAGACATGAACAATCAATTGATCAATGTGTTGTCTTCTTCGGCCATTGATATCATTTTTTGGCAAAATTCCGGGTGAACAGGCAAATCCTGAGGGTTTAACTTGCTAGTAATTTGGACTTTGTACGGAAACAAGTTTAAATCGTCATGAAGTATCCGTTGTAATGACCGTCTACTAACTCCAATTTGGCCCGATAAGTTTCGGGTCGAAACGCTCGGATTGGCCTGTATTGCAGATGCTACTGCTGCGATTGTATCCTGAACCCGAACATTGGCATCTCGATGGTACGGCCTTCGTGCGATGCTTCCAGATTCGGCAAACATGTTTACAAACCTCATAATGGTCCATCTACTCGGGGGATTACCGCCAAACTCCCGCCTAAATTCCCTTTGGACGGAAATGACGGACTGCAAAGCATGGTACCGTTGCACTATCCTTTTTCTTTTTCTCTCCGTATCCCAAGCATCCATTTTTATAAATCTAAATAGTAACCTACCAAATAAAAAAAAATAAGCCGATTACTCACACCGAAAAAAAGTTATTACGTTTTATTTTTGTAGCACGATTCGTGCGCCACCCTGTATAATGACGCTACTTTAAGTACGAGTAACTTAAGAAAATGCCTTGCAAATGTTTAACTTAAATAATTAAATGAACACGTCTGTGAAGTTAGCAGAAAAAGTTTAAGCTAGACCAATAAGACCACGGCAGTAATTTGCAGTTTTTTTTAGCATTTGTAATGCATTTCTATCCTGGATCTTGCAGTTAATCAAATAAGGGGTGTAACCCACTGCACTTCACTGTGAAGTTAGCAGTGCATGACCTTTTCTCAGAAATCACTAAATCTGAAATAAGGCTCTGATTAGCAGTTTATTTTGCATTTCAAAAAAAAGGACAACCCTAAATTTTAAAGTCCTTATATACACAAAATTTCATACTGCATTGCTAACTTAACTGTGAAGTTAGCAGAACTTTCGTTTTCTCATTAATGAAGCTAGCTAGGCTTTAAATTTGCAGTTTAATTTACATTTCAATAAAAATACATTTCCAAACTTTGAAGTCCTTATCTGAAAAAAAAAATCGAATAAATTCATTTTTTACTTATCACTTCACTGAGAAGTGACCAGAACAGTCATATTATCAGTAACGGAGCTAGATAAAAATTTGCAATGGGGCTCCAAATTTGTAGTGTTTAAGAATCTAGAAACTTTACTTAACCTTAGAAAAATTCAAAAATTCATTTTGCACTTTTAACATCACTTTAAAGAAACCAGAACAGTTGTTCTGGGAAATCACTGCAGTTTGGAACCTAACTGCAATTTTCTAGCTCCATTATTGGGAAAACGAATGTTCTGCTAACTTCATAGAGAAGTTAGGAGTGCAGTGGTTTACACCCATTATTTGGTGAACTGCAAAATCCAGAATAGAAAATTCAAGAAAACTGCAAATTCAAGAAAACCGCAAATTCCTGCCGTAGTTTCATTGGTCTAGCTTAAAATTGTCCTGCTTACTTCACATTCACAGACGTAAATTTACTGCGGTAGTACTTTTTAACTTTTAATTTAATAAAAAATGATAAGTTAATGCTCGGTACTGCGTGTATATCCATTTTTCTTTCGAATAATACATTTTAAACCCGTACTTAAAAATCTAGACATTCGATTTTTGATATCACTCTCATCTCTTGGAAAGAAAGAAATGGCCCATAGAAGTAGAAGTTTTTAATTTTTTTTTAAACTGTTTGCTTCACCTTGCTATGTCTTTATTTATAAGAAAAAGGAATGAAATACAAAAGTGATACGTCGAAATGAGTGGCCTCACGTGAACTTAATATGATCACCGTCCTAGATACATCGCTTTGGATAAAGCGAAATTGTTGCGCTCTACAAGTATATTTCTTAAGCATTTGATAGAGTTTGGCATCAAGCTATATCTCATCGCAAATTGATGCTTTTGGTATCAATGGATTAGGTACTTCATCACTGGACTTTGTTGTTTTTGATGGTTTCAAGTCTTGCAAAACCAATGCTGGTGTGCCCCAAGGGCTTGTATTGTCTCCGATATTCTTTTTTATTTTCATAAAAGATCTTGCGTCTCATCCTAATTTTTACATACTCCTTTCTAGATTCTTCTCCCTCTTCTACATGGATATTTAAATGCTTGCAATACTTAAAGCTGCCTTCAGTCGTTAAAGTTGAATATTCAACCTTCACCATTAAACGTAAATGCATCAATGAAACTTATAATAGAGGGCTTAAACGTTTATTCTTTGACTCTTTTTAAAATTCAATGGGTGCGGAGGGGAAATCAGATGTTTTTATCCTCCTCACTCATGACAATTCGAAAAGAGTCACACGCAAAAAATCATCGTGTAATAGGAGTCTAAGCTTATTAAACGTCTTACCAATTTTTTTTACATAACTCGGAGAAATGAACTTTCACTGCAGAAAAATTCCAAAAGTAAAAACAAAAATATAATTTTCAAGGGGAAGACATGTGTATTCAAGAGAACACAAGCGCCCACAGTTTTTTTTGTTAAACCAACTACTGTTTACCAACTTCTACTCTCACCTCCCCATGGTAAACATCGGGTGCTTACTACCTCATTCTGAGATGGGGTTTCAATCCCTGTAGACGATTGTTGGTGGCAGCAAACAAGAAAGGGGGGAGGAGTTTTCCCACTAAGCCACTTCTCCTTTCCTCTAGGCGGCAGCGGAAAAATTCTCTAGATGAAATACACGGTGGCGTCTACAGTTCCAGTCAGGTTGAACTACTTAGTGAACACCATATACGGGCTACTAAGACTTATTCGAAGCTCAGACCTATAAGGAGTGGTTAATCTGGTTCCCTGCCCTTGGAGTCATACTAAGGGTCTGGTCCTCCAGGTTTGGGGGTCGTGTCGTCGTCGGGGTGACTTTCCGTCCTAGTAAAGCTATTTAGTTGCGAAGCAAAAACAAGCCTCGGAAACGGGCGGATTTAATGTTGATGAACCTACCAAACGAAATAAGGACAACGAACTTCGGATATGCGCGTGGAATGTTCTGTCTCTCTTAAGACTTAAGACCACGTGCAGCCGAACATTAAACGGAGGCCCTAGACTGCTATAAAGCAGATATCACCGGCATCCCAAAAGTGCGATGGGATGGGCCGGGTAAAAGAAAACTGAAAGACTACGGTGTCTACTACGGCGACTGCTACCGACAACAAGGGCAACGTCTTTTTGGGACTTGATTTGTCGTTGGAGGCAGACTTAGGGATGAAGTCTTGAATTTCAACAACGTTACCGAGTGCCTGACGACAATTTGCATCAAGGCTATATTCCCCAACATCAGCCTCATTTTCGCACATGCCCCTACAGATGAGAAAGAAGGCGACACCAAGTTGAGTTCTACTAGCTTCCAGAGAAGACATACGAGCAATGCCCTAGCTATGAAATTTAGATTGTCTTGGGTGATTTAAATGCCAAGCTGAGAAGAGAAGACGTCTTTGGTGGCAAAATCGGAAAATATATATACTCGTAGCCTGCACGACACCACCTCTTATAACAGACTCAGGTTAATCGACTTTGCTGCTGGGTGAAACGTTAAAGTAGCTAGCACGCAGTTCCCGCATCTCGATATACATAAGGCGACATGGCGAATTCCTGGACAATCAACCAGATTGACTACATTGCGATCGACGCAAGAGAACTTCTCCAGTATCAAGGAAGTCCGAACGTTCCGAGGAGCCAACGTTGACTCGGACCACTACCTCGTTGAGCTAAGGTAATGCTGGGAATACTGTGAGGAAGTTCGACGTCAGGTGGCTACGGTCGCAAGAAATCGCCAGGTCCTTTTCCGATCGAGTCTAAAGGGCCCTCTTAAATAGTCCGATACCGCAAAGACCTCACCGATACCTTTGATGTCAAAAATGGTTTAAGACAAGGCGACGTGCTGTGATGCGACTTCTTCAACATCGTTCTTGAAAAAATTGTGCATACCTCTCACGTCAACACTAGAGGAACAATTTTTAAAAAGTGGCACAATTTTTCAAAAGTCCGTCCAACTGCTCGCTAACGCCGACGATATTGACATAATCAGATGAACAAAGCGTGATGTCAATGCTGCTTTCATGAGTATTGAGGAGGAAACCAAAAAGATGGGTTTAACGATGAATGATGGCAAGACCAAATAAAGGCTGTCAACAAGAAAGGACGCTCAACACCGACGTCTCGGTCCGAACGTCACTATAGACAGCTATAATTTTGAGGTGGTCAGAGACTTTGTCTACCTAGGCTCCGTTATAAACTCAGTGATAAATACCAGTGGTGAAATCAAACGAAGAATTACTCTTGCCGATCGCTGTTTCTTTGGGCTAATTTAAAAGCAAATCCCTCTCTCGAGCAATTTAAGTGTCTTTATATAAGACGCTTATCATCCCGGTGCTGATGTATGGTGCAGAAACATAGACACTTTTAACAGTAGATGAGAACGCTTTAGGCGTTTTTGAGGGGAAAATGGAGAAAAAGATACAACCACGAACTGTGCGGGCTGTACAGCGACATTGACCTAGCCAGTAAAGTGAAAAGCCAACGACTGAGATTGCTGGGTCACCTAAAGCAAATGGACAACAATGCTCCGGCCCGGAAAGTCCTTGAATCAAACCCCGCAGTAAAAGAAGACAGCGCAGTAGGTGGCGCCTGCAAGTGACCAAGGACCTCAGCCAACTTGGTTCATGGGTAATCCTGGCTTTGCAATTTTGGACTTCCAAATGTTCATTCTCGATTTTCAGTTTTTTTAAATTTTTTTTTACTCATAAAGATTTGTTTGTATTTAAAAAATTAAAAGATCGCAAAAAAAAACTCGCTCATGTTCTCTAGACTTTTCTCTTTGCTTGCCCTCATTTACCCTATTGAAATTTTCAAATAAAATTTCCTTTGCATGGATATTACATAAATTGCTTGGCAACCCTATGCCTTGACCACTTTTCCACAGGCAACCTTTGCGCAAATTGTTTGTTTGTTTGTTTGAATTTTAAAAACAAAAAAAATAAAAAGGAACGTTTTTAGAAATTAAACTTAAAATTTTTAGTTTATTTAAAAAAGTTATTTTATCACCACATTTAATTATTAATTTTAGTAATTGACGCGTTCCGGATTTTGCATCCTATCATCGGGCCTTTATTTAGTTGACTGAAGGACTGAAAATCAGCTTAAAAATAACCAGAAGATGGATGCATATCCGTTTACGCGTCGCTTAGTAAAATTAATAATTAAATGTTGTGATAAAATAACTTTTTTTAATAAATACAAAATTTAAGTTTTATTTCTAAAAACGTTACCCTTTTTATTTTTAAAAGTAGATTCAAATATGCAAAATGGAGACTAAAACTCAAAGAAATAACAGTATATGTTCGTACCCTTAAGGCATAGTTGAGTATTTAGCCTAAAGGTCATTTTTAAACCTTCTATCAATGAATTGTCAGAAGATAATTTTTGATGATTTGCTTTCTTCGAATGTCAATCTCTCCGAAGCTAATTAACACTTTAAAAAAAACTTAAATAGTTGAATCAACAATTTTAATAGAATTCCTGCCGCAAAGTCAAATTCTTGAAACTTTAAGCATATTTTTCTACTTCACAAATTTTTAAAGTCTTAATAAGTGTGAAAAGGCACTTTTAACGCCACTTAAAGAATGTCAATCAATTTTAGCTGGACCTATCGCTGCTGGCGCTTACTTTTTGCCAATATCAAGTACTTACATACAGTGTACCGTTTCATTGGCATCAATTTGTGTCAAATGTTATTTTGATAGCATATTTGCTGATTTGCGTTGTTTGAAGTTGTAAATAAATTTACAAACTTCAAAGATAATTGCTGTCAGTTTGGTTAAGTGACTGACAGTGGGATATAAAAATATACTTTTTTGTCGGACTTTTTTTTAAACACGTCTGTAGCTTATAGCTATTTAATTGTTTTGCACCGTGAGACAAGCAATTGCAATCTCATCAAAAATAAAATGTTATCCAACATAGACAGAGAGGAATTTCAATTTCTTAATAAACTTGAAGCAAAATAACCGTTGAAATTTGCCTATCATCACTTTTTTGATATTTCCATTTTATAGGTCACCACCAAGTCAGTGGTTTTCATGGTTTTTTGATTATTATCTTGGGATATTTTTTTTGTATTTTGTTTGAGAGTGTGATTTATACCTAACACTGAACTTCTTTGCGCTAAAAGGTCTTAACATAAAATTCTCAAAAGTTTGACCTTAAGAGTCAAAGTTAACATCAAATGACAACAAAAAAGGAGGGCCAAGAAGGGTAGTTCTCGCAAATGCGTAGTTGAAAAATACAGTCTGTACGAGAATACTTCCGGTACATAATTTAACCCCCGTTCCCCTTTTCTCATGCCAAAAATAATGTCATCAGAAGAAGTACCTACCAACTTTATTTCCACTCCAAAATTTTCACAAAGGGTCTTTGGTGGGGCTTGTAGAACAAATAAGTTCAACACTAAACTCTCAGGGACGGCATTTAAAATTCGGATTTAAATGAAACAAATTTTCAATTTTTTCTCGTTAAAAAGAATAAAAGAAAAGTGGGCGTGACACTAAGTGGATTTTACTAACACTAAACCAATTTGCCAATTATTTTCTCGTCCATAAAATCATACTCTGAATATTTCATGGAAATCGTTGGAGTTGTTTCGAAGAAAAAGAAATACGAAAAGTGGGCGTGGTGGTGGTCGGATTTTACTTTATCAAACTTGTTTTTAGAATTTAATTCAATGATAAAAATACCATCCATATCAGTGCAGTCGTTTCTTAATAAACCAGGATTGAAGAAAAGTGGGCTTGGCATAGCCCACTAAAAGTGATAATTGGTCGCGAACCTAGATCAAAGTTTTAAAAATATCCCCGAAACGACCTGCTAAATTTCAGCCTGCACTATTAACATTGAAAATGTTTATAGGGTCGTTTTGAATAAATTATGGTGTTACTAAAATGAATAAAGTGAATAGATGTGTATATGAGATGAACGCTAGCGTATACGGTGGGTACGATCGAATTTTTGGTTGGTGTTACCAGAATGAATAAAGTGAACAGATGAACGTTGGCGTATACGGAGGGTAAGATTGAATTTTTGGTTGGTGTTACTAAAATGAACAAATGTGTATGGTGTTGAGTGCTAGCGTATAGGGAGGGTACGATTGAATTTTTGGTTGGTGTTACTAAATTGAATATAATAAATTTTAAGGCTATATTTTTGTGGTTATAAATGCAGTCAGCAGTTTATTGTGCAGCTTTAACTATGTGTTGGCAGTTTAAAAAAAAATGGTTTGAAAAGAAAATGTATGTAGAAGTGCAAAATGATGTTTTTTTTTAAATTTGAATTATAGAATAGGGCTTTTGTGTGAAATGGTCGAAAAGCCAAAAATCTAAATGAGATGTGCTAGAGTGACAATTTTTTTGTTTATCGATGGTTACGTTTAATATAACAATTTCGTTCATATATTTTGAAATTCCAAGAAATCTACGAAATGAGATATTAAAGGTTGTAACTTCAAAATTCAAAAATAGATGGTTCATAAATTATTTACTACACATTAGGGTTAGGTCTGATTGTAATAAATCTTATAGTTTAAGAAAGATAATAAATAATGAATTGTTTTTTGTTTGAGGAAATTTTTATTAAACTTTGTTTATGTTTTTTATTATTTTTTTAAATATACTAATTTTTGTTGATCAATTTTTGGCAGTTATATTTTTTGTCTTTTTAACGATTGTATTTAAAAATCTTGAATTCATACAGGTGATATATTACATAGATCTACATATAATATGTTAAATTTGAATTTTTTGAAAGTACTTCCGTTGACATAATTACATATTACTGTTCATTAACATACTACCTAATAGCTCATTGGTCTGTGCACCTATACAATTAGTTTTTTTTTTATTCGCAAATTCAATAATTGACAATTAATTTGATGTATCATACGTAGCCGTAGGTTCTTGATAAGCCTCACAAATCTAAAATACAATTTGATTAAAAAGTGGTACTAATCTTCAATCAATATTTCTATAGTTCATCGTCATCGTTGATTTGCAAGTTTGTGTTACGAGAATCAGCCCAAATAAGAAGAACACAAATATTTCCCATAGTGCCACAGTTCATTCAAAATGTCCCTCTCCCTCTTTTCATTATGTTTTTTGATTTGTTTCATTGTTTGTCTCTCTGTCATTGAATTACTGAAGAAAATTACTTTTCATTCAAGTTCAGTATTCATGTTCACTCGTTCAATGTTCTTGTGTTGCTTGTTCACTGTTTGTTCAGTCGTAAAGATGCTCCGATAGGGGAAGGTTTGTTCTGCTACTCGGCGGCCCCAATTATTTTTTTTCAGCTAGTCCCTAACTTAATAAGTTAAATTAGTAGAATGCAATTTGCGTTTGTGTTTTGTTACTTCGTAGGTAGTAGGGTTAGATGCTTACGGGATATGTTTGGTTAGTAGGTAGGTAATTTAGTAAGTTAGATAGGATGCTTGTGATATTCGTTAAAATATTTTTTGTTATGTACATTTTTTTACTTTTGAGTAATAAGAAAACAAGCGGAAATAAAAATATAGGTCAACAAAATCTGAAAACTAAAACATAAACAGCCTTATTTATTAGATTTTATATGCGGTTGACTAGTTAGAAAGTTTTTTAGAAGTCCCTAATTGTTGAAAATATGCCTTATAATAATACAATAAAACGTCAATTTAGAAAAATCTTAGCCAACCAAAGTCTTTCTCTAAGTGAGACAACTTTATGACAACAGTAAACAAAGTTTACTAATAACTTTTTGCAGTTGGACAGCTGCCTAAAGTTAAAAAAGGTTTTTAAATATGACTGAAAATGTGTTTTCTATTTTGGAAAATGAAGAAATGCCCTTATTGGGATAGTTTTTCAAAATAGACTTGTTGAATAGACTAAAAGTCGATTTATCATTATTGTGAATTTAAATTGGTAAATACTTTTAAATATGATTATCATGTATTCCTATATTTTCCTTTTTAATAGAAATTTGAAGTCCATCAAGAATTTCTTACCGACTTTTGTCCTTTTGAATTTTTCGGAATAGACTCGCAAGAAGTCCCAAAATTAAAAAAAAAAACACAATGGTGAAAAATTGCAGGAACGTTACACTCACCAGCATTGAATATTTGTTTGTAGGCTTAAATTTGGGAGAAAATCAATTTATTTGTAAGCGTTGCCTACAACACACGTTACACGAGTTACGAAAAATAGATTCAAATACAAGAAAAAAGTAATAAGAGCAGAAATATTGAATTTTTGGTTGGTGTTACCACAAAGCTAAATCAAAAACAAAAATAAAGTTACCACACAAAGAAAATGAAAATATAAAGATAGAAGACAAGCGGGAAAAATAAAGGTCAGTAAAATGATAAAAGATGGGAAGTGTACAGCCTCTCTGTTTAAAAGAAGGTTTTTTCTTGTATTTTTGAAATAAAACAAAATCAAAGACCCACAAAGATAATAAGTTTTTAATATGTTGTGCAGACGTAACAACCCCTAGCATTTAATGTTTGTTCGTAGGCATGTATTAAGAGGAAAATTAAATTTAAGTTAGCGCTGCCTACTACAAACGTTATAGGATTTAGGAAAAATAAATACAAATACAGACCGAAAAAAAAACAAGGAATAAGGGTTGAAATTTTGAATTTTTGGTTGGTGTTACAACAAAGCTATAGAAAAAAGAAAAAGTGAGTTACCCCACAAGGATAATACAAATATGAAACTAGGAGACAAGTGACAGAAAATATAGGTCAATAAAATGACATAAGGAAAATATTAAATGTCTTTTTTATTTTTGCAAATGAAACAAAATTTGAAAATAAAAAGCTACAAACGAATTGGACAAATAATATTTGTTTGAGACGTAACAACTACCAACATTGAATATTGTATTTTTGAAAAATCAAATTTTAGCTAGTGTTACCAAAAACGAGGAAAAACGAATACACAACAAAATAACAAAACAAAAATAGCAATACATGCTAGCACCATTTTGTCCATTGTCAAAATTTTGTTGATGATAGAACAAAAGGAATATGAAATATTTAATCGAATTTTTAAAAGAAAAAGTAAACGAAAATCATACAACAGTATAGCCTTATGTTGGGTGTTGTATCATCTTTGTATATTTGGGTATTTGTTAATTTATTTTATTCTGTTTTGTTTGTATGAAGCAATGAAAAGTTCAGATGATAAAATTTTTGTTGAGACAATGGCTCAAGAATGATCAAAATACGCAATGATGAAATGGCTTCAAATTCCTTAAGTGTTCTTAGAGCTGTAGAAAAAAATCTATTTATGTGTAACTATTTGCAAGTAAAGATAGAAATGCCAAATTAATTTTGGTTAACAATTTTTTTAAATTTTTTTTTAGTTCAATATAATTTTTAGATTGGTCTTAGTAAAAATCATGATTAAAATTGGCATAAATTGATGTGCTTGGAAACCGGTAAAGATAACATTCAATATAAAAGAAAGATTACTTATTATAAAGATTAAAGATTTATCTAGCACAAATAAGTCATTTTCAATGTCCCCATTGTTACTCAAGGAGTGAAATCTGTAAATTTTTTTCCATTTGATCATTAGTAAAATTGCACTATTTATTGGACTTTATCTAATTGAATTGAATTAGATGTTGTTTAGAGAAAATCGGTCCTGTTTCAAAAATCAAACAACAGTTTTCTCTTAAACAATCAAATGCCCTTAAATAATTACGCAGCTTTTTTTTTAAGAAAATTCAAACTGAATCTAATCGACTTGATTAATTTCTTTTATCTTTGATTTATATCAATTTTCTAACTACTATTCAACAAAATTTACGATCTTATTGCCCTTTTCATTATAGCAAAACTTTATGAGTCATAAAAATCACACATAAGCTGGAGGCCCTATCTTAAACTTCTTCTACATTAAATCTTAACATAAATCTATTAATACTGTTTAAGTGATTGCCCTTTGTATTTGGCTATAAAACAAAAATCATACCCAATTTAATGAATTTTCTATAAAGCCTGTACTACAATTTTTGTTTGTGTTAATTTAATTGATTTTCAATACAAAACTGTCTAATCACTTAGTAGTGCTTTTTTTGATTTAATTTTAAAAGAAATCAATCCGTTATCATTAAATTTATACATACCGTGGTCTCATTGCATTTTTTGTATCTTTCTCTTTTTCTAATCTATATTACAGTAATTACCATTTTAAGATTATCAACATCACACTATAGTTCTTTTAATTAGGGTCAGCTTGTAAAAAAATTAAAACTACTTAGTTTTCGAATAATATTCCTGAATAGAGTTTTTAAATGAGAGTTTATTATTTACACATTAATGTTTATTGAACACCAAATGTCATTAGTGAACAATATATACAGCAGTTAAAAACACCGAAAAATTAAAATCATGATTTCAAGATGAATTTGCTATAGGTTTTCTTTTACAATATATCAATACATTTTTCAACAAATATTAAACATATAAATTTTAATAGTAGTTGTACCTCGGAGACAAATATTGGAAAACCGCTATTTTTAACATATATGTTCACATATGTTCTGGGACATTTTCCAATAATAAATTTTGAGACCCTGCGGCTTTAGGTAAAAAATTACAATTCGAAAAAGTGGTCAAGAAAACCATTTACATTTTTTTTCGATATGTGGTCAAAGTTTCTTAAAGTGATTTGTTTTGCTTTTGTAACCTGCTGTGAAGAAAATAGAATAAAAAACTGCTCCTCAATATGTTATAAAATAACTTTTTACCTTAAATCTTTATGAAAGCCCCCAAAAAGTCTATTGATTTTCTAGCCGTTTTCGATTATTTTTTCTTAATGGATTGCTCGATTTGGCCCAGTAATATTACACAGCGAACTTAAATTCATAAACAGTCAATACAAATGAGTAAACAATATCCAAAATTAGTAATTATGACCACATATCGACGCAAATATAAATGGTTTTTCTGACCACTTTTTCGAATTGTGGTTTTTTTAGCTTAAAACGGCTTCGGGGTCTCAAAATTCAATTTTGGAAAATGTCCTAGAACAAAAATTAATTCCGACACCCCTAATGTGCATACAAAAATAACATTTAGAAAAAAAATTACAACCCGCTTTTGAGATATCGAATTCTCAAAAAAAAAACATTTAAGCTTTTTTTAAAAATTCGTAAACTTTTTTTTGAAAATTGTATACGTAAAATTATTAATCTTATTTTACTTTTGCATAAAAAAAAATTAATATATACCTGTTCAACCGACAGTGAGAATATTAAAAATTAGTAGTTTCTATATAAGTTTTTATAAAATAATCGCATTGATTTTAGCTTTCAGAAAAAGATTTATGAAAGAGGTAGGAGCCGTTTTTAAGAGAAGTATATTTTCCTTAACGTTTTTTGAAATTTCTTACTATCCGATATTTTTTCATAAAAATAAATTTGTTTCGTAAAATACTTTAAAAAATGTAAAAAAAAAAACTCTCAACCACTGGGCTTTATAAAAATAGACAATGTTTTCAAAATATTCGACTTCCAAAAAAAAAATAGTTTTATACATCTTTTTAAAATTTTAAAAGTATTTTTTTCAATTTCGGAAAAAATATCTATCGACATTATTAAAAAGCTTCTGCACAAAAAAATTATTAAATAAGAAATACCAAACACATGGTTCTTTGGGAGGTACCCGTCCAAAAGTATTCTTTACCTTAATAAATTTTTATAAGAAAAATTGTTTAGACGTTTTTGAGAAAAATAAAATTTTGTAAAATTGCTTCAAAAATTATAAAAAAGAAGAGGGTGGGTGTGAGGCTAGATTTCCAATGTTATCAAATTATTAAAACTCTCCAATTCAAGATCTTCGAAAACATTTCAAGTTTTCAAAGTTCAATCAAGTGAAGAATAAAGACAGAGACCAAAACATTGTTTAATAAGTGTATGGAATAAAAATATTTGGAAGAAAAAGAATTTTGTTTAATAATTTCTGGTAAAGTTTCTTATAGGTATTTTTTTTCCGTTAAAAAAACACAGTTTTGTTAAATTATTTTAAAAAAACCTATCAAATATCAACTATGTACTAGTATTTAGAATAAAATTAACTCAAAGTCGAAAGCACCATTCGTTATCGAGATATTTGAGACTAAAAGAATTTAACAACTTTTTGTTTTAAATTGTTTAGTAAAATAAAAGCTCATTGAATTTTTGTTGAATGTATATAAAATAAAATGAAACCAAATCGGTATCTCCATTTGTTCTTGATATATGTATAGTAAATGAAAACAAGTTAAAGAACGTACAAACGTACTAACGTACATGCAAACACAGACGTCAAATAAAAGTTTTAAGTGAGCTCTACTCCATATTTTTGGACTTGACCACTTTTGCTCGTTTCGGGATAAAGTTTTTGTCTCATTTAGATAGATAGATATTTTACTTCGTATTTCAAATAGTATAATTGGGTACTACCACTCAGTTTACACAGGGATTGGATATTTATAATATATCTTTCTACTGAATAAGTTATTTTAACATCATTATAAGTTGAATATTTGTATAAGAAAATCAGTACATTCTGAAGGAAAGTATGATAAAAACCTTCAATTTAAAAAATAATACTCATGAAAAATGTAAGGAAAAAAATAAAGTTTCGAAAAAGCAAATAAGTTAACAAAAGTAGAAGGGAGTAAATATAAATATAAAGATCATTAACAATGATAAATAAATAGTAAAACTTATAAATGAAAAGAAAAAAAAACAAGCAAACATTTATTTTGAAACATTCTAATAGAAATTTACCAGCATTTAATATGTTAATTCAGATCATAAATTAATATAAATTTATAAGTAAAAATGTGAATAATAAATAAATAAATAAATAAGTTAATCAATAAATACGAAAAAGAAGAAATAAATAACTATACAGATAAATTAACAAATAAATAAGTAACAAATTATTTTAATAAATAAATAATAAATTAAGGAACTAAATAAACAAAATATGTGAATAATTGAATAAATAAATAAATAAATAAATAAGTTAGTTAATAAATAATCAAATAAATGAATAAATAAATAAATAAATAAATTAAAAAACGTAACTATACTATGGAACATTATTTAGTTGGAAAAAAAAATTTCACATAGCTTTTGAATTCTTCTACAAATCAATTCAACACCTGTTTGATTGTGTCGATCATCATTTGACACAATGCACAGCTACCCCATACCTGACATCCATATAACAAAATTGATTGGAA
The DNA here is from genome assembly GCA_946251815.1 of Dasysyrphus albostriatus. Lineage (NCBI taxonomy): Eukaryota > Metazoa > Arthropoda > Insecta > Diptera > Syrphidae > Dasysyrphus > Dasysyrphus albostriatus. The sequence goes on along the minus strand of OX276335.1, from coordinate 24,255,557 downwards.
AACTACCTTATGTGCTTATAATGATTTTGTTCTCAATACTCAATAGTGATTTGTAATTTTTTTATTAATATGATCATTGAAAATAAGCCGTTTATCAATGGTAATTCCAAGGTATTGCACATTTGACTCCCATTTTATGGAAATTCCATTGACTTTCAGCTAATTGCTGGGAAGAGTTAATCGTTTTCTTTTTCTAGTGAACAAAATTTATTTAATCTTTCCAGCTTGTACCATCTGTGAAAATACTTCATAAGAATTTCAAAAGATTTATTTAATCTTTCCAGCATGTTCTCGTACCATCTGTGAAAATACTTCATAGGAATTTCGAGTCCATTTTGAAGATTGGTCTCAATGTTGAGACCAAATTCATGCGAAGAAAGTACGCAGGTATCATCCGCATACATTCCTGTTTGACAATATGGTAGCTGCGGAAAATCAGAGGTGTAGATTTTATATAGAATAGGACCGAGGACTGAACCTTGAGGGACACCATATTGGATATTCACTAAGACAGATTTACTTTTGCTAACATACACTTTACAACATCTTCCTGACAAGAAGCTTTGAACTATTTTTATGAGGAAGATTGGTATTCCGATTGTTTCCATCTTATACAGGGTGGCACACGAATCGTGCTACAAAAATAAAACGTAATAACTTTTTTTCTGTGTGAGTAATCGGCTTATTTTCTTCTTTATTTTGTAGGTTACTATTTAGATTTATAAAAATGGATGCTTCGGATACGGAGAAAAGAATTTGGATAGTGCAACGGTACCATGCTTTGCAGTCCGTCATTTCCGTCCAAAGGGAATTTAGGCGGGAGTTTGGCGGTAATCCCCCGAGTAGATGGACCATTATGAGGTTTGTAAACATGTTTGCCGAATCTGGAAGCATCGCGCGAAGGCCGTACCAACGAGATGCCAATGTTCGGGTTCAGGATACAATCGCAGCAGTAGCATCTGTAATACAGGCCAATCCGAGAGTTTCGACCCGAAACTTATCGGGGCAAATTGGAGTTAGTAGACGGTCTTTACAACGGATACTTCATGACGATTTAAACTTGTTTCCGTACAAAGTCCAAATTACTAGCAAGTTAAACTCTCAGGATTTGCCTGTTCGCCTGGAATTTTGCCAAAAAATGATATCAATGGCCGAAGAAGACAACACATTGATCAATTATTTGTTCATGTCTGATGAGGCCCATTTTGATCTTAACGGCAATGTAAACAAGCAAAATTGCCGTATATGGAATGAGTCTAATCCAGAAATGCTCCATGAGACGGAACTGCACCCAGAACGAGTCACTGTGTGGTGCGCAGTTTCATCAAGGTGTATTGTCGGGCCGTACTTCTTTGAAGAAAACGGTGTAATCGTTACTGTCAACGGGGACCGTTATTTAAAGATGTTGAAGGAGTTTTTTTACCCAGAACTGCGCCGAAGACGTATACCATTCAACAGCGTTTGGTTTCAGCAAGATGGAGCAACTGCACATATAGCCAGACCAGTTATGGCGGAGCTAAACAAAAAATTCGCAAACAAATTAATTTCTAGGAACTCCACTCTTCGCTGGCCCCCAAGGTCACCTGACCTGACTGCACCAGACTTCTTTTTATGGGGTTATGTCAAGCAAGAGGTGTATAAAACGAAGCCCAGGAATTTAACTGGATTAAAGCAGTCCATAACGACAATAATTGAGACGATCCCAACTTCAACTCTTCAGGTCGCAATGAATAATTTTTTGGTCAGGTGCCGCATATGCGTGGGAGAGCGTGGAGGTCATTTGCGGTCTATAATCTTTAAAAACAACTAACTATTTAAAATAAAATTTAATTTTCTAACCAATAAAAAAAAATAAATGAAATACATCGATTAAAAAAAAAGTTATTTGAATTTCTTATTGTAGCACAATTGGTGCGCCACCCTGTAAATAAGGGCATTATGCCAAACTGAGTCAAAAGCTTTTTCGATATCTAACAGCACCATACCTGTAGATCTATTTTCAACACGATTAGTTTTGACAATATTCGCTATCCTAAGCACTTGATGTGAAGTACTATGGTTACCCCTAAATCCAAATTGCTGGTCGGGAAAAATATGATTTTCTTCTATCCAAAAGTTAAGCGTTTTCTTTGGCACTTTTTCGTATAACTTACTTAAACTGCTAAGAAGACTAATTGGTCTTTAGCTGCTAGGATTTTCCCTATCTTTGCCAGCTTTTAATATCGGTATAACTTTTGCCATTTTCCATTTTCCTTGAGACAAGCGTTGATTAGAAATGTGAGATACTTTTTTCCTGATTTTGGAAGATATGTTTGATATATAAATTTTTATCATAGCAAGCTGTTTTTGGTTCCATTGAGTATTTCGGGATTTCCATTGAAATTAGTTTATTATAATATTTCAACTGATGTACTGATGTACTGGCAAACGATACCGTTGCCATTGCCTTTTAATACTTACACGGATATAATCAAGAATATAGTCTGGAATTTTTGAAACAAAATTTTTTTTGGGTAATTTAAGCACAGAATAATCTACTGAGCTTCAGATTTTATCGTTAAAACTTGAGATAAGGAAATCTATAGCCTCTTTCGTTGAAATATTGTCTAGTTCAATGGACATATTTCTAAGTTTTGGTCTTAAATCCGATTTAAAAAGTGACTTGAGTTGACTCGTATTAGCAAACCGAGTTGACACATCACTACTCTACACTAACTCAACACTGTAGGTCAAGGATGTTGATCTACACAATTCAACATAATGACAGGTAAAAATTGTTAAAGTATCCATATAAAACCTCAAGTCAACCTGAAATTAAAGAGGTAAAGTCTAAAAGTAAACACTGTGCTTTTGTTAAAAAAAAATTATTTACAAGTATTTAGTGACGACATCTTCTTAAATCAACTTTAATATCGTAAAACTAATTTAAACTGCATGAAAGATTATTAAAATAAGGTAAATTTCTGAAATGTTTGAAACTTTATTAATTTAACAGTTTTTCTCTGAGTACACACCATTCATGTGTATTATTATTCTTTATTATCACTTATTATTTGGTATTATTCCCATATTTAGTTAATTTGGGGAAACACACTCGGGTTGATAGAATTATCGGCACGAATTTGGTTGAATATGATGAACTTTGTTTTAAGAGCTTGTTAAATAATGTCAAAAGATATCAACTATCTTTTAAGGCAAGCGATTAATATGCTTATCTACATCCATACTTTTAAAATGCTTGTTTTCTCAAAATTAAATATGTCACTGTACCTATTTAACTGACAAGCAGTGTAATTGTAGGTAACCTTTACATATACATAAGATAAAATTCAAATGATTCAAATTAAATGTTTCTATAACGTTAACCCATTTTGCATAAGTATCCATCAACCGGCATTTAATTAAATTCCTTTCTTTTTTTTTTGTAATTTCCATAGCACACTCTTACTGGACACAGTGGCAAAGTGATGGCAGCCAAATATGTACAAGAACCCCACAAAGTGGTCACCGGAAGTCATGATAGAACTTTGAAGATATGGGATCTCCGGAGTATAGCCTGTATCGAGACCAAATTTGCTGGTTCTTCCTGCAATGATCTAGTGACCAGCGACAGTCTGGGCTCAACCATTATAAGTGGTCATTGGGACAAGAAAATTCGTTTCTGGGACATTAGAACGGAGAAGCAGTGTGTGGATCTGGCGATGCCAGCTAAAATTACATCTCTAGACTTGTCAAAGGGTAAATGCTAAGATTCTTCTTCTAAGATTTGCCATTCATTCGAATGTAACAAAATAAGTAAGAAACAGACAAAAAAAAATAAAACACGGTAACTTTGTTTGCAGACTGCCTTTACCTCATTTGCTCTGTTCGTGATGACACAATTAAACTGATAGATCTACGTAAGAATCAAGTAATTGGATGCTTTTCGTAAGTTTTTTTTTAATGTGTAAATATACTCGTAAATGATGATAACCTTTTTTTCTAACCTTTCTTTTTTTTTTCTATTTTAATGAAAATTTTTATCATTTTAGCAACGAGTCATTCAAGCTTAGCTGTGACTGGTCTAGAGCGGCTTTCAATTATAATGCTACTAAAGTTGCATGTGGCTCGTCTGATGGATTGATATATGTTTGGAATGTAGCATCAAAAGAATCATATACACTCAAAGGACATAATTCGTAAGTTTTTATTCAGATGGTTGTCTAGTAATTAGGTACTGTCTTTCTTTTTTGTCTAAGGTTTTGGTGTTTTCGTTGTTTGCTTTTGCTTCTTCTTTTATTTTGACTATGGCAATATAAATGGCCATGTTCTTTCTTAAATTCTTGGTCATAATGTGGAATATTCATTTACCTATTAAGTTTTGAATAACTAAGCTTCGTTAGTTAACAAATATTATGGCTTTTGACTTAAACTTGTTACAAGAAAGAAAATTTAATAGTTTTTAAGAATTCGCCCTGACATACTTCCTAAAAAAAATATTCAAATTTTTAAAGTCCCTTTAAAAAAGGATTGCCTTACTGTAAAAAATCAAATGCAATAATATGTTGCATTTGGTTGCTCTCATATGGCGTCCAATGCCATTGTACTGTGACTTTTGTAGTGTCGACACTCGTTTGATGGATTATTAATTATAGTAGAAATCATCAATTAGGAGCCAGATGTTTTGCGAGTAACAATTTCAAATACCTTTCTTACTTAGTTTACCTACTTAAGGTGGCACTGCAGTAAAGGATGGACCAGGCCTCAACTAACAAGCTTCTTCCAGACGACTCGGTTTCTAGATAGCTGTCTCCAGTTTCAAACGCCAAGAGTGTTGAGGTCCTCTTCCACTTGCGTGCGCTACCTGTTGCACTGTCTTTCTCACGGGGTTGGATGAAAGGACTTTCCGGAGCATTGTTGTTCATTCGCACTAGGTGACACAGCCATCTCAGTCGTTGGATTTCATTTTACTGGGTACATTGGTGTCGCTGTACAGCCCGTAGAGTTCGTAGTTGTATCTTCTTCCTGACTCCCATCTGTGCAGACGGGACCAACAATCACCTGGAGAATTTTCTTGCCCAAGCCTCTGCACCATATATCAGAACTAGGATGATAGGCGTCTCATAGGGGGACACTTTAGTTACTAGAGAGAAGGCATTCTTTCTCAAATGCCTTTTTAGACCAAATAAACAGCGATTGGCAAGAGTAATTCTTCGTTTGATCTCAGCACTAGTATCGTTTGCTGAGATTGTAGCAGAACCTAGGTAGACAAAGTCTCTGACTACCTCAAAATTATTGCTGTCTATAGTGGCATTCTGACCAAGATGTCGGTGTTGGGTGTCCTTTCTTGTTGACAGAATATATTGAGTCTTGCCTTCATTCACCGTTAAACTCACTTTCTTGGCTACCTCCTCAACATTCACGAAAGCACCACTAGCATCACGCTTTGGTCGTTCGATTATGTCAACATCGTCGCTGTAAGCGAGTAGTTTGACGTGAATGTTTTGTACAATTCTTTCAAGAACGATGTTAAAGTTTGTAGAAGTCGCATGACAGTGCGTTGCCTTGTCTTTGCCGACCTTGATGAAGGAGAGTGCATTTTTCATCGTCATCCTGCAGAAATGGAAGAGTTTGAGAGGGATGCTAAAACTAGACATTGCTCCATTTAGTTCGTCTCTATAGCTGTCATACGCAGCCTTAAAATGAAATGGTGGTGGGTACCGGTTTGAAACTCCTAGATCTGCCATAGTGTGAATTTTTGGTCGATGGTGACTTCCCTGGCCTAAAACCACACTGATACGGACCTGTCATGTTGTTGTCGAATGACCTCAGGCGTTCAAAAAGTATGGCTAAAAAGATCATATACGCAATGTTAAGAAGACTAATGCCTCTTAAGTTGGTGCAATTAAGGGGATCACCTTTCTTCAGAATCTGGTAAACAATGGTAAGCATATTTTGCAGATAAGCTGGTGCGAACTCCTAATCAATTCATCGCCAGCCATTTTGATAAGCTCGGCTGCAAGGCCATCAGCTCCAGCAGCTTTATTAGACTTAAGTTTTGATATTTCTATCTTTACTTTGTCGAAATCAGGTGGACGAAATAGTTTTCTAAAAATACCTATGAGTGTACTCATAAAAAATACTCAGGACCTCATTTCAATTTTACGCCTTCTAGTTAATTTTACGTCAAGAAAGTGCCTAGTTTGTTTTTGGTTCTCAAATTTTCACTGCGTAGTGTCACTTCAGAAAGAGTTGTAATATTTCAAGCTTTGTTTAATATATGAGTGAATATTTGTATCGAATATCCATCTAACGCTCCTTAAAGTATGCAACATAGATGGTAATAAAACGGAAAATATATAAAATACGACAAAAATATTCTAAATTAAAAGGACGGGTCTACCATATCTATTTTATTACTTTTCATAGGTTTTTGATGTGATTAATTCGAATTTATATTTATATTTATTGTTTGTGGTCTGGCCCCTGTGTTCTTTACAGCTACACCTTAACTCCTCCTGGAGCATAGAGCAGGAAAATTCCCTCCAGCGGCATTGTGTTTTATCTGTATCCATGTTTGAACTTCATTAAGTACAGTTGTTCAAGTGTTTCCTTTCCTTCCAACTCCCTTAACACCCCGAGGATTTCACACGAAGGACTGTGTCGTTGTTTAGCCATTTTCTTAAATTTTAAAAACAGACAGAAAGGTTGTACCATGCTAATTATTGCAATTTTTAAGATAAGACTTTTGGAATATTTACAATAACCCCATCTTTTCGGCCTTTGGGATAGGTAAAATTCTCCCAAATATCCTGAACTAGTGTAATTAAAATAGCAGCCATTGTTTCAAGATTAAACTTCAAGAACTCGACTCGTATGTCATCAAGTCCAGCTGATGCTGCCGGGAATAAGGCTTCCTGACTTATTTAAAGGTGAAGAGTCGCAAACTTAAGTTTGGCAGAGATTGGTGGGCCGGTGTCAATGCACTTGAAAATTCTGGTCGAGCAGTGCACAGAAGTGGTTCATCCATCTTCTTAGCTAATTTTCCATTGTTACTTAAATATTGCAGTTTATGTCCAACACAGGGTGGGCTGTGGTGTGTAACGTTGCCCAACAATTTCTTGGTGAAACTGTACAGCTCTCTTGTGTCACCTTTCACTCTAGCATATTCAGCATTTTCCGCAAGCTTGTTCATAATTTCCCTTTTAACCGTTCTATTTTTTGAGTTACTCTATACTCGTTCTGCGAGTTCCTTCCCGAACATTTTCATCAATTATTCTTACTTCCAATGATCGTTGGATCGTGTCTTTCCAGGATATCCAGGCATCTCTTGATCGTATTTTCCTAATAGTTTCGGAGCCGCCTTCGATGAAAACATTGTTTACTTTGTCCTTCTTGTCGTCAATGGAAGAAATTACTAAGTTTAAAAATAGCCTTGAGGTTTTCTCTTGCAAACATAGAGTTTTCGAGGAAATAAAGGGTTTTCGAGGTAATAAAGGATTTTTCAACTAGGACGCTACAAAAGTAGAGCGACAGGGGCAGCAAACGACGCCATATTTCTTGCCGCTCTTTCGACATTTCTCTTCAGTAAGGTTTGCCCATTTCATGATGGAAAGATATACGAGCCAACAACGAGTCGAAATTTTTAAAATTTACTACCGAAATTCGGAGTTAGTGGCCTCAACGTTAAGAGCGCTACGTCCAATTTATGGTCGTCATAATCGTCCTAGCAGATCAACAATTGAGCTTCTAGTGGAAAATTTTGAATCCACAGAAACAGTACAAAATGTTCCCGTGCCAGTGAGACAAAGAAATGCCCGTAGTGTCGAAAATATTGCTGCCGCTGAGGCTTCAGTTGAAGAAAGCCCAAATTAGTGTCTCTCACGTCGTTCTCAAGTGTTGGGCATCTCGACGTCGTTGTGGTGAATTTTGCGAAAAGATCTTGGCCTACATCCTTACAAGATTAAATTGACGCAAGAACTGAAGCCGCTTGATCACCAGAAGCGCGGTATGTTCGTGAATTGGGCTGAGCAACAACTTCAAAATAATTCCTATTTTCATCGGAAAATCATCTTCAGCGATGAGGCTCATTTCTAGCTGAATGGCTTCGTTAATAAACAAAATATGCGGTATTGGTCAAGCAGCAGTCCACACGTACTCCATGAGTGATCATTGCATCCCGAAAAAATTACGGTTTGGTGTGGTTTATGGGCCGGCGGCGTCATTGGGCCGTACTTCTTCCGTGACGATCAAGACCGGCACGTTACTGTGAATGGGGATCGCTACCATTCAATGAAAACCGAACATTTTTGGCCCCAATTGGATGATATGGACTTGGAGGACATGTGGTTCCAACAGGACGGCGCCACAAACCACACAGTGAATGTCACAATCAATTTATTGGAAGCCAAGTTTGGAGAACGTGTTATCTCACGAAATGGTTCAGTCGCCTGGCCGCCTCGGTCGTGCGATTTGACGCCGTTAGAATATTTCCTGTGGGTCTACGTCAAGTCTTTGGTCTATGCCAACAAGCCAGCGACGATTGATGAACTTCGTACGAATATCGAACGTGAAATTGCAGCAGTATCTGCCGATTTACATATATTTGAAAACCATCGAAAATTGGGTTCAGCGTCTGGACTTCTGCAAGCGTGCCCGTGTTGGCCATGCAAAAGAAATCGAAATCCATACATAATGGCATCAAACGTACTTTCATATGAATAAAGAATTTCATTGATATCCAAAACCGTTTTTGTTTTATTTAAAAAAAACATTTGTGGCGCTCTTATTGAAAAACCCCATAGATCTGCGTTTTATTTACAAGTACGCATCAGTCTCTAATTTTGTTGCATACCAAATAGGCGGAATTGATTTTTATCTGAAACTTTTTTTGACCACCCCTTTTTATTTTGGGAATTTTATATACATACATACATAAACGTACGAGTACATTTTTTGTGTATTCTTCTCTTATTTTTTTTTTTTTTTTTTGAATTTTTATTAATGAAAATAATGGAAAATTAAAAAGAAAAAAAACAACAAAAATCGAAATAAAAAATAAAAAAAATAAAAATATTTGTAGAGGTGGTCAAAAAAGATAAAAAGTGGTCATTGATGTTCAAGTAACCTTGATCCTCTCGATCAATCGAAAGCATTAATGAGTGCTCGAGTTTTGAGGGGCAGCTTTCTCCTGGCCCACAATTTTTCAAAACTGATTTTTGAAGGTTTTGAAGTGGCCTTTTAGCTTATACGCTTAAGTTTCTGCCATGTATCAATTAGTTGTGTAATGTCTTTTTCATACTTTAACTTCTAAGTTGGACTGAGTAGACTATCCCTAATTGAAGTTAATCCCTTTAATATTTTAAAACGCTTATTAATATGAAGAAATGGTCACAAAACGTAAACTTGTTCTGTTATTGTTAAAAAATTTGTATCATTTGCTAAAGTTGTTCAAAGTCATTAAATTAGAAAATTCAGCCCTCCGCCCTCTTATGATTTTTTCTTAGGATACCTATGTCGTTAAATTATTTCATAAACTATTGGCCAATAACTTGGAAACATCCTGTGTTATTTTACCTTCGAAGAAAATGTTTCTCGTATGAAAATAAACACCGTATCAAACAAAATTAAATACAGCACATTTTATACAAAACCACCTACCTTACACCCCAAGTTGCACTCATGACGTGACTAGAATAACCATAAATAAAAATATATTATAAACTTACTTTTACCGTTATTTCTGGGTAAGTTGATCAAAAAACATTGATTTTGTAAGACAATAACACTGTTTGTTTGAAGTTTCTGCTCTCCATATATTTCTTAAACTTGCTCCTACCCAAAAGATGGATTAAACTTTTTTTGTAGAAAATTTAATAATCTTTCATATTGTATTAAACTTTTTTTCCACTTAAACGCTTGGTTTTCAAAATATTTCTGAAAAACAACAAAAAGATACCCTTTACCCTCCCTCCTGCCTTAAGCTCACTGCCCTGAGCTGAGGAAATTTAAGTATGTTATACCTAGAGGTCATCCCTACGACATAAAATAATAGCCTAGGGAGCATGATTTGTTTGCACTTATTTTTTCTTCCTTGACTGGGCTTCTAAGTATGAAATCTAATTCCCCTTGGATGTTCATTTTCTGGATGTTTTTTTTTTTAATCTTTGTTCAGTAAATAGAGCGATTTTAGTACTGAACAAATGTAAAAAATATCGGCAGGCTGAAATTTTGCAAGTCATTTCGGAGGTAGGAATACAACTAAAATCTATAAGTAAACACTCTCAAATCCTTATAAAGGCCGACTTATTGCAAACGATATCGGAAACGATATGGAATTTTCCAAAAACGATTTGCAAATTTTTTTCTCGTCCATTAAAACAATTTCTAAAAATTTCAGAGAAAATTCCTGAGCAACAAAGGAATAAGAAAAATGGACGTGGCAGTGGGTGGATTTTACTCAAACTAGTTTGCTCATATTGTCTCGTCCATAAAAACAAAGTCTGAAAATAACATGGCCGTTTTCGAAAAACAAAGGATTGAAAATAGTGGGCGTGGCAGCGGGCGGATTTTACTTTAACAATTTTAAAAAAATTTTCTCTGGTTATTATAACAAAATATGAAAATTTTATCCATATTGGTGCAGCCGTTTCTTAATAAACCAAGATTTAAGAAAAGTGGGCATAGCACCGCCCGTTCAAGGGTTAGGAGTTTGACAACTTAAATTTAAGTTAAGTTATATCCTACCCCCAAAACTACCTGCAAAATTTTAGCATGCTGCTATTTTCTATTTTTATTTCACTATACAAATCAGGAACCTAGAAGATTTCGAAGCTTGGAAATTTCTTTTCATCATTTCTCTATTGCTTATTGTTTCTGTTAAAACTGAGCTTAAAAAATTTGAAAAATTTAGGAAGGTAATATTAGCTTCTTGCACCACCTAGTTCTTGTGGGAAGCAGAGACTTAAAAAAAGCGATAATTTCAATACTGCAGTCAACCGGATAACAATAATTATTTCTCAAGATACTTACTTAGCTCAACTCACCTGAATTATCAATATATTTAGCAAAAGCTTTAATATTCTTTCAATGTTATCCCAAATTTTGTTAACCTTTTCTTTTTCTTTTAGATTTTTATTCATTTACTTTGCTTAATTTTGTATATATTTTTTTTATTTTATTTTATTATTTTGATTATTATTTTATTTGATTTTATTATTTTTATTTTATTTTATTTTATTTTATTATTTTTTATTTGCTTTCATATTTTCTTTTTTGCATTCCTCTCCTGTCCCTCCCTTCCTCTTATAAACTACAACTACTGTCCTAACCAGAGGTCTGGGTTATTATTTATTTCACAGCTGTGCCGTAATTGCAGTTTCATGGTCACCAACTGGTTCCGAATTAGCTTCGGTTGGAAAAAGTCGTCGTTGTATTATATGGAACGACGCGTAGCCAAAAATACTACTTTACATCACACTCAAACTACTACGCATTCACATAATAAACCGTTTAGATTCTCATCAAATCACAATACGGATTCAGGAGGTAAAATTTTTGGTCCAACATTTTTTTTTTCTTGAAAATGTCAATTTTGTTAATTTTTAATTAAATTTTTTTTATTTTTAGGTTTTATTTGTATACAAATCTAAACTAGTGATAATATTCTTCTCCGTCATATTTTTTTTATAATATAATCATAAATTGAAATAAAAGATAAAAATTAAAAAAAAAAAAACAAAAACTTTACTATTCATACATTTTAAGACTTTCTCTTTTTTCCTATATACAAAATAAAAAAGAATTTTTCTTGTAATAATTTAGAAGACAAAAAAAAAACAATATACCAAATTTGCTAAGCTGTTTTAAATGTTGGGTATGTATAATATTTCTTTTTTTTTATTTGATATTGAATTAAAAATTTTGTAACGAATTTATTTTATAATATAAAATTTTGGTTAGATTTAGTTTGTAAGAGCTGATAACATTTGTTTTTGAATCAAGGTTATTTTATTATTCATTACCTACATTACAATTACCTACCTTTATAAAAATAAATAAATTTGTGTCCAAATAATTAACCTTGAAGAACTTTTTGAGCTGAAAGACCAACATGAAGCTTGTAAAATTAAATGTTAAATTTTATTATAATAAAAAAATTTTAAATGATTTTTAATAAACCTATATTGTTCACAGTTACAAATTGTAAAATGAATAAAAAAAAATACAATTTATTAAAAGATGATGAAAACATAAATACATATATTAAACTATGTATACAATTTAATTGATGATGGTTTTATTTCCTTGAGCTATTTGAGAAACATTTATGTTGGTAGATATTTCTCTATTAACAAGATATGAAAAGGTGACTGAACTAAGTTTTCAATTGATTTCTGTTTGTAAAAACTGTGATAAGCTCGGGTTAGAGGTTCCATTTTTTGGCTTCGGCCTCTGCTATACAAAAAAATCCTTTGGATTAGCACTTATTAGCTAAAGCTTGCTCGTGAGAGTTTATCCCAAAACGTAATCGTCCCTTGGGATAGCCTTGGAATGGAATCAGATTCTCTCTGTACTACTCTGGTTCGCTGAATATTGTGGGGTGAGCTTACTACTGTAACTCTTTGGTAACGAGTTAAGTTGTATATGAAATTCCACCGTATTATTTACAAAAAGATTATCAATTATGAACCAATGTATAGTATAGATGTATTCCTAAATATTTGACTGAGTCGAAAAACGTTTTTTCAACAGTTTTCACCATTTTTTCTTTATTAAAAAAAAACTATAAGTTGATTTGTTTTTATATTTTAATCAATTCCTTATATGTTGAAATGCGCAGATTAAAACTTATAAGAAGTCGTAGCATCATTGGTTCTCGAGATATTCATGAGCAAAAGTTAAAATGTTCACTTTTCGTACTTTTTATCAGGTCCAAAACCCAGAGTTCTATCGATTGCCAAAGAGATTTAGTAAAATAACATTTATCAATGAAAATCAACTTTAACCCGCCTACGGTGACCTATATATCTGTGAGACCGGGTGTTCTTAAAAATTCGAAAAACTTTGTCCTCTGTCACTGATTTTTGCAGTGATTTCGTTTAGCTGCCGCATTCCACAAATTTCAACGTCTGTTCACAACAAAACAACAAAGTGAGCAGAAGTTTTGTACTTTTGGTACTAACCCGATGCATGAGACCGTGCCTCACCGTTTATGTTAGTGAATTAGTCATAGTTAAATAATCTTTTGTTTTGGAATTTCTTCAGGAATTTTTACGTTTTTTTCCTACTTTGTTTTTATTTTTAATGTTTTACTATATTCTCCAATGATAAGTGAGCTAATTATAAAATTATATCAATGTTTTACAAATCAATCACTTTTTTTATTCGAAAAAAGCAACAATTTTTGTATGAAAAATAGTCATTTTTGGAATCAAATTTGTTGTTATTTTAATATGGACGGATATCATTTATTCATATTTTAGAAGTTTCAAGTGTGGAAAGACTCCTTGCCGTAATTTAGTTCAAAAATATGTGATTTAAATTTTTTTTTTTTTATTTTAAAAAAGTCATCGTTATTTTGAATGCTCTACGCAAAATAATTTATGAACTATTACAATTGAAATTATTGAGTCTTGGTTGGTAAAATATCTTTGCTTTATTGTCAATTATCATTTTAAACAAAAATTCGGTTCGGTCTGTATTCAGTTCGTTTCGATTTCAGTATTTACACATATACGGTTGCTATAAAAATTTTATTCAAATATAAATTTGTAAATCAATAAATATCAACAAACTTAAGCATTGTAGTTGTCAATTCAAAACAAAAAAAAAAAAACCGAATGAAACCTATTCGTGTCGATGGGACGTTCGGTGCTATTCAGCTTTTATTCTTACCGTTTTCATCGGTTCACACTTTTCGGGTCCGACCGAAAATGAACCGAATACAGATTGAACCGAATGAAATCGACTGTGTGTGAAAGAAGCCTTAAACACTTTTCTTGCTTTTATTTATAGATTTGTATATGTATATATGTATTTCATTTTTGAAATATAAAAAAAAACATCTATTAAAGCTTTAAAATTATTTCTTGCTTTTAGCAATTTGTGCCATAAATGAATCATGATTATCGTATCTTCGTTTACTAATTTCAAACTAGTTTGGCGGAATTTTTAGAAAGTATTCAAAACCAAGTAAGCATTTAATTTAAAACAAATTCAGATAAAAAATACAAATTTATATTCGTATTAGTTGAAATTTTGGCCACTAACTTTAGACTTATTTCAGCGGCAACTTACATATATAACAAGAAAATACTCAATCAAAGATGCAACACATGAGCATTTAACTAGCTCCGAATTCAGATATCAAAATTATTTGACACTGTCAAAATAAAGGGACGTCATATAAGTCATCTCTTAAAATTCTAGATTATTACTGAACACAATCGGTCAGTTATAACAGTTCTATTGATGACTATGTCAACCAATATGTGCATCACGCGTTGCGTAACAATGTAAATATATACATATATTAAAATGTTGTCTGTTATTCTTGTTATAAGTTTTTTTCAATATTAAATGCAATAAGCTGTTCTTAGTTAATTAATGGGCGCCAAAACTTATAGGCCCGGGCGCCGTATATTTAAATACGCCACTGATGATTCTTCTTGCTGCAAATATGATTGTCTATCCAATAAGTACCTACAAATTATTTTCGACAGCTTCACCATTTATCACAAAACAAAAGAAAAACGATATTTTTAACTTATGACAAATTTTAGAAATAGTGATATATTTTACATGATCGCTTTTTCAAAAATATGAAAATTTTTTCTTGTAGAGGGTCATATAATCTAAAAATTGTGCAGGTACAATTTTTTTTTTAATTGATTGTTTAAGAGTATTAGGCGAAAACGTCATATTTTGAACCCTTCACCTTTTTGAGGTACCATGATGGTTAGTGCGTTGGACTGTCATGCCGAAGCTCTGGGTTCTATTCCCAGCCGTTGCCACCTAAAAAAAGGGAAAGGTTTTTTCCGAGGTACTGCCTCGTTCAAAGAACTGACAAATCCTCCAAGAGTATACTTGTCATAAATAAGTGTTTCTCATCTAGCCGTTCGTTCCTGCCAACAACAGGCACACAGGAATGGTTGAGAGTTGTAAGTCACTAGGCCCTGGTTCTCCATGAGCTGTTGCGTCACCAAATTTATTTATTTTTCACCTTTTTGAAATAGGTACTTATATTTTCTAACTCTTATGAAAATTAAACGCACGACTGTGTCAAACTTATGGTCAAAACGCTGAAGGTTTAAGACATGAAATTGTAAGAGAAAAATGTTTAAAAACGTGAAATACGATCTTTAAAACAGCTAAAACAACTTTTTTGAGAGTTCGATATGAAAAAACGCCATCTTGATTCTTGATTGAATATGATTTTGTGAAAAACAAAATTATTTAATATCATTGGAGCGGTTCTTTTAAAAAATGATTTTTTATACATCAAATTCTTAAAACATTTTTAAGGAAAAATTTTGGTATGCAAATCGTAAGTACCCATTTATTTATGTGCATACAAAAATAAAATTAAAAAAAATACGTACGTTCTATGAGGAGTACTATTAATAGTTTCTATTAGTAAATTTTTAGTAGTATATCGCACTATTTTCTTGCATACAGAATAAGTTTAATAAAAACCGTAGAAGCCGTTTTTAAGAAAAAAAATATTTTTCTTAACATTTGGTTTCTCTATGAAAGGTAAATTTTACCAAATGAGATTCATTGAATTTTTTAAAGTAAAGTTGTGGAGCCGTTTTTGAAATTTTTTTTAGTAACATATAAAGTTGGCATACAAATATCTTCGTTATTTAAAAATAAAAAGTAAAAACCCAGATTTTTTAACCTTCGATGAATTTTTTTGTTTGTAATATAGTGATATCTTTGGAATTATCACTAAAAACAATGTATGTTATGTCTTATTTATTAGATTTTTTAGGCTATTGACTAATAAGACAATTTTTTAAAAGTCCTTAATAGTTTGGAATACGATTGCTGCTGTGCGACTTTAGTCGCATTTTGACTCCTGTTTTTGCTTTATGCGACCATGAGACGACTTTTTCAGGAACTGGCTCTTTTACTCTTTTTTAAAAACTGTGCGACTTTTCTGACTCCATTGCAAACTTAGTATAAATATTAGAACATTCTCACACTCATGCCCTAATTTTTTTTAACCAAAAATAACGGTACTTGCCATACATTTTTTTTTCAATTCAACAAAATTTATTTAACTCATTAGACTTATTGACAACTTTTCTTTAAAAAAAAAAATTAATAAATTACTTTTAGTGCGAAGGTGAAAACCCATTTTTCAAAAAAATTGTTAACGGTACCGTTAATATAAATTTTTTTTAAAATAAGTATTCGAATAAAGTATTTTTGGATTATGAATATTTCTAAAGCGACCCTCTTGATTTTTATTAAACTTGGTACTGGACGGTTTTTCAACACTTAGGTACATTAAAAAAAAACTTTCATACAACAATAACGGTACTTTCCAAACAGATGTGTTGAACAACTCATACGATTTAAATAAATTTTGTTTGCGTCCTAAAATAAGTACGGTCTGTGAGACTTTTTTTTCCTCGTGACCCTTTTTTCTGTGACCTTTTCGAATTCCTCAGCGGCAACACTGGTTGGAAATATGCCTTATGTAAATAAACAAAATTTCAATTCAGGCAAGTCTTAGACAACCGATGCCCTTATCCAATTTGGGCAACAGTAAGCAAAGTTTATTAATAATATTTTTGAGTTAAACGGCTGTCTAAAGGTAAACAAAGTTTATAAATACGACCGATAGTGTACAATTTTAGTGTGAAGTTTTTTTTTATAGTGATCACCAGTCAGGCGAAAACAAGATTTTTTCGTTTAGGGCTGGCCACGATACCAAACCAAACGATTTCTTAGTATCGTCCCGGTATCGTCAAAATCGAAAAATTTCAGTATCGACTCGGTATCGGTCTCGGTCTCGTATAACTCAGTCTCGTATAACAATGTCCCGATATCGGTATCGGTCTCGTCTGGTTTCAGTCTAGTCTTAGTCGCAAACCAGAATAAAATGCACGACTTGGTTACATGTTCTTGATCTAGTAGTTGAACTCGCTTGGTATCTCTAAGATTTAAGACAAAAACCATTATTATAAATGACAAGTTTTTTAACTAGAGTTTATTATGTTGACTTAACAATTTTTTAACGCTTGTTGCACAATGTCTAAGTAAAGTTCCGAATAGGAATTGGACACAAAAAATTAGATGCGGGGTCATCACTAAAGAGAACCAAGTCTGAAAATGTCATCCAAATTGTGGACTTCAGCATAAGTTAGATGGGCCTGGCAGTGAGCAGTTTTAATTAAAATTACTGCCTAAACCTTCTCCCTGCTGAAGAAAAAAGCTTTAAAAAAGTCATCATAAGAGCCTTTTCCGAGAAACAAATAAGAAAAGTTGATTGTTTGTAATAAAATAACAATAATATTCAACTTTTCTGCCGATACCAAACGATACTACCGAGAGTATCGGTTAATTTTGGTCCAAAAACTGCGGTACCGTTTGCTATCGTCTCGGTATCGTTTCGGCGCTGGTATCGTCTCGATATCGTTTTAGTTTGCGATACCGATACCAAACGATACCGAGACTTTGCTGGTATCGTGGCCAGCCCTATTTTCGTTAAATTATTTTTTTAAATGGCGATATTTCTCCCAAAATATCAGTTGGAGAAGAAAAGTAGGTATACTAGGTTTTTATAAAAAATTAAATGAGGTAAGTACTTTTTAATAGCATTTAGCGTTTAAAAGTCATAAGCGATTAACCTTTTTTTTTACATTTGACCTTGAATTAATTCTAACGTATATACGATTTGTGATTAGACTTTTGGTTGGTTATTCATTATACCAAAATAAAAATTATTGCATTCAAAACCCTTCATTTGTTTTTTTTTCGCAGCTAAGCCTCTTTTTGTACATTTTTCCTGGGCTAATCGTCTCTGGTTCCTGAACCACTGAAACTCTGTAACCACTGACTGGTAGGAAAAGCCATGGGTACGCATAATGTGTCAGGCTTATTTGTTTCATAATACTCCCATTAATGTATAGAATAAACATTTTTCTGAATTATTGATGTCACTAAACGTCAATTATCTTATTTCGTAACAGTTGTTCTTAATTCTTAACACACTTAGTTTGTATTGACAAACAAACAAAATCTTAACAACTTCCTCTTCTCTTCAATAATCCTCAAGTTAATCCACATTAAACTCTTCTTCTACTCTTACTAGGTAAGTATTATTTGAGCTTTACCCAAAAACAAAAGAAACCCATTTTAATAAAGTTTTTAAAACCTACAATTACAATTTAAATGAATTTCCGTCACTCAAACACGCGAATTCGTGTTTGAATCATAAAATAAAAACAAAAAGAACGATTAAAATATAAATTCTATCCAAAAGCACAAATTGTCCCATCATCAACGAATCTATCTACTCCAAAGTGTAATCTTGACCACCTTTTATCTTATGTTCTTATTAAACTTCAGATGAGAGCCAATTATTATTAAACAACCGTATCATCATTTTTTTTTATATTTAATAACTGTTTAGGTTTCGTGTCTAAATTATCTAATGCTATTATTACAACTAACATTTCTTAGTTTTTTTTTTATAAATACATAGGTACTCAATTACGGATAAAGACATCCAAATTTGATAGTAGTTGACTGACACTTTAAATTTGGGCAGTGGCATTGTTATTTTACAGCGGCAACCCTTTTTGATTAGGTATTTCTCAAACTTTATCACATGCAACAGGCTTTCTTCATTTCGTGGCAATAATTGACCTGTTTCTTTGGCTCTATAGAACAGGTGAAAATTGGTAACCTCAAGAAGTCTAAATAGATACAGTTTTCCAAATTCATCCAAACGTCAAGTTACAAAACAGTTAAAGAACAATCCCCAACCCAATGCAACAAACTTGGATCGTTTTTAATTGGGCTCATTTAAAACAAAAAGAAGAAGAATCGTGACCAAACAATGTAGTCCTCTATAAAGCCATCGTAGTTTTAACAATATGTGGGTCTGGCTACAGCCAGCGCATACTCTCCGAAGTCATATTGATCCGATTGTCCCGATCATAAATGGTGGTTGATCATCTTATTGCCACAAGACCAAAGGTGCGGTTTGTAACACCAAAACACTTAATCTGCAGTTAGTTTATAATATTAATGCATTTTAGTAGCAGAGCAACAGGTTACTTTCAGCATCACATTCACAATATATGAAGAAAGAAGGTGGCTCTGAGTTAAAGGGAATAATAAAGTCTTCAATAAAGCCATTGTTGCGGATAATATTATGTAGGTATATGGGGAATCCTTTTGTTCGAAGAGCGTGATTGGGGGTCATACCGAAGGGCATTTTGGCCCATAGACATGAATGGCGCTGAGAGAATGATGACTTTATATGGTATTGTGTTATTGCACCTACATTATTTTATTTTTTTTGAACAATGTTATCTAGGGTGTTACAAAAATAAGGCGAGGCAGCACAAGGTCCTTTCATTTGTAACACTCCCATCAGAGTGTTATGATAATTTGTGTAGCTAGAACCTACATTCATACATGGATCATCTGTGATCTGTACCGTGTCGATCTCCACCGCCGCTGGACATAAATTAGGATCTTTTACATTTTTCTCTAAACATGGAACTAAGTCTGAGGTCCTCAGCTTAGGAGGTTATAAATTAACAATCATACGGCTGACATTGTCTAAAAGGAACCTCCTTAGAAGTTTATTGCTGTCCAATTATGAAAAAAAAACGCCTGGATCAAGGGCTATAGGGGTTGAAGCAGACACCCAACAAACAATTCGTTGACTTTTCAGTTTTTATTCAAGATCGGGGCTTAAAAATGTATTTTGTTAGTTGTGTTTTACTAAGTCCTTACGAGCTTGTACTATTGGAGGTGCAAATTTGAATGAAAGTATATTTTTTCGAAGCCCCGAAGAAATCTAACGAAAAAAGACGGACAAAACAGGACAAATTGAATGTGTGTTAGCTCTATTTATTCCAAGCCCCTAAAAAAACGGGAAATTAAAGTTGGGGCTTACCTATTTATGTCTAAATTTTGTTCAAGCCTCAAGGGAAAACTGGATGTTTAAATGAGAATGGGGCTAGAAAATTAATATAATGGCTGCTTTTTCCTAAGGTCTCAGGGCAAGCTTTAAGGAAGTTGAAAAAGAAAATAGTGTAGGGTTAACACCAAAGAACTTACTGCCTGAATAGAATGCAAGAAGAAGCTGATGGAATAGATGTCAAAAATGCTGCAGAGTTGAACAATTTTTAACTTTTACTGCAGCATTTTTGACACCAATTGCAGCTTCTTCGCCCGTTCTCGTCAGACAGTTTCGTGTGTGTTTTTTTTCGAGACCCTATAGGCTCTAAAGTCTGTCAAAGCTATTCAAATCTAGAAATCTAACCATAACTTCAAAACTGCTGTTGTACAGGACCATGGTCCTGCCAGTACTCATGTATGGATCCGAGACTTGGGTGCTTAGCAAAAGGCACTGTGACCTCTTAGCCGCGTTCGAGAGAAAAGTCTTACGGAGAATTGTTGGCCCCATATGTGAGGAAGGACGATTCCGGAGACGGTACAACCATGAGTTGTACGCAATCTACCTTGAAGCAGACATAGCGACAAAAATTAAGCTCGGTAGACTCCGGTGGGCAGGGCACCTAGCTCGAATGAGCGAAGAGGAACCTGCTCGGAAAGTCTTTTGTGGTACATTCTATGGTAGACGGCAGCGTGGTAGACCATGCTTGCGCTGGAGAGATGGCGTAGACCAGGACGCCCGAAGCCTTGTGGTGCGCAACTGGATGGCGTCGGCTCGAGACCGGGATAGGTGGAGAGACTTGTTGAAAGAGGCCAGGACCGGACCCCGGTTGTCGAGCCGATGATGATGATGATGATGATGATGATAGGCTCTAAAGAATTGAACGAAAAAATAATTTAGATGAAAAATTGTTATGTTCTCATTCAAGAATTGGGCGAAACAAACGATGTTACTAAGCAAATTTCCATGTTGTATGCAACATCTGATATTTTCAATATAAGCTGGATTTATAAAGCTATATCATGAGTGCTTAGTCTGGTTATGCCCGTATTAATTGAAAAACACTTTTGCCATCATCTGGAAGCGAACCATGAATCTAGTAATTCATTTTATACTTTTTTCAGAAGCTGATTTAAGTATTTAGTAATAAATGGTTACTTTTTGTCTTGAAACTCCTTTTCAGGTAAATTTTTTAATAAAGCTTGCTATTGTTTTTAGCTTAATCCATAATTAATGAATGAATTCTATCGATAGCAAATGATTTCGATATAATTCATCGTAAAAGAACCCATTGAATCTGACCGCAAAGGTAATTACTTAAGTCCAAAGTTCTGTCAAAGTTCATATAAAAAAATGAACATAACAGAATTTTGGACTAAAATGGCCAGGTTTGGAAAGTACTGTCACATTTTCTCCTTCCTTAGCTCATCTGTTGATATCTTTTGAGCTAAGCTAAGCCCAGAATGTGCTTAGAGCTTAGAAGAACTATAAAAACAGTGTTTCCGTCGCCAACATAACTTTGGTATCGATAGTTTGTATAAAAATTTTTCAAGCAACTGCATCAAATAATTTTGTTTATTATAAAATTAGTGCCACGAAATTGAAATTACAGCTTTTATTTCAGCTTGATTTTCTTCCTTGAAAACCATATTTTAAACTTAAATTTGGCTCCAAAACAAAATTCTCTTCAAAAGTATTTTAACCGAGTGGTACAGAAAAAAAAATCGTTTTTAGTGTCGTACATCACTTACATATCTGTCTAAAATTTAGCGCACAAAATGATTATTTGTCATATTATTCTCGAGCTAGTAAACTTACTTACTTACTTAATGTGGCGCTACAGTCCGGGGTGGACCAGGTTCTCAACCAACCAGCTTCTTCCAGCGGGCTCAGTTTCTAGCTAGCTATCTCCCATTTCCTCCTCTTCCATTTGCGTGTGCGCGCTGTCCTGTTGCGCTGTCTTCCTCTACTGCGCCGTCCCACTGGTTTGGATTCAAATACTTTACGGGCCGGAGCATCGTTGTTTACTCTCTCTACGTGACCCAGCTATTTCAGTCGTTGGCTTTTCATTTTAATGGCCAGGTCAGTTTCGCAGTACAGCCAGTACAGTTCGTAGTTGTATTTTCTTCATTCCCCATCTATACAGACGGGACCAAATTGACATGGAGAATTTTCCTCTCAAAACAGCGTTAAGCGTTCTCATCTACCGTTAATAGTGTCCATGTCTCTGCACCATACATCAGGACCGGGATGATAAGTATCTTATACAGGGAGACTTTAGTTGTTCGAGAGAGGGCTTTGCTCCTCAATTGCCTCCTTAGCCCAAAGAAACAGCGATTGGCATAGAGTAACTCTTAGTTTGATCTCAGCACTGGTATCGATTGCTGAGTTTATAGCGGAGCCTAAGTAGACAGAGTCTCTTACCACCTCAAGATTATTGCTGTCTACGGTGACGTTCTGACCGAGACGTCGATGTTGGGTGTCCTTTCTTGTTGACAGCATATTATCGGTCTTGCTTTCATTCATCGTTAAACCCATCTTCTTAGTTTCCTCCTCAATACTCACGAAAGCAGCATTGATATCACATTTTGTTCGTCCGTTAATGTTTATATCGTCGGTGTAAGCGAGAAGTTGGACGGACTTTTGAAAAATTTTGCTTCTTGTGATGACGTGAGAGTTTTGCACAATTATTTCAAAAACGATGTTGAAGAAGTCGGATGATAGCGCATCGCTTTGTCGTAAACCTTTTTTGACATCAAAGGTATCGGTGAGGTCTTTGCCGACCTTGATGGAGCAGCGTGCATTCTCCATCGTCATCCCGAACAAACGGACGAGTTTGGAAGGTATGCCGAAACTAGACATTGCTCTTTGCAGCTCGTCTCTATAGATGCTGTCATACGCGGCCTTGAAATCGATGAAAAGGCGGTGGGTTTCGATTTAAGACTCCTGGATTTTTTTCCAAGATCTGCCGTGGTGTGAGTACGATGGTGGACCTCCCTGGTCTAAAGCCACACTGATATGAACCTATCAGATTGTTGACGAATGGCTTCAGACGTTCACAAAGTACGACAGAAAAGATCTTCTACGCAATGTTAAGAAGATTGATTCCTCTGTAGTTTGTGCAGTCCGGAGGATCACCTTTCTTGAGGATCGGGCTAACAATGCTGAGTTTCCATTCATCGGGCATGCTTTCCTCCGACAATATTTTGCGGATGAGCTGGTGCATACTCCTAACCAATTCATCGTCCAGTCGCTTTGAATAGCTCAGCCGCAAGGCCATCAGCTCCAGCTGCTTTATTGGACTTAAGTTTAGATATATATCTATCTTACCTTCGTCGAGATCGGGTGGACTGAATAGTTGGCCTTCGTATCCAGGTTTAATAGTGCAATCTGCATGGCAGCGGGATTCAGTTCGTCATTGACGTTATACAATTTGCAGAAATGATTTTTCCATATCCTTGGCACCGACTGCGTGTCTACCACGATGTTTCCCTGATCGTTCTGCAGGCTTCGGTTTGGCCCTTGTAGTCCGTGGAGGTTCTCTTTGCCTTTTGGTAAAACTTCCAAACTTCATTCTTACAATGGCATCCCTCTAATTCCTCGATCCCATGCTCCTCATGCTGCTTTTTTTCCTTTTGAGAAGACGGTGTTCCTCTTGCCTCTCCTGCTCGTAGAGCTAGTGAGCAGCTCTGGTCTTTCTTTGCAGAGTCGCTTTTATGCCTGTTGTTTGGCTGCATGACTTTCCACCATTCTGCGTAGAATAAAGGGTTTCACTTTTATTACTTTTACACGTCAGAGGTGGCATCTCTGATGGTTTCCTAGGAATTCTTTCACTGGTTCTCGATGCTTGAATTTGGCGGCATAGGACTGTCTAATAGGAGATCGGTGGTTTCTTGTGAATGTAATAGTATTCCCCTCTTTTGGCCTTGGTCTGGATATCCGTAGCATTACCTTGGCTTCGACGAGGTAGTGGTCCGAGTCAACGTTGGCTCCTCGGAACGTTCGGACATCTTTGATACGATGAATCCACATCTAAAAAGACGTTGCCCTTGTTGTCTGTAGCAGTTGCCGTATTAGACGTCGCAGTCTTTTAGTTTTCTTTTACCTGGCCCATCATATCACACTTCTTGTATGCCGGTGATATCTGCTTTGTAGCAGTCTAGGGTCTTCGCTAAATGTTCGTCTGCTCGTGGTCTTAAGAGAGATAGAATATTCCACGTGCTGATATGAAGTTCGCTGTCCTTATTTCGTTTGGTAGGTTCATCAACAGTATATGCGTCTTAATCCGAGACTTGTTGTTGCTTCGCAACTAAATGGCTTTAAGTGGGCGAGAAGTCACCCTGACGGAACGACTTCAAACCTGGAGGACCAGACCCTTAGTATGACTCCAAGGGCGGGGAGGTGGATTAACCGCTTCTTATAGGCATGAGCTCCGAATGTGTCGCAGTAGTCCATATAAGGTGTTCACTAAGTAGTTCAACCTGACTGGAACTGTAAACACCACCGTTGATTCCATCTGGGGAATTCCACAGGGATTGAAACCCCATCTTCGATTGGTAGACAGAAGTTTGTTTAACAAAAAACCTGTGGACGCTTGTGTCCTCTTGAATGCACATGTCTACCCTTTGAACGTTCTGCGTACTGCTTGGATGTATTAATTTTACAAAAAATATTCAGAATTAAAAGTAATAGATTTGAGTCCTTAAAAAAAGTTCTTACAACTTTTTTGTACAGTGTGACACATTATGCGAATAGGTTAAGTGTATTATTCTTATAGAATATTAATTATTGCTTGTCCATCTACAGTCATTAGTTTTTACATTAATCTTGGTATATTTTTGCATTATTAAAAATTTTTTGACCCTAACCACTCGACAATACATTACCTCAATTAGGATTGGGAGAATTTAAAAAAAAATGCTTCAAGTATGTTGCTGGAAATGAAGTTTCTTGAATTTTTCGAGGTCACATTAACAAGAAGAACGAGAAAAACATTCTTTTTAAGTTCAGCATCGATATAATGTTGCATACTTTTAGGCTACGTACAAGAGAAGAATATCTCCAGTCACGTCTTGATTCTGGCAGCTTTTCGACAACCCGAAACCTTGAAATGGCTTATCTAATCACACGTAAAACTAAAATGACAAATTTTGTTTTGATTTAAAATAGCTTTTTGTGGCCTTAAATTGGCTTTTCGTCTGGCTTAAACTTAGGTGCCAGTTATAACTATCATTGAAACTCATCATTCAAAACTTTGATGATTGATTTTGAGACGTTAAGGAAGTGAAATCATTTATTATTTTCATGAACAAATAAAGCTCAAGACTTCATTAACATTTCTAGCCAAGAAAAAATGTCTAATAGGCCAAATTTTCCCCATAAAATGACTTTTCAGATTTCAATGGTCATTGGTAAGGTAGTTCAATCGTGGAAAGTTGGGCCTATTTGAAATTTTTTTTTGACAAGAAATATTGATAAGGTCTTGAACTTTATTTGTCCATCAAAATAATAAACGATTTTGCTTTCTAAATGTCTCAAAATCAATCATTAAGGTTTTCAATGATGAGTTTCAATGATAGCTATAACAGGCGCCTTAGACACATCAGTGACATGGTGAGGGCCTTTGTCATACCTAATTTCTATTAAGTTCAGTTTAACTTACATGAATTCCTTAACAAAAATCCACTGTAATTTTTATTTTTTTTTTTGGTTTAAGATTTCGGGATTGATAGATTTCACTATCAATATTTTCAAAGTCGTAAACATAACAAGACTTCCGTTTTTGGGTGTCTTCCAAAATCTTTTCTATTTCCTTGCACCTACCAAAGGTTTTTTAATTTAAATTTTTTCAACAAAATTGCAAAGCTTTTTCTTCAATATAGCCTTCGGCCCTTTTTAATTGTATTCCGGTCCCATAAGACTAGGTACTAGCACTAGGACTCACAGTATTTCTGCCATAAGGCGTTCACGGCCAGACAAAATACTTGAATCTTTTTGAAATTCATCCACAGCTCCCGCAGTCAATAAGCGCACGTCTAATAACTTTTCAAGATTTTATTGCTAAATCCATCAGATGTCATGAATCAACTAAACAAAAAAAAAATTCGAAATTGGGTAGAAGATGCCTCTCTCCCTCTTCATACCACTGGTTCTGTTTTTATTGCTTCTGCATAGAGTGATGCTGCTGTCTTGTATGTGGGAGCATAAATCAATGATTTCAACGGTTCAGGTGGTCTTTCATTGGTAAAAATCAATGTCTATCCGTAACATTTGAACTTTAATTGGGAAAATTTTGTACTTTTATAACTTCTTTTGTGTCTGCATGAGGTTTTGGTGGAAATAAAATTTAAGAATTATTTTTTGTTGTTGCCTAGAGAAGGTTATGAACGAAGGTATACCGTATACCAATAGTTGTAATTGAAATAGGAAAAAGAAAGTAGCACTAAAGAAATTGAAGCCATTTGTCCATTTTGATGGTGGTCAGCAGCATTAGTGTATAGAAGTCAAGGTGAAAAGGTGATTGTTATTTAGTCAGGAAATGAGACTGTGCAAAGCAAATAAAATGGTTTGAGGTTAACCTCATAAAGTTAATATATTGGCTATAAAATGGAATTAATTGCAGTATTTAATGCATAGATTTTGGAGGCAGCGGAAAATAAATAAAGTCCATAAAATAATAATGACCCATAAAGGTGTCATAATATTGTCTTAGTTATTATTTTTTTTTTATCGTAATTTGTGTAAGTTGAGTAGGGTAAACAGTAAGAACCTGTTATTATCGTTAAATTGTGAATTGTGTGATTAAAACCAATTTTTTAAGAAAGACATGCATAAGATAAGGATGTGTGTTTAAAGTTATGC
This sequence comes from Dasysyrphus albostriatus, assembly GCA_946251815.1. Lineage (NCBI taxonomy): Eukaryota > Metazoa > Arthropoda > Insecta > Diptera > Syrphidae > Dasysyrphus > Dasysyrphus albostriatus. Next base: position 24,228,568 of record OX276335.1, on the reverse strand, counting down.
ATCATACGAGGAAGTTTTAAATTATTTAGAAGACCAGAGAATACATTTACAGATAGAGAACTAAAAACTATTGACAACATTTTTAATTATTTCATTCATAAAAGCTGAAAACCAAAATGCAGCAACCATTCAGCTTAGAATCTTATATGAAAAATATAGCAGGACTAAATTTATTTAAATATGTATAAGAAAATATGAGATGCCATTTTGAAAAATGTTGACCAATCTGTAAATCGGTCAGCAAACCAAAATATCTGCGCTTTTTTGGGAGATATTTATTTTTTTTTTAAATGGCGCCCAATCTGGTCCAAATGGTAACATAAGAAATCTTGTAAATTACTTGAAAATTTTTCACCATTGTTAAAATAGCAGTTTGTGTCTAGATAGGTGTGGATTTGTTGGAACTTTGGTTGCAATTTCAGTGTTACCACTTTTTGGGAACAATTTTTTTTTAATGTTAAAGCGTGTGAGACCTCTCCACTTCTTCATTGATACTTATTAATATTTTTAAAATGAACCAAGTTCCACAAAAGCCTCCAGATTCCAAACGCATATTGGGAAAATAGGTTTCTAGTTTTTGCATATTCAAAACATACGAGTAAATAGTTACCAAAAAAGTGGAGGTCTTACTTCCTACCCTTTGTCATCAAAAAATTTAATGTAACCGAAAAGCAAAAACACTCTTATTTTAACACTTCGTCGTTTGTTCAGCACCTATTTTTTGAGAAATCAAGCGTTTATTTTAACCAAGGAAATTTTAAAAGTAATTTATGTGTACCTTTGTATTATATAGGTACCTCTTTACCTACTATTTGGCCCAATCATAAAAAATGACCCCCGAAAGCGCACGAGATTCGGTTTTCTGACTGGGCTATTTTTGTTTCGGTTCCTACTTTGTTTGACGCTGTCCCATCTCCGGATCTACGATTTTTCCGAACAGGGACAAAAACTTGAATTTGGTTCTCCTGTTTTTGAGATTAAAAAGCTGGTATCCTCTCGGTATCGCTTCGGTTTCCGATACCGATACCAAACGATATGGAAGCTATTCTGGTATTGTAGCCAACCCTTGGCAATTTTAATGCATTTTTTCGTATTTGAAATCAAAATTGTGACGCTTATAAAGAGATTATATGAGCTAAAATATGAAAATGCTTAAATATTTTATTATCTCTATTTGACAGTATTTAAAAAGGAACTAAGACGTTCATGGGGTTTATTGTAAAAATCAATAATTGGGTAATTAAAGATGAGAAAATCGAGGAAAACTCCTTTTCGGGTTTTTTCATTTAACTCGAAAATGAAGCAGAAATTCGAGATAATGTTTCGACCTTTTTTGTAGACAACAAAATTTACCATCAAATGGATCATTGAATTTTTTACAAAACATTGCACAAAATATGAAAAATCACATGTTTTTGGTTTTTGTATATATTTTTTGCAGAACATGCAGAGATAGCTATAGGTAAGCTATAGGTAATAAGAGAAAAATGATTTTTTTTTTTAAGTGACATATTCAGAAAAATATTTGGATAAAATTCGACTAAGAAACGGTCGCTAAAACTAAGCTGATTTTAAAATTTAAAAGTGAGATATATGGCATTTATGACTATTTTCAGAAACTTGTAAGATGCCCCAACTAACAATTTCGCTTCTATATTCCTCCATAGATGCTTTTTGTTTTCATTTAACCTACACATATAAGCATTGTATAAGACTCCATAGAGTGAAAAAAGCGACATTTTTTCACTCCTATGGCACCTTTATGGAGTTGATTATGAGAGTTTTGAAGGAGTTCACATTTAATTAAAAATAAAAAAAAATTGTTGGTAGTTCCAGGGATCGAACCCGTGTCCCTTGTCACTAACCGCTCCACCAATATCAGATATACAGTTCAATGCATTAAATTGGCATCACTTTTATCTTGAATTGTCTCGTATGATACAAAGAAGCTTGAATTAATAAGAAAAAACTTTGTTCAAGAAAAAATATAAAATAAATAATAAATAATTAATAAATAAATATAAATAAATAGAGGTTAATAGATTAATTAAATTATTATAACCAACCTTAAACATTGACAATAATAAGGATCGGTTGCACAAATGTGGTTCAAATTTTGATCCGTGGTTCAAAAAATTGTATTGGCTGATTTCAGCGGAACTTCTCAGGTCTAATGCTGGTTTAAGGTTCAAGTTTGGCTTAGGAGCCAATTTAATTAATGAACTATCGTTGAACCTCAGTAAGTTTGCAGAAGCCAGTGAGTTAAAATTGCTGAAAGACGAGTAAATTATTTGTACAACTGGCCCTCTGAAATATATGTGCTTAGGTGCTAAATGGAATATAGCTTGGCATCACCATATTCAGTAATACAAGCATTATAGAAACAAAGACTAACATAAAGATTGTATAATAATTTTACGGGATGACTATTTGAGTGAAAGCATCTTGGTTATTTCATAAGAGTATCATAGAGAGATTAAAGAAACATTGGTACATCGCTTCTTTCAAGCTGATATAATTTGCACCAGAAAATATTAAAGAATTCAGTAATGCTCCAATAAGATAGTTTACTTGTTGTCAGAGAGCTAAATGGAGCGCTATAAAAACAAATAACACTATAATGTCTGAAATGCGAAGCAATTTTGATAGTTGGGTGATACGCTCAAACTGGGTGTATGATTCATTCTTGACCAATTATAAAAATAATAGAGAAACTTCAGTTTCTACAATGATTTTTTAGACTAAAGTTATTAGAATAATTTTAAAAAAAAGTTTAAATGGTCTATGTCGATAGTAAGTTTTATTATCTACCAAAAAGTTTTTTAACATTATATTTTTTCGAGTTATGTATATGCCAAAACCCAAAAAGTGTACTTTTGCACCCCACTCCAAAATGCACCCTTTAAAATAATATCCTCCGCGGTTTTCCCATCTTCAATGACCCATATTTACTGTTTTTACAATACAAACCAATGAAAGTCTTAGTTTCTTATTTCCTTTAAGTAAAAGATTAAAGTCAATAATTTCTATCAACTTTCAAAATGTAAGCCTTAGCCCAACCCGTTGAAAAAGATTTAAAATAGTAGAACTAGGTACCAACTCAAATTCAAATGAGCATAATTTTAAAATTATGGTACTTATACCTACCTACTATCAGAAATCGTACGATTAGGAGATTGCCTACACAAAAAACACACCGAAAACGAAATGCCGATTTCAAACGTGAAGCAAATTTTGCAGCCAGTCCCATAGCAAACATTTTTATTATGGTTTTAATAATAACAGTTAATTTGAATCTGACCCACCCTATTATTACATACCTTAAAATTTTGTTACAATTTTTACAATATACCTAGAGTTCTATCTTTGTGTATAAAATACATTTTTCTAATAAAAATTAACCAAAACTCAAAAGTGTGACGAATAGCTTATGAAATTATTAAACGAGGTCAACGGAATCTAAATTCATATCATTTGGATCTTATTTTTAGCAAAATTGAGTGAGTAAACACAACTGGTTGTAGCTTATTTTTAGAACTCAACAATCTTATTTTATGCTCTGAATGATTTGTTTTGATTTTATAAATTTAAAAATAAGAATTCAATGTTTACATAAGTGCCTACTTGTACCTGTAAGTAGATGATAAACACAGATTTTATTCATTTTTTTTTACCCATAAATAAATAAATTTCAATGCGCATAAACTTAATCTCAGTTCTAAGAGCTTCAGGGATTTGTAAAAGTATTCTGACACCAAGAAAAATATGGGCGCCGTGGCTTAGTTGGTTAAAGCGCCTGTCTAGTAAACAGGAGATCGTGAGTTCGAATCTCGCCGGGGCCTTCACAGAACATTGTGAGTTGATAACTTTTTTTTATTATTTTATTTTATTTTTTTTAAGTTGATAGGAGGTGCAAGTTTTTGTATCGTACAAACTACATACTTTGATACTTTAGATTAGAATAAAAAAGGCAGGTGAAGCTATTTTGTTGATAGCTGTTTATTGTTCATATCAACATTATGTACCTAAATCGGTGAAGAAGAGATTCTACTTAAGGCTGTTACAAATGGTATGTTTAAAAAAAATTAAAAATAACTATATTATGGATATAAATATTTTAATGAAAAAAATGGTTTACTTGCCTGTAAGTTTTGGTTTTGCAGTTTTAACCAAACCTGGTGATTGGTACCGAAGTCCTTAAAAAGTGGCTTTGATCATACCTACTCTCCATTGTCGGTCTGTTCGTTTGTGCGTCCGTATTGAGCTAGCCCAGCGGATGAATCGGAATTCTTCAAAATTGTATGTGATGATTACGATTACCCATGTATATATCTAGAAGAGCATAGAAACCAACCTTGAAATTCAACCTGACAGAAGGATTGTTTCTGATGCACTTTTCGGTAACTACATATCTCAGTTTTGGTATGGTACAGTGGCATTCTGACAGAAGTAAGTTAATAAGTTTTTTATTTGTTGATGTAAAGTTTCATACTAACGGGTGATTTTTTGGCTGGTTTGGTTTTGGCAACACTGGTTTTGACAGCTGACGTGTGTTTAGTACCTTGTGTCACTGTCAAACAGCTTCAGTTTGGTTTGCAATTTAACCATGGATCGTCTTACAAATGAACAACGCTTGCAAATTATTGAATTTTACTATCAAAATTCGTGCTCGGTTCGAAATGTTCATCGCGCGCTGCTTCCATTTTATGGTCGGCATTCTCGACCTTCTGAGCAGTCTATTCGGAAGATTGTGACCAAATTTCGCACCAAATTTACTTTGTTGGACATTAAACCACCAACACGTTTACGTACTGTGCGTAGTGAAGAAAATATTGCGGCCGTATCAGCTAGTGTGACAGAAGACCGCGAAATGTCGATTCGGCGCCGTTCCCAGCAGTTAGGCCTTTGTTACAGCACTACGTGGAAAATTTTGCGGAAGGATTTGGGCGTAAAGCCTTTTAAGATACAGCTGGTGCAAGAACTAAAGCCAGCCGACCTACCACAACGCCGAATTTTTGGTGAATGGGCTCTTGGAAAGCTGGCCGAGGATCCGCTTTTTTATCGAAAAATTGTGTTCAGCGATGAGGCTCATTTTTGGTTGAATGGGTACGTAAATAAGCATAATTGCCGCATTTGGAGTGAAGATCAGCCAGAAGCATTGCAACAGCTACCAATGCATCCCGAAAAAGCCACTGTTTGGGCCGGCGGCATTATTGGGCCATATTTCTTCAAAGATGATGCGAATCGCAGTGTTACTGTCAATGGTGAACGCTACCGAGCGATGATAACAAACTTTTTTTTGCCCGAAATGGAAGTTCTTGACTTGCATGATATGCTTCGATTGACGCACTGGAAGCCAACATCCATGCATTCATCCATGTAAATGGGCACAAGATTTTTTTATTTTTTATTAAATCAAAGGAAGCACAATACATTGACTTTAGAAAAAATCCTTAAATTATGATTGAAATTTCAGAGCAACAAGTAAAATAATACTAAATCCCGATAGTATAGTTATGAATTTTGGAACCCATATATCATTTGTCGTAGGCGCCAATTATAGCTATCATTAAAAAATTTTTTGAAAATGTTTGATTTTGATGGAAAAAAAAATAGGCCCAACTTTTTAAATTAAAAGACTTTTCTTATTTCAATGATTGAACTTTCTTACCAATGATCATTAAAATCTTTAAAGTCCTTTTATGTGGAAAGTTAGGCCCATTTGAATTTTTTTTGACTAAAAATATTAACTAAGTCCTGAGCTTTATTTGTCCATCAAAATAATAAATGATGTTGCTTTCTAAATGTCTCAAAATCAATCATTAACATTTTTAATCATGAGTTTCAATTATAGCTACAACTGGCACCTTAAATTGACTTATTAGTACTCTTTTTAAGAAAAAAAGTGACAACTATACAAGCATTTGTGTAACAAAGGTTTACAAATTGCAACTTTTCAGTGCAAATCTGCATCAGCGACAGGTTGCTGACCGGCGTCTAGCAGAAATACAAAATTAACTTAAATGTTTATTTCATTTTGCATTAATCCGCACCGTTTTCCTTACCAAAACTTAAATCTTCGAAATGTGCAAAACAGAAAAGGTCGCAAAAAACCCTGAAATTATGCAACGGTTTATACTTGTCAGCAAGTCACTGAAAGTATACGATGGAATACCCACTACGCGTCATCAAATAAAAGCATAATTTTATTGTTGTACATTTCCATTCGTTTTACCAGTTCACAGTGACTTTTGTCAAGAAACTTAATTTGGCGGAATATTATTGTTGTCTGCCTTTGCTGTGTGTGTACTAATTGAATTGAATTGACAACCGGGAATGAACACCCTGAGGACGATTAAAGCCAGCCGACTTTTAATTTGAAAATTAATTTTGACATGTAATTTATGTACCTATAATTTGTTAAACTCAAGGCATTGTGTAACGTTAGGCCCCTTATGTGCCAACAAATGTAAATTTCTCATAGATCATAGTACTCATATTAGTTATAAGCCAGATTGTATATATTATGTTCAATAAAAGAAATTGAATTGAATTGTACTAATTCAGAGTTCATAAGGAAGAAACCCAAGCTGAGTTAGCTTATTTAATTTATTCTGGAATGGATTATGTTGCATCAGCAACCGAGTTGTACTTTCAGCGCAATGGCAACTCTGGCTTAATCTCAACGAAACATTCATTTGACATTTAACTTTCCTTACAACAATCTCTACAAACTTAACATATGTGAATTTTCTTACCTCGTGGATAACCTTTCTTACTTCACTTTGAATTCAGCTTTCTTGCTTAGAGGTTATCCGCCATTTTTTTATTTGTGAGTTAAAGTTAGATTTAATATTAATCACTTGGTCTTTTAATTCATAAGTTAAGTCAAAAACTTAACATTTGGCGACGAGGATTATTGGATCAGTATAATGTCCCAAGAAGCTATCGACGAATTGCTGAAGCAGCAGAAGACGTGGATGGAGGGACTGCTGGCATCGAACAATAATTTCTTGGAACGAATTCTCGAGAAAAGAAAAAATTACTGCTACTGCTGTGCCAGTCCCACCATTTAGGCAGTTTAATTCCGAGAAGGAGAGTTGGGAAAACTACCTTTTCCAGCTCCAACAACATTATTCTGCAAATGCCCTGGTTGACGACAGCCTTCGTAAGGCACATTTTCTCTCAGAATGTGGCCCTGATGTCAATGAGCTACTCAAAAAGCTTTTTGAGACTGGAGACGTAAGTATGCACACTTTTGAAGAACTTATGGTAAAACTAACTCGACATTACTCAAATAAATTACATGTTCTGGCCTCACGATGTAAGTTTCTTCGAACAAAGATGTCTCCCAATCAATCATACGCAGAGTGGATTATGAATCTTAGAGGGATAGCAAGAAGCTGCAATTTCGTTTCCCCAAAAACGAATGCGGTCATTAGTATACCGATGTGATGATACGCGATATGTTAGTCTTTCACACTCCTCATGACACCGTGCGAAATGCAGCGACCCAGAAGAAAAATCCAACACTGGAGGAAATTGAGGATATTGCTACGGCTTATGAATCCACTCAGCTTGCGACCGAAATACTTAAAGATAATGGTAAAAGTACATTTTCGGCTGATGTGAATTTGACCAACGTCAACCAAAAGTCCAAACGAACCAATGACTACCAAGGAAGAAAGTCTTGTCCAGGTTGTTATTTACACCACGAACGGAATGAATATCGGCATCTGGATTCAGTCTGTGATCTCTGTAACAAAAAGGGACACATCAAAAGCGTTTGCATGTCAGAGTGTCGGAACGAAGGCGGAACGTTTAAGAAGAAAAGTCAGAAATACAATCGATCAAAGTCGCGATCTCGGGCAGGAAAGCAACCAAGCTCAGACGCTCGTAGAAATACCAACGAATCAGCACGTTCGATTAATCAAATAGTGGAGGACACGTCATCAAACCTCGCCAAGACGACAATGCCAGAGGAAGTTTCATCAGCCTGGGAAATGGAGCGTAAGGGACGCAAGATGTTTATTTGATTGGACATCAACCAAATTCCAACTACTTTTCAAGTGGATACAGGGGAAACTTCTTCACTCATTGGCTTAAAGACGTTCCGGGAGTTCGATAATCTGGAGCTACTCCCCACCAAGCGAACACTCAAGGCTTATGGCAACATGTCCGTGCCTATAAGAGGTGAAGCTTTAGTGACAGTGAAGTGGCGTGACGAAAGCAAACAACTTTCTTTACTCGTAGTTGACAGTACAAGTGCTTCGAACATCATGGGCCTTGACTGGTTCGAAGCTTTTCAATTTGAGGTTAAGTATCCACACGATGAAAAAATTCTCCATTTGTTAGACGAGTCACGTGATGAGCTTGCAGAGGAAGCAGGTAAGCTTTGCGAAGAATACAAATCTGTTTTTGGCACCGAACTTGGATGTAGCAAAAATTTTTCTGCTCACTTAACAATGAAACCTAATTGTCGTCCACGGTATTTCAAATATCGACCGGTGTCTTTCGCCCAACAAGCTGCTGTCAAACAAGAGATTGAACGACTTGTTAATCTGGGAATTTTGCGTGCTGTTGAGACCAGCCAGTGGGTAGCCCCCATCGTGGTGGTCGAAAAGCAGAATGGAGATCTTCGGCTCTGCGGTGATTTCAAGGTTACTATAAATCCTTATTTGGAGATCGATAGACATCCGGTTCCACGAATCCAAGAACTTTTTTGTCGCCTCCAAGGTGGACGTTTTTTCACAAAGGTGGAACACTCGGATGCTTACCTTAATTAACTCAACCGAGATACGCTGTTGGGTACGAAATGTACCATCAGAAGTTCAACTGAATCTTTGAGTTCATCTCGTACCGTTTTTTTGATGCTTCTCCTCCTTTTTACTACTTTACTGACCGCGATTGTATTTCCTTTGGCCTTTGCCAGAGGCGAGGAACAATTCCCGATTTCTGCTCTGTACCCCTTCTGAGTATATGGTAGACGTTGTCTGTAGGCCGGGCACAGATTAGACTTTCTTTCAGCCAGCCGCTTGAAGCGGACATCGAATCCCAACCGCCTTTTCGGCTCTGCACTTTTTCTGAGTGCAGTGTAGACGCTGCGCTGTCTGCCAGCCGGGACCAGACTTGATTTTCTTTCAGGCTGCCATTAGAAGCGGGACCGAAGCCCAATCGTCTTTTCTGCTCTGTACTCCTTCTGACTGCATAGTAGACGCTGTCTGTCAATACAATTTATGTTGTATTGATTCAATACGACTTTTATGAATTTCATAGAAGGGTGACCAAACTTAAGAGGCATACTCAAGATGAGGTCTTACTAGCAGTTGTATAGAGAAAGGGTCTTTAAATTCTTTTGCCCAACGTTTTATAAATCCAAGCATAGAGCTCGCTTTTTTCACAATGTAATTAATGTGTTCTGTGAATTCTAAATTAGAAATAAACTGAACCCAAATCCTTGAAGCTAAAGACACGGTTAAGTCTGTGCTGCGAAATAGATTAATTAAATGCACTTGCAACTCGCTTTCTTGAGAAAGTAATTGTTTGGCATTTAACTGGGCTTAGGTTAAGACCGTTTTTATCACACCATAGAGTAAAGCTGTCAATATCATCTTGCAACAGACTGTGGTCATGATCAGCTCTTATTGTCTTGAAAATCTTCAATCTGCAAATATAAGAATTTCACTAGAACGTATACATGACACAACATCATTTATAGCGAGAATGAATAAAAAAGGGCCCAAATGACTTCCCTGAGGTACACCAAAGAGAGCGTTAAATGGGTTTGAGAGAGAGTGTCGAAATTTCTACTCTGCACTTATAGTAGGAATATATGAAATACCGTGTTAGTTATTTAAGGAATGCAACCTTTGTACACAAATTTGTAAAATAAATATTTGAATAAAATTGTATCGGAGCTTAAAACTCTCAAGTCTCAACCCTAGTTTTGTGCTTTCTTTGGGATAAACTCTGGATACCGACCAGTATATCAGCCTTTACGAAAAACATCACATTTGTAAATCTGGTAAGTAATCCAAGAAAACAAATAATTCTTTATCTTTCTTATATGTAATCTTGAAAGTGGCCTAGCTGCAATTATGTTAACATTAAGATTCTATCAAAAATTGCGATATTGATTGCGGTACTTCTAGGAAAGTTTTGGATTCGTGAAAAAAAATTTCGAGATAAAAATCAAACACGACATTACAATGACAGAGAACAGTAAAATTCTAGCAAAAAACTTGTTTCATTGTTATTTTTGGTGATTCTCCACACATTTTCTTTTTTTTAGAACAAAAAATAACGGTACCTGTCATACAATTTTTTAAAAAGATTTTACAAAATCTTGTTTTTCCCAAAAACGGCTTCACGTTTTTTCTTCAGCAGCTTCCAAACAATGTTAAGAGTTTGTTTACCAAAAATTTAAGACGATTTTTTTTCAGATATTATTTTCTTGAAAATCAAATATTATGAAAACTAAATGGTCTATTTTTATAAAACTTGGTATTTAAGGTTTTTTTTAATAATCTGTAAAGTATTTTAAGAACAATTTACACTTTTATGAAATAATGGTACGCCTTCCATACAAATTTTGAAAAATCGTTAAGGAATATATGGTTCTTCCTTAAAAACGGCTCTAACGATATTTATTAAACTTTTTTTTTGAAGTTTTTATAAAAAATTTCAATTTTTTGTTTTTTTTTTTTTTAATTTTATTTTTATGTTCACATAAATAAATACTTACCGCTTGTCTACCAAAAATTAAATTTTTCTTAAAAATATATTTTAAGAATTTGATACAAAAAAAATGCTTTTTTTATTTGGCCTTAAATTATTTAATTTAGTTAAAGTCAAAAACTCACAAAAAAAATTGAATGCTAAATAAAAAAAAGTGACACAATAAAATGCCAAAAAAAAACGAAACAACAAAATGCAAGCACAATTCGCCTTAAAAAAGGCAAAAAAGGAATTGAAAATCTTCATAAGACCAAATTTTTTTCTCATGAAAGCCATGGGAGTACAACTACACGAAGAAACATCTATTAAAGAAATGCTTGAACTTGTCCTAAAAAGGATTGACAAGCAAGATTTAAACATAAAACAGCTAAGCGAAGAAGTCGCTCTTAAGAAACAATGATGGACAGAACACTCAAAATCGCAACATGGAATGCAAACGGTCTTTTACAACATGTATCAGAACTAAACATCTTTTTAGACATAGAGCATATAGACATTTGTTTGGTGTCCGAAACTCAACTCGCTATAGAACAAAATCTTGATAATAAATTACCTAACTATACGTGTTATCACGCTCCGCACCCAGCTGACAAAGCTAGGGGAGGATCAGCAATACTAATAAAAAAGAGTCTAACACACTATGAAAAGCCTAAGTTTAGTAATGAAAACATGCAAGTAACAACAGTTAGTATTTGTATAAAAAAGAAAGAGTTTAAGATAGCATCTATATACTGCCCTCCGAGGCGCTCTCCAACTGAAGAAGACTATGCAGAACTCCTAAATTTGTTGGGACATAACTTCCTTGTTGGTGGCGACTTCAATGCTAAACACACCCAATGCGGATCTAGGCTCATAACAACGAAAGGCAAACGGCTATATCAAGCAGGCCGCAAATACAACTGCGAATTTTATTCTTCTGGCTCGCCAACATATTGGCCATCTGATTCTAACAAAATACCAGACCTTATAGACTTTTTCGTAGTAAAAGGTATTAAACGAAACCATATAAGTGTCGAAGGTAATTACGATTTATCGTCAGATCATACTCCAGTAATATTATCACTGAGCGAAGCAGAAATAATATAAAAAAGTAATCCTAAGCTCGTGAACAAAAGAACAAACTGGAACGAATTCAGAGACAAACTTGAAAGTTTTATAAACCTAAGATCCCCTATGCAAACAATTGAACAGATTGATCATGAAGTAGAACAATTTATTGCTGATATGCAACAGGCTGCAGAAGAAAGTACTCCAACAATTTCGAACTCAAGAGAAAAAGAAATAAAATATCCTGTCGAAATAACGAAGCTGATCTTGGAGAAAAGAAGAGCTCGAAGAAAATGGCAAGCTACGAGATTTCCAGGTGATAAGGCAGTTTTTAACCGTCTTAACAATGAACTAAAGAAAAGAATCTGTGAATTTAAAAGTGATTCACTTAGTAGATTCCTGAATAGTCTGACGGCGGATGCTTCTACGGAATACTCCTTATGGAAAGTAGCTAAGCGCCAAAAAAGACCATAGGCACAAAACCCGCCAGTAAAATCTCAAGATGGTAAATGGATCGGAAACCCAAAACAGAAGGCTGATCTCTTCGCTGAACATCTCGCGAATGTTTTTAAGCCATTTCCAGCAAGCACAGCTACAGATCCCTTACAGTTTGTTGATAGAAACGACGAATGTGAAATTCCTTTTGTCACGCTCAAAGAAGTAAGAAGTATGTGTCAACATAAGTTGTCTAACAAAAAATCACCAGGGTACGATCTAATAACTGCTCAGGTTTTGAAAGAAATGCCTTCTACAGCCTTCAAAAAACTCCAATTTATAATAAATGCATGCCTTAAACTAAGATATGTGCCACATCATTGGAAAATTGCAGAAGTCATTGTTATACCTAAACAAGGTAAGCCACCAACAGAAGTAACATCTTACAGACCTATTTCGCTTATACCAATCATGGCAAAAGTTTTCGAAAAACTGCTTCTGAAAAGACTAAGCAAAATAATAGAAGAAAGAAGACTAATTCCGAGCCATCAGTATGGATTTAGAAATAAACATTCCACGATAGACCAAGTGCATCGGATTACGGATGTTGTGGAAAAGGCACTTGAAAAAAACAAGTATGCTGGGCTATATTCTTAGATGTTGCTCAAGCCTAAGACAAGGATTGGCACTTGGGACTTGAGAACAAACTGCAAAGGGATCATCCCAGGCAGTACTACGAAATACTGAAATCCTACGTTACGAACCGACTCTTTAGAGTACGGTACGACCAAAATTACTCGGAACTAAAGAAAATTGAAGCCGGTGTACCACAAGGAAGTGTCCTAGGACCAACCCTGTATCTGTTATATTCAAGGGATATTCCAGTGGACATCAACGCTATCATGGCCACCTTTGCTGATGATACTGCAATATTGGTGCCAGATAAATCCGTTACGAAGGCTACACAAAAACTGCAAAATGCAGTCTATAAAATTAGTGATTGGACGCAAAAATGGCGAATCAAACTAAATGAAACAAAATCGACGCATATAAACTTTACAAACAAAAAAATAAACAATGTTCCAATTCTTATAAACAGTACAACAGTACCTTACTTTAATACCGCCAAATACCTTGGAATGACTTTGGATGCAAAGCTTAAATGGAAAGAGCACATCAAAAAGAAAAAAAGACGAACTAAACTTGAAGTACAGAAAAATGTACTGGTTACTAGGAAAGAACTCTGACCTATCTATCCAGAACAAGCTAATGTTATATAAGCAAGTACTGAAACCTGTTTGGACATATGGCATCCAACTATGGGGCTGTACCAAAAAACAAATGCTGAACCCATCCAAAAATTCCAAAGTAAGGTCCTTCGCGGAACAATAAATGCCCCTTGGTATATAAGAAATAGCGATCTACATCGTGACCTTCAAATTGAAACGGTTACAGAAGTGGTTAAAAAACACGCTGTATCACACAATCAGCGACTGCAAAGTCATACCAACTCCGAAATGGAGACCGTCTTAGATGTACGAGACAATGTTCGGAGATTAAGAAGAACCAAGCCTCATGAGCTGATGGTCTAAAAGCTATGGGAAAGTGTTATAACTTAAACTTCCCACAATGCGACTGATAAATTAAGAAAGAAAAATCATTTGTCGATCTTTCATAGATTGGTCCTGATTCACCGGTGGTTTTAGTGCGGTAAGAGTCCCACACTACTTGGTACCGATTCTTACCGAGTGTTTTTTGAAGATTTCCATCGGATAATAAAAAAAAAAAAAAAATATTAAAGTATTATTTAAATAGCTATCACCTCATTTTTGTATTATTTCTTGCCAAAAAATATAGTTTCAAGTCAAATTTTTTCAATTCTTAAGAAATTTTCTAAAAATTAGAGCAATGTAACCCCGGCTTAGATTGGTAGATATTACTTTCATTTGATATGGAATGGTGTCTTCGATTATTGGTAGTTTTAGTCAGTTTTTTTTTTAAATATGTAGGTACATATCTCAAATTAATAATTTATAAAATCTTAGCAATAAAGTATCTAATTGGATCAGCCAGGTTTACAGCAAAATTACGCGTTGGTCTGGATTTTATTGAATTTTGTTACTATAATACCAATTAATTTTGATTGCCACAGCATTATACAAATTGATATAAATATATACAAATCTGAACATACCTAATTATAAAAATATACAAATATATCATATTTGATAACCATGTCACTCAACTCATTAAAACATATTTGGTAGCTGGGTAGTCATGGGTAGCCGACCTCAGGCAAAACATTTCATAACTATTTAATTAATATAATTGATGCTGCTCTCTCAGTTCTGCCCTTTCAACAACTGACAGGGTACAAATCAAAATCTTATTGTGATAAATAATTATTGTTGATCAAACCGATTTTTTTTTATAAAAATTACACGCAAAAATATAAGCCCACGCTTTTTAAATTTATTTAACAAATTGTACCAAACCTTTCAAATCAAACATAAAATTATAAATCGCTAAGCTATTTCAGTTATTGTTAGTGTAGACGCCTTAAAATATACGAGTAATGTGCTCTTATTATGTAGCCCTTAAATAATAATAACCTACATACAAACATTACAATTTTTTCAATAATAAACAATGAGTCTTACAATTTCTTTGGCCTTTAAATTGCAAATTTCCGTTGAACTTGATTTTGTCTATAACAGTTATTCCTTATATAGGTGAACCTACCTGAGGGCCAACAATCAGACTTCTTTAAAAGACTGACGACACAAGCGAAAGCTATAAAATTGTTTTTTTGATCCATTTTAACCATTTAAAGAGTATTTACATTACGCCATGTACAATTTGATTAAAGACATTCTTAAAGCCTTCCTCCGTTGCGTCGCCTTTTTAAGTGTCTTTGTACACATTCAACAAGAAATTCAACCATTTAACAAATCGATCAAACAAGCCAATTATTTGTACTAACATGGCGTGGACGTCAGTCGCCTTTTAGCAACAATCAAGATGAATTGCAAACAAAATTAAAAAAAAAAAAAACGAACTACGATAATTTTCCAAGCCATCTATCAAAATTGATAATAATGACATCTAATTCGCCCCAGCATCCAAAGCCACATCCACTTGCTACAAACTCAACAAGCTATACGCTTACGAAAGCTGAGTAAATATAGTAGCAACATTCACGTTATTGGCAAATGGCAATTTCTCTCAAAATTGACCGCATCTCCGGTCCGTAAGGACCATAGAGCGGTCTTGAGATGACAAGTCAATTATTCGTCCAATCCGCCGCACCACAACGCAACTGCCATCGACCGTGAAGACCTCGTTAGGTTATAGAGAATCAAAAGGCAACAACACCGTCACCAGGCCGCGCGCACCGCAGCAACGTATATTTATAAGCTCCTCCAAACGGTGCGGTGCTACACCATTATTCACACCTTTTATCAGCTGCGAACACAGAGAAACGAGGCTATAATGTTCTTCTATCTATCTGCTTCGTCGTCGGTTGTCGCCGAAGAGTTCTTGGCCTCCGTCACTCAAGATAAATACAACGACGACGCGACGCTGCTGCTCTCGCAGATTCCATGCCGGAGCGTTATGTTTAACCGTCACAAATATGTACTCGTTCCGTAAGCGAGCTGGCAAGGCATTCCAACAATGTCAGAGCTAATTTTACCAATAAAATGCAAATAATTGCCATTAATCGAAAGCGGAAAAGTTGAAACGGACGCGCAATAGAAATCGCAACGGAATGATGGAACCAATGATGACGATGATGATCGAAATCTGAGCTGAGTCGCATGGATGGCGCTGTGCTGACCATCATCTTAATCGGCATCGGGTTTAGTATAACCTCTTCGCCCGATCCTGGCTGATGCAGATCTTTGAGAAGTAGGAAGCAGACAGGACGGTCGCGGTCGTTTGGCCTGCACTGCTGCGGTATTCCTTATGCTGTGCCACACAAATATCGAATTGGACATGTGACTTGCGATTTTGACTGTTTTTTTAGCCAGAAGTCCAATGGGGCCAATAAAGAAACACAAGAACCGATTGCACTTAGCATCAGAAGGACTGTGGTGGCGGTGGCGGTGGCGGCGGCTATCGAAATGTTCGGCGCACCTCATTAGTTATTCTGACGAGAATCATCGTCGGTCGGTCGTCTGGTTTTCTACAAAGTAGATTCGAGAATCCAGAGGACTTGTTCTCCCTCTGGCCTCTGGGCTTAGATGACAGTTTTTGTGGTCCAATTCAAATGTCGTGTAGCTATCACCGATTTTTGTTGCCATCGGAACAAGATAAAATGTCATCTCATGCAAAACACACAAGCGCACCACAGCGATGAATGAAACTTGTCATCCAATTACGAATATTTTTCTTTGGTCTCGACTTGGCCGGGGCTTCCAGAGTCCAACCACTTTTATTCGGTGTTTTTTTTTGTTTTGTCGAATCCAACTTCAGGTGATTGGCAATCAGCTTGGGGAGATACCAGACGGCTGAAATGTCGGAAGTGTGCTTTGCTCGATGAGAGATGTTGAATTGGAATTAATTTTAGAATATTCGATGAATAGCTAGCTACAATGTGTTAGCAGTCCATCAGAAATGCGGAAGTAATGAAAGGATTTTATCAATCATCAATATCACTTGTTTCATTACATAAACAAACATTTTTACATCTAGGCCACTTGAATGTGCGACCCTTTATAGCGGATTATATTTCAGCTAAAAATAAAATTACTATTAAATAATGTTAAAAATAATAACTCAAAGAATCATGGATTTTTAAGATCAATAGCGGAAATTTGGAAAGAAACTAAACGCGCCATGCATCGCAGCGTTACATTTGTTGTCAAGTATTCTACAAACGCTAAGACGGTCTTTTCTGTCATAATGCAATATTGTAACGTAGCATAGTTGTTGTTTTGATAACCACTTATACAAAATACAAACTCTAATCACCATCAACGACTAAAAAGTGTGCAGTGTGTTTGAACTTAACAAACAGGAATTTCCTCAAAGCTAGAATATTGGTCAATATGAGTTGAGTATGAGTATAGCTCTTCGAGTTCAGGTATAGATACAAAACATAACATACCTACTTATATTATTGCACACTTCTTCTTCTAAATAGCGTCTTAAGCATTTATAAGATGCAAACGGGAATCTCTTAGCTGTATACTTAAAAAGACAGAAAATATGCAAATTTTGAATAAATATGCAACTATTGACGGGCGAGGAAAAACATACAATCCCCTGAATCCCGAACTGGGTTATCTTAATCAAATGAATGTGACAGTTTGCAGCATGGATTTATATAATTCTACCGTTGATTTGGTTATTTGCAAAATTTTTCTAAAGAATTATTTTAATTTGCATAGATTTAAGTGAATTTAAACTTCTTTTATTTGCTGTGAAATGCATGTAATTTTGTATGCATGCTGATGCTGAATAGTTAAGCTATTAAATTCCAAATAAGGCAATAAGCCAATTGAACATGATAAACATTTTAAAGAGTCAATAAGTAATATTGGGCAATTCTTTTGCTGTGAAGAGTAATTTTGAAAGGAGAGAAAACTTTTTAAGAATTTTTTTTTCAAATACAGGAAATGTGATTTTACAAATAAAAACCGGTACCATCTTTATTTGAAGAAACAAATACAAATTATTGAATATTTCTTTGGTTACAGTTCTGGATCTTTACATTTGATTTTATAGTTTTTGTAATCTTTCCCGGCAGATTTCCGACTTCATGACCACAAAATTAAATATTTACCTGCATTCATCTCCCTCACAACTACCTGAGAATAGACAAATAGTTGTCAAAAATTAACCACTAATGGATAACATTTGAAAAAGTCTTAAAACAATCGTAGGAGCCGTTTTTGAGAAAAAAAAATATTTCCTTAACGGTTTTTTAACACTTTTATTAATGGAAAGTGCCGATATTTTTTTCAGAGAAATATTTTTTTTCTCAAAATATTTTAAAAAGTGTTAAAAACTTTTACATACTGAGTTTTATAAAAATCGACTTTGTAGTTTTCAAAAAATGTAAAGTTCATATTTTTTTTTGAAAATCAAATATTTTGAAAACTATACCTATTGTCATTTTTATAAAAACCAAAATATATTTTTTTTAAAAATTTTGAAAAGCTATTTATACATTGTTTAAAATCCACTATATAAAAAAATGAAATCATATTTACTGTTTTGAAGAAAATAAAAATACGGTGCTTTGGGAAGTTGCATTTTAAAAAGTGGTTTCCCACACAAAGGTGACCTTTTATCTACTGAATGAAATGTATTAAGTTTTTTTTTTAAGAAAAGTGTTGGAGCCGTTTTTTAGAAAAATAAGATTTTTTTTTAAATTTTAGGAACCGTTATTTTAGTTCTAAAAAATAAAAAAAAAAACCTGTGGACAGAGTCCCCAAAAGGAACTATGTAGTAAATAGGAGATAGACAGACAGACAGAATTGTGAGACGCATTTTTTCTTCTTCTCTATCATCGAAATGATAAGTCTGATCAAAATCTCAGACCAAAACGAAATTTTATTTGTGGAATAATTTGTACACAATATTATTTACAGTTTTTAAAAGCTTATAAAAAAATCATTAATGATACCTCTCAAAGAATCATGTTTTTATGATATTCGATATTTTTGGAAACGGTTTGACTGACTTTAATAATTTTTAAACGTATTTAGATACTTTTATGAAATAAGAGTATTGTTTAAAAAAATGTTTTAAAAAATATTTTTTGAATTAACAAAGAAATAATCCTGAAATGGCATTGTATAGAGTTTTCGAAACAAGGAATCAAAAGGTTCTTAAAACTTTCTAGAATACAAAAAAATATTTTACTTTTATGAAAAAAATATTGATATCTCCATACAAATTAAAAAAAAAAACTGTTAAAAACAAATTGCATGTCTGGGTCGGACGTACTTGTTCTTATGCTAAGGGCACTGATGGCTTAAGAAAATTATATGTAAAGAAATGGAAATTATGAGAGAAAAATGTTTAAAACCATGAAATACGATATTTAAAAAAACTAAAAAAAGCTTCGTTGAGAGTTTGAGATGAATGAAATGAGTGCTTTCTAAATTTTGTATTGAATATTATGTATTGTATCGACAAAAAAAAATTTAAATTGGTTTTCTTAGAAAATAATTTTTTATATATAAAATTCTTAAAACATTTTTTGGCATCCAGGCATGCAAATCTTAAGTATTTATTTGTGTGCGTAGAAAAACTAGATTTGAAAAAAAATTTAACCCGTTTTTGAAATATCGAATTTTCAAAAAAAAAATTAAAAATTTTTTTTTTTTTAAATTATAAAACATTTTTTTTGGAAAATTTTGATAATATCAAATCAATATTATCTAATCTTATTTGAAATTTGTATATACAAAATGTATGTTAATCCATTTGGCCAATAATGAGAAAATTCACAGTAAGGAAACACATTCTTGACTGGTACTGTTAAATGTAGCTAAGTGCATAATTGTATAATTTTTTGTAGTAGATCTTATTAATTCCAGTATATGGAATAATTTTAATCAAAATTGTAAGAGTTGTTTTTGAGGAAAAAATACTTTCCTTTCTAATTTCTTTTTACTTTTTTATTTTGTTTTTTTTTTCATATATGTACATTTTTTTTCTAAAAATATTTTAGAGAGTACTAAAAAACTCTTAAGTATCAAGTTTAAAAAATATCGATCATATCGTTTTCGAAATATTTTATTTAAAAAAAAAAATGAAACATTTTTTTTTTTAAATCCAAAAAAAAATTTTTTTAAATTTAACTAAGTACTGTAAAATATTTATAATTTTTGGAAGCCTTTGTATACAAAAATTATTGAAATCAGTCTGACAGTTTTAAAGAAAATGAAAAAAATGGTTCCTTGGGTACCATTGAAAAAAAAAACTTTAAAAATTGTATAAAAGAATCTGACCTGGAACAGAAACTTATAAATTAATTTTACGAAAATCTATGGATTACCAGTTACTAAAAGTAACTGACCTTTAGAGACTCTTCAGATGGTCCTGGCCATGACCTTGAAAACTTTTAAAAATTCAATAAAAAAATCTATGACTGTCCAATTACTGTAACAAGCTGGCCTTTTTAATAGATTAGAGATCTTTAAGATAGACACAATTTTAGCAAATTTCTCAAAAAATGAGGTGCAAAAAATCGCAATGACCTTGAATTTTTTTTTTAAATTAATTGAAAACTAGTTAAAAATATGTATGGTAGACCAATTACTGAAAATAGCTGATCTTTTTTGATCATGAAGTGGCCTTTCAAATGAAATACTTATTTTTTTGGAATGACGCAAATGAGGTGCCAAAAGTTGAAACGAATTTAGAAAACTCATAGAAAGCCTTTAGTACAAGTTATCTAGGGCTGAGCAATTTCTAGGTCTAGTTGACCTTTTCTGACCAATTACTGACCAATTAAATGGCATTCTCAAATATCAAATTTCCTATACATGAAGTGCTAAAGGTCCAGAGCCAAAAGAAGCCTTTACTAAAAGTAATTTATTGATTTTTTTTAAGAAAAGTTTTGGAGCCGTTTTGAAGAAAAATGCGATTTGGTAAAATTGGTTAAAAATTTGTATGGCATGTACCGTTAAGTCTGGTGCTAAAAAAAATAAAGTGACAAGTTTGAAGAAAATCGATCGGGCCGTTTAGGCTGGAGACGAACAGACAGACAGACACGCAGATAGGCAGAATTGTGCCACCCACTTTTTTGATGTTCTCGATCATCGTTATGTCATGTTTGGTTGTTTTCTCAATTTTTTTGTCCAAAATTTGCCTTATAGCACCTACTTATGTATATCGCAATTAAAGATCTTATTTTTCTCAAAAAAAACTTCTACGATTTTGATAAAATTTTGTTGGTGTGTTCAAAACACTTGAGTAATTTTGGAAACAATTAGTTGATCATTAGGTAGTTGTGAGCCTTTTTAATTTTGTCAAAATACTTTTTTCCCTTACAGTTTTTAGATATCATTTCTTATTTCAAAATCAAATATGGTTAGTACCATTATATGTATATTTTAGAAAGTGCAAGAAATTTTTTTTTTTTTCAAAACAATTTTTTCAACTTATGAACTTTTCAACAGCCGAGCGAAATTAACGACAAAAAATTTAAACGAACCCTTTTTCAATGTTCAGTAAGAAGTATATAAAATTTTATGATTAAAATTAGTGTAAAAAGAAATGACTTTAAGGACCCGTTGTAAAAACGTGTTTTAAGCTTTGATCTGTGGTTCAGAAATTTAAAATTTCTAATTTCTGTGAGTTATAGAGGTAAAATTGTAATTCAAGGTAGTAGTTGGTTATTATAACAAACTTGAACCTTGAACAATCGTTGAACCTTATTTAACCCTCCGAAATCGTTGATTTAAAATAGCTAAACCACGGATCATAATCTAAACCATATTGTACAGTTGGCCTTATGTAAAATGCTTGCAACCCGTTAAGATAAATCCCTCTAGAACGGTTCATTGCACGAAAAAAATCGCTTAGTCTTTCTTATAAAAGATTGAGTAACTTTTCTCCTTCTCTTACAGATTCGATCAAAGAAAAAAAGAGACCATTTAGCTAATTTTGCAAAACTTTGAGCTGCGGTGTTAAGCTAAGAAAATAGAAGTTAGAGTGATGCTTTTTTATTTGTTTTCAGCTCAGGTAGGTCAGCGGAGTCCAGGTCCAGGGTTAAACCGTAGAAAGCGAAAACTTGGTATTTAGAGAGTTCAGAACTCTTGTTCCAAAGCATAAATTATTGTTTATTTATGGATAACTTAACAAGGTATTTCATTTAATTTTACAATATTCTCGGTCTTACTTAATAAACTAACAAAGTATTTCATATACACTAATGGCGAGATTAATTCCCTCACCCTGCACAGATCTTAAGGCAGCGAAATTTAGGAAAGAATCCCTAGTCTTTTAACAACAACAGAGTAATATTACGGCGGATAGCTGAGACGTCTACGGTTGGGATAGAGTCCCTAGTCTGCAGTGAAAATACAGTCGGAGGTTAAGACAGCGATGGTTGGGATAGAGTCCCTAGTCTAAACTAATAGCGGTGAAGAAGATTATGCTAAGACAGTAAAGGTTGGGATAGAGTCTCTAGGCTTAGCTTTTCGGGCGAGGTTAAGACAGCAATGGTTAGGATAGAGTCCTTTATTTTAACGATGACGATGAAGAAGAGAAGCCTTAGACAGCGTAGGTTGGGATAGAGTCCCTAGTCTAAGCTTCTCGGAAGCGTTAGTAGGTTAAGAAAACGAGAGTTGGGATAGAGTCCCTAGTCTAAAGTAATGATAAAGGAGAGGTAGAACAGAAGGGGGTTTCAACGGCGGAAGCCAAAAAGTTTTGAAGCTACTAGCTGGTATTGATATCCAGCAGTGTGCTTCGTTATTAGTTTTACATTTATAGGTTTGAGATGGCTCTTTAGCTTGTACACTTGCTGGGCACTATATCACACGATGGCAAGAAGAATCTGATTTTGATGAATTTGCTACTTTTACTTGTTGTTTTTGCTGCCTGAACCAAATATGTATTGTAAAATCCACGAACGAACTGTATTTGCTGAAGTCGTCAACTGTTGGTGTGTGTCCTCTTTTTAAGTTTGCGTGAGTGCCTTGGAGGTATGCAGCATTTGTTGGTTACTCATTGCGTCAACTGCTTCGTAGAAGATAGCTTAGTGGCTGGTTCCTTACCAGTTTATCTGCAGATGGTATTAAGTACTTATCCAGGGGAACTACTTTGGCTTTAGAGTAAAGTTGTTCGTTCTTGAAATGCTTACGCCGCGGATGATCCTCAAATTTTTCTGTCGAATATTTGCAGTTCCATCATAGCTGTTTTGGAGATGGTGAACCCAACTGGGAAGCTGTAACTGATAATTGGTCTCAGAAGTTGATTATAGATTAAAATTTGTGTCTCCTGGCTTAGCCCAGTTCTTTTTTTTTATCAGCGGGTAGAGGCTATGGAAAGCAAAGTTTTCCTTTTTGAGTACAGAACGTGAATGTGGGTTGAATCTCAACAGCTCGTTGATGTTGATGCCTACATACTTGGAGCTACATTTGTCTGGCAATCTGGTACCATCTAGGAGTGCTAGGGTGATGCTTCTGAAGCTTCCAGCTGAGTGACCACGTACCCTCTGGTTCTCTGAAGCAAACAAGCCCTGATTTGGATGAGTGATCCGTATACCCCATTTGGTGTAAAACTGAAACAGTTTGCGGATGTGTGCCTCAACTTCTCGGACAGCTATCAATGGAGAGAACTATGAGCAATATGTTAGTGAGTCATCAGCGAAGAGAAGGTTCTCGCATTCACTTGAAATTGGTTGGTCAGAGGTTATGATGTACAACATCATGAAAAGGGGTCCAAGTTTCAACCCTTGGGCAACTCCAGCCCTGATGCTCTTCACTGTCGATTTACAGTTCTCCAGTTTCACGAAAAAATTCCTGGAAGGAAAAAAAAGAAAGAAAATATAATTTTGATTAGTGCTAAAAGAGAGCCTAGTATGTGGAGACTACTACTAGATATTCGAAAAAAATGCGCTCTAATTGGTCATCAATTTAATGGTGAGCTAATTTAATTAGATTTTTTTTCGAGGTAAAAGAGCGATTTTTGGACTTCATTTTGGAGATATTGGCAAAAAATAAATACCCTCTGAAAGGCGTGATAAAAGGTCAACAAGTTTCATTAATGGGTCAATTTTTTTTAATGATTTCTTAAAGTTTTTGTTTTTTTTTTAGATCACAAACGATTTGTGGCACCTCATTAGTGGGATATTCACAAGGGAAGTATACTGATGGGCCACTCAATCTATATGACCTTTTATGACCAATTAGTTGACACGCTCTTTTTAAATGCCTTTGACAAAAAAAAAACTGTAAGAATTCGTAACCAACAAATCTCTGGCAGACCAATTTCTAAGACTAATTGACCTTTTTTTTGCCCAACTACTGACCAAAATGATGGCATTCTATTTTTGCGAATATCCCATATATGTAGGTATATGAAGTGCAAAGATCCCAAAGCCTTCTTTTTTTATCGGTTAACTCACTTTATTAATTTATCGTTTAACTCACTTTATGATAAGTGTCAAGCTAGCAATGAAATATCAACGAATGGGTAAGTTGATAGTTTGCTTAAATTAGTCCTTAATCAAATGGTAAAATTTCAGTTTGGTCATGAAAATTTGTCTATTTTATGTTGGTGCTTTGCTATAGCTTGAAGTTAGCAAAGCACCACCTCAAACAGGGATAACAACTGCTTACACCGAATGGTTTATCGCTAAATAATTTATTTTATTATTAGTCATTAATCAGTTGTGACAATTTGGAATAAAAACATTAATTTCACTAAGCAAATAAAACAAGGATAAATACCGTTCTTAAAATTATGAAACCAACTTTTCAAACTTTAATTACTTAATTAATTTCTAATCCTGATTATCATCGGTTTGTTTATTTCCAACCAACCCATACACTTGCTTCGATCTTCAAAGAGTCTCTATAAATTCTTAATACGAGGCTTATATTATAGTTGTGCGCCATCGGTATCTTCGTTACAACGCGCCATGCTATTGCTGTGTCCATCATAAACACATATGTATGCCTATGTTTTTCATTTTCGATTACATCTAACAAAACCAATACCAACCATACCCATTTTATAGCAGCATTATAAATTAATTCAATTACGCCCTCCCCCAGATTCGATAGCGAAGAAGCTGCACACCGGATAACAGTGGTGGTCTCTCTCTCTTTACGGGTTCCCACATTGCACCTGGAGATCCTTGGTGTCGGATTTCCCAGTTATGATGATGCATAGTCCTACCAACTCTTTTTGCACCATTGCACATTGGGATTTTTGTCTGTTTTTCTATTTTGAGTATAGATGCCGCCACGGTAGTTGTTGGTTGCATCCCCAATTACAGTAGAACAGCTTTAATACTCAGGATAAATTTAACCAAAAATAATTGTGAGACATGATTAAACACAAAAAAGTGGGCGTTTTTGTGGGCGTTATTACCTAAGAGGATATTATCTTATTTTTAAAAACGTGTTTTTAGTTACTTTTTATGAACAAAATGTTTTTGAAAGTGGATTTGGAAGTACACTACTGATGTAGCCTGGAACCAAAGTCGTAATGGGCCATTTTATAAATTAGGAAATTTGCAAACTTTGTACGTGCAGGACCTAGTTCCTAAAAATCAAAAGCGATCGCTATAGCCCACTGCATCTGTGTATGTTAGTATCATTTAATGTTCGTGGTTTTACCACCCATTTTATTTATTTTTTTCAACAGTTTCCCATGAACTTCATTTACCATCGAAATTTTTTTCCTATTCTTTAGTTAGTTCGAAAAGTCGTAACTTGAACATAGGGAATGGTTAATTTATTACCAATTTTTAAATTATTCTGTTCCACTGTGCATCCGTCTACGTTGTCGACCGGTCGACACCTCCGCCACCGCTGCCACTGCCGTAGTAATGTCTGCCGAACAATATTTATGTGGGAGTCAACGCCTGCTTTGGAGTCTGGAGTAGCTGAATGCATCCGCCGAACCTGTTTACTTATAGAAGGGAACGAGGGCAATAGGAATGACGACAATCAAGCGAATTTTGTTTGCCGTTATAGAGCTGTGTGTGTACCGCAAGAATCCTTAATAACTTTCTATTTGTAAGATTGTCACGTGATTAGCTGACCCGCAGTGTGATTTAGTTGGGGATGATAATAATAATAGTTAAAGGTAGGTACCGGGTAACTGTTTACGAACTTGTGGAATATGGCCCGTATAATTTCCGCAGTATGTATGGTTGTTAAAATGACAAGAAATATACGGAGCAGATAATTTATTCCTGACATCACCCCCACAGGATTTAAGTTAATCTTCTACAAATGGCACTATCGACCACGTCGCGTCCATCGTCGTCGTTGTTGATGCAGTCTTCATCGAATACTCGTACTTTAACACATAATGAGAGCCAAGATTAGATTATTTTGCATCTTCAGCAAGTGTCAATGAGCACAGTATATTGAAGCTATAAGCATTTAATATGGACTTAGTAGGTGAAGCTATATGGTAGTCGTAGTTGTGGTGTTATGTGAAATTGTAGTTATTTCACGGCTTATGGACGTGATTAATTAAGAGATTTTTGATATTTAAGGCCAACTTAATTTATTATTTTCAAAAAAATTGACCTTGTTGTTGTGAAAACATCGATAGTTTCCAGAAATATTAAGAGGTACCTACTTTACTTCCTCTTGTAGGTATATATCGGGTTGTTCAATAAGAGCGCTACAAAAGTTTTTTTTTAAATAAAACTAAAACGGTTTTCGATATGAATGAATTTTTTTATTCCTGCGAAAGTACGTTTGATGCCATTATGTATGGAACTCGATTTCTTTTGCATCACCACTACGAGCACGCTTGAACCCAATTTTCGACTGTTTTCAAGCATAAATCGGCCGATACTGCTGTAATTTCACGTTCGATATTCGTAAGAAGTTCATCAATCGTCCCTGGCTTGTTGGCATAGACCATATACTGGACATAGCCCCACAGGAAATAGTCTAAGGGTGGCAAATCGCACGACAGAGGCGGCCAAGCAACTTGACCATTTCGTGAGATAGCACGTTCTCCAAACTTGGTTTCCAATAAATTGATTGTGACATTCGCTGTGTGGCTTCTGGTGCCGTCCTATTGGAACTACATGTCCTCCAAGTCCATATCTTCCAATTGGGGCCAAAAATATTCGGTTATCATTGAACAGTAGCGATCCCCATTCACAGTAACGTGCCGGTCTTGATCATTACGGAAGAAGTAGGGTCCAATGATGCCGCCGGCCCATAAACCATACCAAACCGTAATTTTTTCGGGATGCAATGATGACTCATAAAGTACGTGTGGACTGCTGCCTGACCAATTCCTCATATTTTGTTTATTGACGAAGCCATTCTGCCAGAAATGAGCCTCATCGCTGAAGATGATTTTTCGATGAAAATCCGAATCATTTTCAAGTTGTTGCTCAGCCCAGTTCACGAACATACGACGCTTCTGGTGATCAAGTGGCTTCAGTTCTTGTTTCAATTTAATCTTGTAAGGATGTAGGCCAAGATCTTTTCGCAAAATTCACCACAACGACGTCACAGAGATGAGAACGACGTGTGAGAGACACATTTGGGATTTCTGCATCTGAAGCCTCAGCCGCAGCAATATTCTCGACACTACGGGCACTTCTTTGTCGCACTGGCATGGGAACATTCTGTACTGTGCCTGTGGATTCAAATTTTTCCACTAGACGCTCAATTGTTGATCTGCTAGGACGATTATGACGACCATAAATTGGAAGTAGCGCTCTTAACGTTGAGGCCTGACTCCGAATTTCGGTAGTAAATTTTAATAATCTCGGCTCGTTGTTTGCTCGTATATCTTTCCATCATGAAATGGCAACCCTTACTGAAGAGAAATGTCAAAAGAGCGGCAAGAAATATGGCGTCGTTTGCTGTCCCTGTTGAAAAACCTGGTACTATTGGAACAATATTATATATTCAAGGCTTTTAATTTTTAAATAAGTGGTTGTTTGGGGCATAAAGCATATTTTAAAACCGAAAATGCTTCTAATTTCACCCTTGCATTTCTTAGATAATGTTCAAATTGGCAATTTTTCAATATGTTTGGTATAACTTGGAAACTAAGCAGAATTTGGCACTTGAAAATGTTTTTTTTTGTCAATTTTAGTGTTCTATCGAGATGGGTGATTGCATTGGCGTTACTCGGATTTTGTCCTGGTGGGGAGGAGGAAAATAATTTGTGTAGTGGCCAAATTGTACCACGGTTTTGACATCATTTTCAACAAATCTTCACCTAAGGTTGTTTTCTCCAACAACTCATACCAAATAATTCTGTACCTTGTTCCCAAAGGGCCAATGTCCAATTTGTTGATTTTTGAGAAGTGGAAAATTTAGCTTTGTTGTTTATTAAAATTCTCACAACTTTTGAATTGTCTATATTGGCCCTTATTACAGTCGTAGAAAATCTTCCGCTTAATCAAATATTTTATACCAGGTAAATATTGTACATGGACATTGAAGCTTTAAGAACCAAGGAAGAGAGTTACACTGTGTGACAAATTTTTGATTTTTGTCTCTAACATGAAAAAAAATTCGAATATGTCACGATTTTGAGATATTCGATCTAAAATTTTGGGTAATATTGCTCGAAATTAATTTCTTCAGAAATTATTACATTTTAAGTTGGTAACATTCGCCTTAAATTAGGTCGTTTAGTGGGTATGGGGAAACAGCAAAAACAAGCCAATAGCTATTCAATCAGCGCTTGAGTCCCAATGGATGCATTTGCATAATTTTTTACATTTTTTTCCATGCTGCGTTATTAAATTTTAGTAGCAAACTTCAGATTAACATTGCGCATCCCCGAAAACATAATTCAGGGCAAAAAAAACTATACCTACCACTATTGTGTTTATTAATATGGTAATGAACTTATAAAAGGAGCATAGATATAAAACCTTGAAATTCTAAAATTACAAAATTATGTCAATTCGACAATTTTTTTACTCAGCAAGATAATCGATGATATGATTGACATCTATTATAATCGATTGTTCCAAGCACTGATCATGGCTAAAGCTATCATGCTGTTTCAGTGGATTGTTTAACTGTCCCCTTTGCCCCATCTCCCGTTGGAAGTAATGAGATAAATATTAAAAAGAATGAAATACGAACAAAAATTACTTTTTCGTATTTAATTTTTTTTTTAACTAAAACCGTCCGAGGGGTCTTAAAACTCAATTTTAGAAAATGTTCCAAAGAAAAAATTAGTTCTTTCCAAATCCTTTACAATGGTGGATCTTGAACTTTAAAAAAAATTCCGACACACTTAATGTTTATTATGCATATAAATAAAATTTCGTAGAAAATTGTCAACCAATTTTTGAGTTATTAAATTTCCAAAAAGAATCATTTTTTAATTCTAAAACTTTAGTTTTGAAAATTTTTACATGCAATATTTTTTATTCTTATTAGAAATTTGTATATTAAAAATAAAAAAAACTAAAATTAAAAAACATTATATACTCGTAAGAAGTACTATTAATAGAGAAACTGTTTGTAATTTTTATAATTTTTCGAACTAATTTTAGCATACAGGAAAAGTTTTATAAAAATCGTAGAAGCCGTTTTTAAGAAAAGATATATTTTCCTAAACGGTTTTTTAACATTTGTATGTAAGGTACCCTTATCTTTTCATAAAGAATTTTTTTTTTAAATACTTTAAAAAAGTTTTGAAATTACCGAGTTTATTAAAAAATCGAATATGTTGTTTTCAAAATTTGTGCTTTGAACATTTTTCAAAAATTCAAAAAATATTTTTTTTGAAAATGTTGGTAAGAAAAACTATTTATAACGCTTAGAAGCTTCTGCATTCAAAAAAGAAAATCGAAATAAAAAAATGGCTTTTTGAAAGCTTAACCATTATATTAATCATTTTTTGAAAAATTGTTTCTATCAAAAGGTAGCCTTTACTGAAATAAATTTATAATTTATTTTTCTTTTCTAAGAAAAGTTGTGGAGCAATTTTTGAGAAAAATAAGCTTTGTAAAATTTGTAAAAAAAATTATAGGGCAGGTCCCGTACCTAAAAAAAAATTAAGCTTTTTTAAAAGTTCAAAAACTTCTTTTTCTCAAATTTGCATAATATATTTTTTTAACCCTACTTGAAATTTGTATATATGAAAATTAATCTGAATCTGTTCAGTTGGTAATGAGCAAATTCAAAATTAAAAAAAAAACTTAATATTGCATAATAGTCAGGTGAATGTACGGGGAAATATGGGGCTTACCCCGGACAAATTGTAACAAAATTCATTTGCTGTTAGGTTCAATGACTCATGCCAAAACATGAATCCAAAAATAGCCACATTGTATTTATGCATGTGCAGAGTGTTTTGCATACAATACAATACATAATGATGGTTGCAACGAAGAAAAAAAATCATTTTACAGTGGGGTCTTATTGCCCCCCGTTTTAACGGGAGGCGCAATTAAAAAAAATCATTTAAATTAGAAATAAAATGCACGGCTGGATCGCACGTACCGGCTCTTATGTTCATGTTGCTTTGAATTCAAAACTTTTAAAAAATGAAAGTAATTATAAGAAATTTAAAAATATAGAAAAAGCGTTTAGTTCGTTCTCTTAATTGTAGAAACAACGAGTTAATTGGCCACCTAGATCGTGCGATTTGACACCATTAGATTATTTTTTGTGGGGGTATGTCAAGGCTAATGTCTATAGGGACAAGCCCGCTTCGATTGACGCACTGGAAGCCAACATCCATGCATTCATTCGTGAGATACCGGCCGATATGTGTGAAAGAGTATGCCAAAATTGGACTCAGCGGATGGGCTACCTGAGACGCAGCCGCGGTCAACATTTGCATGAAATTATCCTTAAACATTTCCTATCCAAAGGTATAGCCTTTATTGAAATAAAAAATAAGCGAATTTTTTAAGGAAAAAATTGTGAAGCTGTTTCAGATAGGGCTGGCCATGATACCATAAAAGTCTTGCTATCGTTTGGTATCGGTATCGTAAACCGTAACAATACCGAGACGATACCAACCGATACCGTATTTTTTGGACCGAAACTTATCGATACTGTCGATAGTATCGTTTGGTATCGGCAGAAAATAATGATTTTTGAATATTATTATTATTATTAATTTATTTCAAACAAACAATGTATGCAATAATTTCTTTTACAACTGCCCACTGCCACGCCCATTTAACCTATGCTGCCAGATTTGGTTCTTTTAAGTGAAAAATTTTCTAGTGAAATTTAAAAAAATATTTGTTTGCATTGTTTTCCTGTGAACTAATGACTAATTCTGGTTTTCAAATAAGACCAGACCTAAACCAGACGAGACTGATACCGATACCGAGACGAGACTTTGATAAATGAAACAAGACTGAGCTATACGAGACCGATACCGAGACGACATTTTTTGATTTTGAGACGATACTTACAAAAGTATCGTTTGGTTTGGTATTGTAGCCAACCCTAGTTTCCGAGAAAAATAAACTTCTTAGCCTTGTCAACGAAGGAAAACTAAATGCCCACAGGTATACCATATTAAAAGTCGCTAGCCCAAGGCCACGAGCTTTAGGCAGTATAGTGACCAAAGAGGATCCTTAACCCCCCTCCTGTCTGAAGCACGTGGCCCTCGGCTGGGGAATTTTAGTATGTTATACCTGGAGGTCACCTCTGCCATATAAAATAAAAACCATGATAAATTGCATTTCGTCGGAGAGTAAAGCGGCTAACTCCACTTTTTTGTAAACCACTTCAAAAATTGCTAAAAATACAAAAGTCTATCAAATCTTTTCAATTGCACTGAATTTGGCAATAACGAGTGTTGAAAAATATTTAATGTAATTTTGATTTTATTCAAGTAATGCGAACACTTTGTTTTAAAAATTTGTTTGTAAAAAATGCTAAATAGGAGTTAGCTGCTTTACACTCTAAGCCGACGATTTATTTGATAATTTTGAGTCTTCATTGTCTGGGCTATTTGTAAAATTGCTAAAAAAGATTTCTTTTAGGAGCCGTATTTTGTTTTAAAAGAATAAATTAAAAAAAAACTTGTGAGTATAATCACCACTATGTACCAAGTTCTAAGAAAATCGATTTTGCCATCTAGGATGTAACCGAACGAACAGACAGACACCGACCGACAGACAGAATGGAACATACCCACCTTTTTCGTCTTCCCTATCATCGTAATGACAAATCTGATCAGAATCTCGAGTGTAGTTTAGTTTAAGAATGCATAAGTTGCCATATACTTAGTACCTACCTATATCGCAAGTAAAAAATGTTAATGCAATACTTAAGTGAAGATTGTGACCCCACCCCAAGTCAGGAACCACCTTTGGACCTTTGGAAGTTGTTTCTGTTTCCATGTGTTTTGATGCGCCTCAAACTTTCTAATAGAAACACTATGAGATTTACCAGTCCGGACTCAATCTTTATGGTCAATGATCATACAATGCTGGTCTGGTCACTCCGGAAAAATATTCCAAGTGTGTCAAAAGTCTTTTAATTGAACCTGTCAAATTGTTAAATGAAAAACTCAGTTCAGATTAATACTATTTTCAGCTTAGTAAAATTCTTTTTTTCAATTGAGTTTTTTTAATATTCTTATCTTCCAAAACCCAAAAATAGCTATTTGGAATTAACTGTGCGTAATACATTGTTGCATGGATTTAACGGTATTTTAAGAATACATTTTAAAATTGATTGCACTGATTGTCAAAGTACGTATAGGCAAAAGCTTGCTATCACAATAATTGTTCGTAAAATTCTAAAGACGAACAGAAAACAAGCTAATTAAAAAGCTGTTTCCATCGACTGATACCTACTCACATAGCGAAATTCTTAAACTATGCGCCTAACTAATTTCTTACCTCTGTAGAATGAATATACCTAATTACTACACCATCTGACCTTTTCAAAAGATATTATCTCTCTTTCTCTCTCTCAACAAGGATTTTTAATTTGAATAAGAAAAATCTTCTCTGCCAATGTCGATGTCACATGGAATTTTGCAAAAAATATTCAAAATATTCTACAAATAATTCTAACTAGCCAGTATATGTATGTCCCAGTGAACACAACAAACCTTTACCGTCCATTGTCGTGTTAACAGAACTCTATCGCATAACAATAAAGTACGCCATTTACCGCACCATGATCCTCCGAACCTTTGGGGAAATATAGGAAAAAGACACAGCATCCAGAAGATATCCTCATTTCTTGTGTACTTAAACGGGATAAAAATTATTTAACAGCACTTACCACCACCTTCACCTATACTCAATGTCCATATGGGCACACATCCATTTCGGGGGAATTATCTTGGCACCGAATCACATTTCTCGCCATTTTTGTGTTCCTGCTTCCAAATCACATGCATTCCTAGTAGTAGTTGCCATATAGTTGCATCATATGTGTGGAGAACCTTCAAAGGCTGGTCAATTTTTGTTCAGTTTTATTTTTTTTTTAATATTCCCGAGGATGTTGATAGGGAAGGTGGATATTACAAGTTAGCTTGTTTGCTGGAGTTGTTTTTTTGAGATTAGATTGCTTGATTTTTGATAGTTACTTACGTTTTAAGAGTTCAGAACGAAGAGTGATTAGATCCCGATTCCCACCTGGAAAAGTGGCAAGTTCTTGTCAAGTTTACTCAAAGCTCAGAAAAGATTTCGGATGGGGCAAGCTAGAAAAGGCAAACTTGTCAAATATTAGTGAGGCCCTCACTAGGGAAAACATTTAAGATGAGTCTTTTTATCCCATTAAAAATACCCATTATCCCATAAAAAAAAATATTTTATTCCCATGACACAATAGTAAGAAAATTTAAAATTTATAGACTTTATTCATTTTCAACAACTGAATTGCAAAATAGATAGATCAGTAGCAAGACTGATAGATCGCTAGGCCGAAAGGCTTAAGCATTAAGTTATGTCTAATTGGGGCCAGTAAGTTAGTTATAAGATATTGATAAGTAGGCTATTTTTTATGAATTTTCGTCTAGCTTTAAGATAGTTTTAAGAGAATGGAAAAATAAAAATGAATTCATAAAAAAAGAGTGATGGACTCGTAATCAGAAGATCGCAGGATCAAATCCCAGTCAAGACAACTTTTTTTTTTGTCTTTCCAGGCAAAAGGTTCTCTAATGGGCAAGGCCCTAGGGAAAATCGATAGCTACCCTTACTAGACCCTTACTAGCATCAATGTAGGGCCTCGTTAAAAACTAGATTATTTTTTCAGGTGGGTAAAATTTTCGATTACAAACACCAACAATGATTATCTTCCAGTTGCAATAACCATTGAACAGACTTGCCCTTAATATGCTTACGGAAAGCGAATAATCACCAAGAACAAGCACCAACTACAACAAACTTTTTACCGGAAATATCAGTCAATTTCAATAAAACCTATTTGCTGGGTCAAAAAAGTCAGAAATTTGTATTCCTGCTGAAATTCACCTTACATGTTTTGCTTTGAAAGTGAAATATATGAGTATTGTAGCAGCTTTAGCCCGCCGTTTCCACCCTCAATATTCTTGAATATTGTATTGCCCTGAGTTTTTTTTCCAGGAATCAATGACAGCACAACTTCTCTCGACTGAGACGACTACGACCGACCGACGAAGGCACTCGATGTGTGACAACAAGGAACTCTCAACTCTGAAGCTGCAAGCTATAGAGAAACTCTGCTGTAAAAACCAATGCTGTTCGCTAGGTTTTTGGGCGAAACATGAGTAATCAGTTGTTTGGATAAGATTCGCGCGAGTCCAAAAGAGCGGGATCATGAATAATTTAGTACATTTGTACTCGAAGTACCGTTTCGATGAGGATCAGATAAGGACCTCCACACATGGATTAAAAGCTGGCGGGCGGGCATCGACAGCGGAGGTGGTTTGGCTGTGGTATTGGTGTGGTCAATAGACGAGAGTATTGTATATTGTGTGGGTGTATAGTAGAGCTCTGTACCACGATTCGCTTCAATACTGCTCCGCATTATGTCGTCGCCAACATGGTCACTCTCTGGAGGTGCGAGAATGGGAGTCATGCTATTCCTGGCCGTGGGGCTATCTTGATCGTTCCTCTAGGTTTTTTGTAAGGCATTCCGAACAGTTTTGTACGGGATCTGTGCTATTAATTCGGACAAGTATTTGTTTACCCAACTCTGTGTATGCATTTTTGGTGACAAGACAATGTGTTTATATGATAAGACGGAGTGGGTTTGTCCTTTGTGATGCGTGGCCAGAACCAAACAGGTAGTTCTTCTGCAGCATTTACATTAAGTCACTATATAATATGTCTGTTGTGGTGGGATGCGAGCCAACAATAGGACAAGCAAAATCAGCAAATTGTAATTTGATATACTTGCCAACTGAATTTTGTCCCACGTATATCATTTGGTTACGCTTCTGTGTTTGCTGATGTGGTTTGTATATTATTATTATCTTATCTTCCACTCGCATGTGTGCGTCGGCCACCCGCCCGGCTGGGTGGTTTGTTTAGGTGTGCCGTGTGACAAAAATAGAATCATCGTTTTGTGGCCAGGCCATGGAGATAAATAAATGTCGCAGATAAAGTATTTAATTTTATTGGTCCCATCAAGCATGAAAAATTATTGAATTTGTGAATATGAAGTGACCGTGGGCGCCGTGGCTTAGTTGGTTAAAGCGCCTGTCTAGTAAACAGGAGATCGTGAGTTCGAATCTCGCCGGGGCCTAGCATACTATGGTGTGCAAGTTAAATTTTTAAAAAACTTAATATTTTAATAATTAATAAAATGAACAACGTTGCTTTATGCAGCTAAGTTTATCCACTATAGGTGCAAACATTCAAGGGGACTGTTCTTTTATTGATTTTTTGAAACCTTATACACATTCAGATAATTGTGTTGGATATAAGAAATGTAGCTTTGAAACGTTCTTTTTTTTTGTTTAAAATAAATAATATATAAATAAATTTGATGGCGCAATAGCTCATGGAGAACAAGGGTCTAGTTACTTACAATAATTCTCAACCATTTGCATGTGCGTTTTATGGGCAGGAATGGGGGGGTCCTACAATTTTAGTGCCGAGTCCGAACGGCATTTATTCATGACAAGAATATTCTTCGAATATTTGTCAGTTCCTCGCAAGAGGCAGTACCTCGAGATCAACGTTTCAGCAGTAATTATTTTTAGACGCAAAATTTTTAATGAAAATTATTGAAGAATTTTAATCGAAATTATTTTATTGGCTCTAATTTATTCAGTTGAAACAATTATTATTGAAATTTAAATAATTGAATATCGATACAGCCTACCTACCACTTTTATCTTTTAACATTTACATTTTGTCATCAGTAAATCTTAAAATAGGTTTTGTTTGCTAAGATTGTTGAACCAACTTTTACTTCACTGAGTTGGATCACCTGAGGAAATATTTTGATGTCACACTGGACAAAGTCTGGCCAGTATCTGAAAATTAAGCTTGTGAAGAGCCCAGTATATTGTTATTTCAAAATAAACTATTAAAATGGACTTCTCTGGCATTCCAAAGAGCTAAAAAACAATAATGTATGTATGTGTTGCGGTAGTTTTTAATTTTTTTTTTCTATTTTCATGCTAATTTTTTTTAATATTCCTTTTGGACAACGGGCAATATTACTCCCCTCCTTAAGTATTTTTACTAGTGATTTAGGTTCGATAGGACAAGTTTTGGATTCTGTCTATCTGTTTGTGGGTCTGGGTCTACACTTCACTTTCAGACACTGAAGCGATTTTCTTCAAATTTGTACTTAATGGTTTTTTGTGATTTTCTAGAGAGAACATTTTGGTGAGCTTTAAAAATAATAGTACTTGTTATATACAACCGTAAGGGAAAAGCTTATTAGTTTCAAAAACGGCTCGAATGATTTTCAGAACAAAAAAAATCAGTTATTACTGTAGGTATTGTGTACTTTTTGGTTAAATTTTGTTTACCAGAACCTGTTCCTGCCATATAGCGATTTTGTTTTGTTTTAGATTTTTTCTTTAACTGTTGATCCGATTTAGATCAAAATTTGTATGCAAAAGCTTCTTTAAAATGTCAATAAAATTGCATAGCAAAATTTAAATCAAAAAAATAAATTTTAGATACAAACTTTTTTTTTGAAAATTCAATATTTTAAAAACGGGTTGATGATTTTTTATAAGTTTAGGTAGTTAATGTATTTTAGAAAATGTTTGAAATTGGCATACCATATAAAAAAAAAAGAATTTACTAAATAAGTATTAAAAAATTATTTTTAAGAAAACTGGAACGATTTAAATTTAATTTTTTCATATATTCATATTGTTTCAAGTTATCAAATGGCATACTTGTTTTTGAGCTTTTTTTAAAAATTATTTTTGTTTGCATATTTAAGAAGTTTTTAAGTTCCCAGCAACTTGAACATAAAAACAAGTACAAGGTGGCGCACGAATCGTGCTACAAAAATAAAACGTAATAACTTTTTTTCTGTGTGAGTAATTTTATTTTTATTTTTATTTATTTTTTTTTTATTTTGTAGGTTACTATTTAGATTTATAAAAATGGATGCTTGGGATACGGAGAAAAGAATTTAGATAGTGCAACGGTACCATGCTTTGCAGTCCGTCATTTCCGTCCAAAGGGAATTTAGGCGGGAGTTTGGCGGTAATTCTCCGAGTAGATGGACCATTATGAGGTTTGTAAACATGTTTGCCGAATCTGGAAGCATCGCACGAAGGGCGTACCATCGAGATCCCAATGTTCGGGTTCAGGATACAATCGCAGCAGTAGCATCTGCAATACAGGCCAATCCGAGCGTTTCGACCCGAAACTTATCGGGGCAAATTGGAGTTAGTAGGCGGTCATTACAACGGATACTTCATGACGATTTAAACTTGTTTCCGTACAAAGTCCAAATTACTAGCAAGTTAAACCATCAGGATTTGCCTGTTCGCCTGGAATTTTGCCAAAAAATGATATCAATGGCCGAAGAAGACAACACATTGATCAATTGTTTGTTCATGTCTGATGAGGCCCATTTTGACCTTAACGGCAATGTAAACAAGCAAAATTGCCGTATATGGAATGAGTCTAATCCAGAAATGCTCCATGAGACGGAACTGCACCCAGAACGAGTCACTGTGTAGTGCGCAGTTTCATCAAGGTGTATTGTCGGGCCGTACTTCTTTGAAGAAAACGGTGTAACCGTTACTGTCAATGGGGACCGTTATTTAAAGATGTTGAAGGAGTTTTTTTACCCAGAACTGCGCCGAAGACGTATACCATTCAACAGCGTTTGGTTTCAGCAAGATGGAGCAACTGCACATATAGCCAGACCAGTTATGGCGGAGCTAAACAAAAAATTCGCAAACAAATTAATTTCTAGGAAGTCCACTCTTCGCTGGCCCCCAAGGTCACCTGACCTGACTGCACCAGACTTCTTTTTATGGGGTTATGTCAAGCAAGAGGTGTATAAAACGAAGCCCAGGAATTTAACTGAATTAAAGCAGTCCATAACGACAATAATTGAGGCGATCCCAACTTCAACTCTTCAGGCCGCAATGAATAATTTTTTGATCAGGTGCCGCATATGCGTGGGAGAGCGTGGAGGTCATTTGCGGTCTATAATCTTTAAAAACAACTAACTATTTAAAATAAAATTTAATTTTCTAACCAATAAAAAAAAAATAAATGAAATACATCGATTAAAAAAAAAAGTTATTTGAATTTCTTATTTTAGCACAATTGGTGCGCCACCCTGTATATGCTTAAAAAAAATCTCTGAGAGTTGTTAATGATAAAAAAGGAACGCCATCTTAGTTCTTGATTGAATGTGAGCGTGTGAGAATTGGAGCGGTTTTCTTAGAGAAAAATTTTGTATGTATCAAATTCTTAAAACATTTTTAAGGAACATTTTTGGTATGCGAATCGTCAGTATTAGTTTATAAGCATATAAATTATATAATTTAAAAAAAATTGTCAACCCGTTTTTGTGCTATCGAATTTTCCAAAAAAAAAAAATGAAAAGCTTAAAAATTCTAAAATGCGATATTTTTTAATCTTATTTGAAAATAAAAAAAAATAATTAAAAAACTAATCTAAAATTAAAAATCTTTCTATGGTAAGTATGTTCTATTAATAGTTGCTATTTGTAAATTTTTAAATTTTTGATGGTATATCGAACTAGGTTGTTTTAGCATACAGACAAATTTTAATGAAAAAAAGTCGTTTTGAAAAAAAAAAAATAGTTTCCTTAACGCTTGTTGATATTTGTATGGAGGTGGAAGGTGCCTTTATCTTTTCATAAATGTAAAATTATATCTGAAAATATTTAAAAAGTTGAAAAAACCTTAAATTACCCGAATTTTGAAAAATTGACCGTGTACTTTTCATAATATTAGATTTTCAAAACAGTTGTGAACAGTTTCTAAAAATCCAAAAAAATTTATATTTTTTTTTAATGTTAGTAAAAAAAGACTATATACATTGCTTAGAAGCTTCTACATAAGAAAAAAATTATTCAAATCAAAATAACCGTTTTGAAGCAAATCGAAAATATAAAAATAGTTCTTTGGTACCATTAATAACCATTTTTTGTAAAATTGAATTTGAAGGAAACTTTTGGTGAGGCGCCAATATTCTCTTCCAAGGTGACAATCGTCTCAGACTTATCCATAAAAAATACACCCATGACGCGAGATAATGCGCTCACCAAAAGTTTCCTTCACTAAATTTATTGTTTCGCGATTCGCAAACGTTGTTCAGGAGTAAGTCTTTTCATTATGAAATGGCAAACCAATCTGAGGATTAATCGAGTGATAACTGTCAAAAAGACCAAATCCGAAGAAAGTATGTTCAGATTGAAAACCACACGTCTAAAAAAAAACACCCTTTACATTGAACAGAATATTTTTGGGGACTTCTTTTATTTCATATTTTGGGGAATAACTTCATCATGAAATTACCTCCCAATTTAAAAATGAAAAGAGTGACCAAAAATCCATGTAATACGAGTAAATCTCCAATTTTGGGAAATTCTTTCATTTCAAAAAACTTCCCATATTCCATACATATTTTGGGGAGTTAATTTTTTTTTCAATTTCCGACAAAAAAAGTCCTTCTTTATATTCACTTCTAGTGAAATCAGCATGTAAACATAAGATTTTGACAGAGACAACATTTATGACATTTGGCTAAAATTTCATATTTTTTGTGTGTTCAACGTTACGATCAGGGGCCCAATTCCGCAAGTGTGCATGAGTTTCCTTGGACACATTCCGGGCACGCCTAAAACAAGTGTGAATAAATTTGACTGATTGTGCATACGATATTTGTCAAAAACTTAAAACTCACTCTTGCGGAATCGTAAAAAAGACGTGTACACGATTTTTTGTGTACACAGAAAAACTCACTCTTGCGGAATTGGGTCCCAGAGAGAGAGAGAGAGAGTTTTCGAGTTTTTGAAAAGTTTTCGCCGAAAACTGGTTTTGGGATTTGGTGTGAAAACCCTATAAGGCTCATTGTTCGACCAAAATGTAATGCAATGATTTTTTTTTTCAAATTTTTAAAAACATGGGAAAACTTCACTGTATGGATAAATGAAATTTAAATATCGTATAATGTGACTGGGATTTATAAGGGTTAAGTGTATGTATGCCGCTTTTTAACTGAAAAAGAATTATTAATGTCAAGGGGTCGCCTGAATATTTTATAGAACAGATGGGTCCCGTTCTAAAAAAAGTTTGAAAAACACTGGTTTATCGCAATAAATAAAGAAAGCTTTCAAATATTAATTCAACCTTAAGTTAGAAGCTTTGAGACTATTTATACGTTTAACGATTATCCCGATAAAAGAGACGACAGACGTAAATAAAACGAGAGAAAGCACAATAGGGTTAATATTTCAGTTAATTTGAATCTCTTGTCTAAATCAAAACATTTCTAATTAAACTTGGTACCAAATTAAGCGCGTTTTTGATCCTAGTGACACATGGACCGTGAACGATAAAGTTTTTTAAAAAAAGACTTTGAACACGATCTTCTACCTTCATAGACTCTTTAAAAATTAGTGCAAACAAATTCGCCGTTTCTGTTACTATTAACACAACCTCTTTAAAAAAAAAAAACAAAGAAACCTGATTTTGTGTTGAAATTAGACTCAGACTTTTAATTTCTGGTTATATGACTTTTAAATTGCTGTTGCTAATCTGCAACTTTGAAAAAATCAAGTACTTACTAGAGAAAAATAGTACTTACTAGTTCTTTTGCATATATGAAATATAGTATTTACTAATAGAATTTATCCAAAATTAGGTTATACTATAGCCTTTAGTAAATAATAAAATTTTAGCATTTGCTGCATTTTTATGCATATCGAAAATAGCATGTACCTCAAAATTCTCTAGTAAAAGCATTTACTATATTTAATTCACATTACCCCTTATCTCAAAATTACTCTAGCTTGTTAGCTCAGTTATATTGTGATTTTGCCATGCAAATTAAATGAGGTATTTAAGATTTGATTCCTGTTTTTTGTTTTCAGGGGAGCTGAACCTGAGGTTTTCGACTAAAATTTAGTGACGCATCTAATGGTTTTTGATTTGCTGAATTACTGTAGCAGATCATGGTTTTGAGATATTTGAATCTAAAGCTTTGAAGAAAAATGCATTATTGATGCATGTTTGGGGACAAATTTGCTCAATTAAGGCCTTTTTGAGAAAAAATTTACTGGACCATGTAACGTTTTTGATATATTCGAATCTGAAGTTTGAAAATATGGGTTTTTAAGCAAAATAAAAGTTACATATATTATTTGATGCAAAATTTTTGTTTTCATTTCTAAAATTTGAAAAAAACCAGAATTTATCCTGCAAAATATTTTGAAAATTTTATTTCCAAAAAAACTAATTCTTTTCAAAAGCCGCTGTAACGATTTTCAAATTGTTTGTTCTCATAAAATCATATTTGTTCAAGAATTCATATGGCACTTCTTTTCTTTGGCTCAAAGAGTTGGATCAGCATTTTTAATCCCCATCCCAATGTCACCTCCTGCTACCTTTATTGATCCCCTTCTCACCCCTACAGTCAAATTCACTCAGCTATCTAGCCAATCCACTGATTGATATGCTCTCTCGAGGCTTAGAGATAAAAAAACCTACGACAATATTCGTCTGTACTTAGCATATCTTTACGATAAACCCGACTTCGAAGGAAAAACTAACACAAGTGTAATGGTCTCAATTCAACAGGAAGGTCTTCCCACTGATGTTCCAAGTCTCAAAACTCTTTTCATAAAATATCATGAATTCCTCAATTTATCTCCCCAAAGAGTGGCGGATGATCTTGAGGCCCTTGGACAATATATCCATTCAAAACGTATTTCGCACCTTCAGCGTAGTAGAGCAGACCATGAAAGATTTTTTCGTTTCTAATGTACTACCAACCCCCTCTTATCTTTCCAAAAACTTTCCATTTACCTTCTATTATCAGAATGTAAGAGGTCTCCGGTCAAAGACTCAATCAGTTTTGCAACAAACTCACTCCTTACCTTTCGAGATATATGCTCTGACTGAAACAAATCTCATTCCCAGCATTAAAAATCAAGAATTGTTCCCTTCTACTTTTAACGTTTATCACGATGACGTTCTTAATCTATCCACTAACGGTTCCCCTTGCCGTGGCGTCCTTCTTGCTGTAAAAAATACTATTGACTCATCCCTTATTGCCGTATCTTCTTCCCCCAATCTAGATTATGTATCTATTAAGATAACACTTCCCCTTAAGTCGCTTTACGTTGTTTGTTGTTACATCTTACTATCACAACCAATCGAATCATATGAA
Source organism: Dasysyrphus albostriatus (assembly GCA_946251815.1). NCBI lineage: Eukaryota > Metazoa > Arthropoda > Insecta > Diptera > Syrphidae > Dasysyrphus > Dasysyrphus albostriatus. The sequence goes on along the minus strand of OX276335.1, from coordinate 24,185,883 downwards.
CTTGCTATTAGAGCAATTGACCACATAACCGATTTGTGTGATCCCCATGATAAAATCCTTCTTTTTGGCGACTTCAATCTTCCTTATTTAAAATGGAGTCCATCAGACGATCTTTCGTTCTTTATTGCTTCTAATCCCACATCTGCCAAAGAATATGTCTTTCTAGATAGCCTTGCTGATTCAAGCCTTTGCCAAGTCAGCGGGATCACAAATTTCATGGATAGACAACTTGACCTTATTTTCACAACTGATCCCAATAACTCTTCTGTCTCAGCTAGCCCCCTTTCTCTTTCAACCATCGATAACTACCACCCTCCCCTTCTTCTCTCATTTTTTCACGACTCCCAATTACAACCCACTCCCACTACCGATCTTTATTCTCATGACTTCCATAAAGCAAACTTTCGTCTAATAAACGAAAACCTTAAAAAAATCTCTTTTAATTTTGATAACTTAACTGTAAATGAGGCCACTACTTTATTGTACACTGAAATATTTAATTCTATTGCCCTTTATGTTCCTTTTTCTCGCCACAAAACTTTGTCTTCTTCTTCACCTTGGTATAATCGTAAACTTCGTTGTCTGCGAAATAAGAGAAATAAGTTGTGGGAAATTTTCCTCCGCTCTCGTTCTCCTACTAACTATTCTAACTATCTTGGTTCTTATCTACATTTTAACGAGCTATACAACTCCCTTTACCAACACTATCTAATTACCACGCAATCCAACCTAATCAATGATCCTAAGTCATTTTTTCAGTTTGTCAACTATAAACGAAAATCCGATGGCTACCCTAACATTCTCTCTTTCAATGACGAAACCTCAAACGATCCTAGGACTATCGCCAACCTTTTGGCGAAATTTTTTAAACAATCTTTTGCAGATGACTCCTTTGCACCTGATTCTGCATATTTCAATTATCTACAAAACTTTTCTCTTGGACCGCTTCTCCCTCGCACTGTGGATCCGTATCTCATCGAAACTAAATTAAATCAACTAAACGATGAATTTAATACCGTCTCCCTGCCATACTTCTAAAAAAATGTTCTTCCACCCTTTCTTTTCCTCTCTCAAAACTTTTTAGCCATTCCCTAAATCTTGGTGAATTTCCTCAGTTATGGAAATCATCTTTCATCTTTTTAGCCATTCCATAAATCTTGGTGAATTTCCTCAGTTATGGAAATCATCTTTCATTATCCCTATACACAAAAAAGATTCGAAGGGTGATGTTCACAATTATCGTCCAATTGCCAAGCTCTCTCACATACCCAAACTCTTTGAATGTATTTTGTATGAAACGCTTAGCTTCCACTGCAAATCTCTCATCTCCCCCAGACAACATGGCTTTCTCAAATGCAGTTCTACAACCACTAACCTTGTTGAATTTGTGTCTTTCACGCTATCAGCCATGGAGAAAGGTTACGAAGTCGATGTTATCTCAACCGATATTAGTAAGGCCTTTGATAAAATCTCCCATAAGCTAATACTGTTCAAATTGTCCTCTCTCAGCTTCGAACCTTCTTTGTTAAAATGGATCTCCTCTTACCTAGATAACCGTTATTATAGCGTTCGTTTTTAGAACCGCCACCTCTTGCTCTTTCCTAGCTACCTCCGGTGTTCCCCAAGGCAGCCACCTAGGCTCTCTTTTGTTAATTCTTGCTATTAACGATATTGAAGAGGTCATCAAACACTCTTGTATTTCACTGTACGCTGATGATACCAAGTTTTTCAAGATTATTTCGTCGACACATGACTCTTCTTTTATTCAACAGGACCTTGACAGTTTTTCAATTTGGTGTCTTAAAAATTGCTTGGAGCTCAACGTGGGCAAATGCCAATCAATCACTTTTACGCGTAAGCGTATTTAATCTCCTCCCCGTCTTTACCTCCTTCATGATCAACCCATACCCACCGTTGAATTTATTCGTGATCTTGGCATAATACTTGACCCGGAACTTAATTTTCTCTCCCATGTAGATGATATCATTCTCAAGGCAAATTCAGCCCTAGGCTTCGTCAAAAGATGGTCAAAGGAATTCTCTAACCCTTATGTGACTCGATCCCTATACATATCATTCGTTCGCTCCTCGAATACGCTTCTCAAGTTTGGTCCCCTTATCAACTTATACACATTTCCAGAATCGAGAGCGTCCAGCTTCGCTTCCTTCGCTTTGCTCTTCGAGGCCTTGAATGGACCAATCCCCTGACCCTGCCTCCCTATCTAGACCGCCTTAAACTAATCAACTTGAATTCTTTGAAAGAACGTAGAGAAATATCAGACATTCTCTTCATTCATCGATTATTTTCTGGTTCCGTTGACTGCATTTCACTCTACAACTCTATCTCCTTTAACATTAACCCTCGTTCTAGAAATCCTCGTCTTTTTTATCTTCCAACCCACAGGACCTCCTATGGCTCAAACGAACCTATCTCTCGAATGCTGCGAAATGTTAATCTGAACATGGGGGTTTTGCCCCACCAAAATTAATAACAAAGTTCGTGCTTTTAAATACTTGTCTCTCTTAATATCCATGTTCTTATATCTTCAATTTTTAAAACTCTTATAGCTTCTTGAACAAAACATCAAGTACGTGCATTTGATTTTACTTGCCATCTTTCACCTTCATATAAACATACTTTTCTTAAAACTTCAAATAAGCACCACAATTATTAAGTAAACAGTTATTAACCTAAATCCCGGGTAGTTGACCACTTAAGCCCTCCCAAAAAAAAAAAAAAAAAAATAATAACTTATTTTCCTCTTTCCAAACACCAAGATAATTATAATCTAATTGAACCCACATCTCGTTCTTTTCCAGTTTTCTGTCCAAATTCAAAAAATTTCTAAAGACTTAAGTAGCGAAAATCTTTCTCATTACAAGCAAAAAAGCCTCAGTTAAGAAGTTCACTGCAAAAGGTCAAGTAACCTTGATGCTTCTTATTCAATCCCTCGACAAAAAATACTTCTTGATGATAAATATTTTGATCTTCCTGAGACCGTACATAATTAATGTATAAAATCTTATACCATAATTGAGTGATATCACAAGACGGTAGCAATGCGAAGCTTCTGCACGAGACTAATGAGCCAAACCATTATTTGCGATTAGGCAGGCATTCTTGAGAGGCTATAACTAGGTATGTGCAAAAGTGGAGGAGTTGATAGATTTAATATTCGCACCACACCTTTACTATACCAACACTACTGCGAACAGATTATGGAATGATGAAGACGTTGTTTTTATTTTTAAATTAAGACCTCTTGAAATTCCAGAGCCTATGTGAATGTGAAGGCTTTTCTGGCCTTTTAACCCAAACTTCTTTACGGAATTCATGAAATAATATTTTTTATGGAAATAAAGACAACAAAATTAACTCGCTACTATGAGGCTTTATGAAAAGATCGTGTATCTTGCTATCATCCCAGTGTCATTACAAGGCTTGTTATATAACACTCCTATAGGTATGCTATATGCTTAAAGTCGTACTATTCGGTCTTCTGCTGATGGATATCTGCAGATCTTAGCGGACTTGGCATCTGATTATCATGCCTCACGAGCAATTAGCTGTAAAAGCAGTAGTTGGTCTAGTCTGTTATTCATTATCGCCAGGTCACTTTGGATGCTTAAAGTGCCACGAACGTGATTCAAGGCATTTTTTGTGTCTTTTACATTGGTTGCATAAGCGGGGACCAAAAAAGGGGTAACTCGGGCGTGATTTCCTTCTTGATTTTTTTCTTTTCGATGACATTGTTGTATCATCTTGTCGTTGTTTGTCCCACTAGCACTTCGTTACAGCTTGCATAATAATAGGTAGTCCATGGTAAACAGTGGGCTCGTATCGTCCTGCTTCTTTGGGACAGTTTGTCTGCATCGGCATTACATAACTTCAAAAATTCCACAGAGTTTGGCGGGGAAGACACTTTTAACTCCAAGCTTAAGATTTAATCCAGAGCTGCTGTTGAAGAGAATTCCCAAGTGAAAATACCAAAGGATGGTGTCAGAGTTAGTATTGTGTTAGTGCACGAATTAATTTGAATTAATTCGATGTACCGTAAACTCCAGACTCGATGGCTTTCCTCCAAAAATGCAGATACTTCATCATTTCAAGGTTTTATTGTTCTACAGATTATGTGTTCTCTTTGTATATTGCATTGGAGCTTGGTTGGTGACAATCTGCAGACAATACAGGTTGCCTAATAGATGTGGCGTGACTGAATCGGATCTTGTTGTGCAAAATCCAAATTTATTGATGGAATGTAAATTGCATTTGAAATAGCTTGTAATAAGGCGAAAAAATTTGGGTTGAGAATGTTAAACAGATTGAATTAGGTATTTTTGGAATTTGGAAGCAAAACATAAGTTTTTGCATTTTAAATGTATTTCTGAAGAATTAAGGCTTAATTTAAGTTTGGATGGTATACGGTATATATATTAGCTAAGCTTAGATCCAAAGTTTCGACCATCAACTCCCTTGCAGGGTTGCCATTTAGTAGAATTAAGGAATGAGTTTGTTTTTAACGAATAATATTCGTAGTTTTGGATTGATCGAAAAATAAAAATAGGAACCTATAGATTCCCAACAAAAAGAGTATAAATTCCGCAAATTATGAATATACATATAAGGTAGTTCTTTTTTTTAATTTTGTGAATTAAACAATCTATATCTAAGCACTAATGAGAAAACAAATGGGGTTGACATATTTTTTAGTCAAATATTTTATTTTATTTCAAATCAAAAAAATATTGTTCAAAAGTTCTTGTCAGTTCTCAATAGTCAAAAACGGTTATACCCATCTTACATGATTTTAATGTAGTGTTAAATCAATGTAGGTGGCAGGTAATATCTGCATGATATCAGGTAAATTCAACACTGCCTTAAAATAGTTTAACTGTAAATTTTACTTGAAAACCTTGTTAATTTTACCTGTTAACTTTACACGAATATCGAGTTAAAAAACATGAATAAAATATTGAATGTCCTGTAAATTAAGCATGAACACCTAGTGAATTTAACATGATTCAATGTTGAATCAACCCTACATCCGATGATTATGTCCCGTGAAATAAGGCCAAGCGAAATATGGCTGCAATACGAAATTTGGATTTATTTCGCTTAACTAAAGTGAAATAACGCCAAATTTTAGCGTTCGGCCTTATTCCGCTCTGGTAAAGTGAAATAAAGCCGATTCGGCGTTATTTCACTTTTTAAAAGGATTAACCTATTATTGTGTAGTTGAGAAATAAAGAGTTCAAAGTTTGCCATAGCGAAATAAGGCCAAAAGCTTGAATTTGGCGTTATTTCACTTTAGTAAAGCGAAATACACAAGCTGAATTCTGAAATTTGGTGTTATTTCGCTTGGCGTTATTTCATTATTAGTAAATAAATAAATTAATTCATTCATATTGTATTTTTACTATGCAAATTGTTGGGTAGTTTTGATTTTGCCCCTCTTTAATGTTTTCGGGGGCACTTAATCCGAATTTGAGGTTTGCGTATACAATTTCGTGAGGCAATATGGAAAAAATGCAAAAAATGGTGCAAACATGCGTACTGTCTGAGTTTTTTACTAATGGCTCAAAAACTACCAGTTATTCGAAAATTACATCAAAGTACTATTGAAATTGTACACAATTTCCAATAAATCTCTGTTTAAGATTGTTTTCTGTGACAATCCATTTGCACTCAAGTGCTAGTTGAAAATTGACGTATTTTTATTGTTTTCAAAAATACACTGGAAAGCACTATAAGTACCTTACTTTATGTGAAAAATTTGAATTTTCCTTCACATGAACCAAAATATACTTTTCTTGTGGCATTTTATCCGTTGAGTTTGAATCTGGTCTTGGAATCGCTCTAGCATATCACGTTTGTGAGATACGAGGGTGGGTCAATAAGTCCGTGACTTTTGGAATAAAACACAGATTTTTTGATAAAAAAAAATAATTTTATTTTTCAATATACACTTTACGCTCGGAGCCAAATCTGGAGAATAGGGTGGATGAGGGAGCAATTCATAGCCCAATGCATGGATTTTTGCCATGGCAACTGCACGTGTGTGCACCCTTGCATTGTCTTGGTGGAAAAGAACTTTTTTCTTGGCCAAATGAGGTCGGTTTTTTTTTCAAATCGTCATTGAATCGGTCCAATAAGTTAGCATAATATTCCCCATTGATTGTTCTTCCCTTTTGAAGGTAGTCAATGTGGATTATCCCGCGTGCATCCCAAAAAACAGTCGCCATAACTTTATTGGCTGACAAACCCACCTTGGCCTTCTTTGGACCCGATTCACCCTTAGAAACCCACTGTTTTGACTGTTGTTTGGTCTCTGGTGTGTTGTGATGGATCCATGTTTCGTCCACGGTTACAAAACGGCGCAAAAACTCCTCCATATTGTGATTAAGCAACGCCAAACCTTCCTGTGAAGTTGTTACACGATTGCGTTTGTGGTCGACTGTGAGCAAACGCGGCACCCATCTTGCGGAAAGCTTTCTCATGCCCAAGTGATCATTCAAAATTGAAACCACTGAGCCATGCGAGATCCCTACGGCTTCCACAATCTCTCGCACTTTCAATCTTCGGTCGGCCAACACCATATCGTGAATTTTTTCGATTGTTTCGGGTGTAGAGACCTCAACTGGGCGTCCAGGACGTTCGGCATCTTCAGTGCTTGTACGGCCACAACGAAATTCAGTAAACCACTTTTTTACCATTGAAATCGATGGTGCAGGGTCCCCATAGTATTTAGCAAGCCTAGCCTTGGTCTCCGTAATGGTTTTTTTTTCGCAAGAAATAATGCTTAATAAGCACACGAAATTCACTTTTTTTTTCATTTTCTCCTCAAATTAGTGAGTAGTCTGATAAAAATAGCTGTCAAACACAAACTAACTGACGCAGCAAGTTTAAATTTTGACAGGAGTCAACTGACAGATGCTTGTTGATAGGAGCAGTGTTGCTGTTTCAGTAAAGAGGCCAGAAATTCAAAAAGTCACGGACTTATTGACCTGCCCTCGTATTTGTATCTAAAGATATAGAAAAATGCGTTTTTAATGCAAATTTGGAGTTACACAGGGAGTCCGCCGGTAAGGTAGTTTTGCCGCCATTTTGGTAAACATTAGTCTTGACAGTTCATATTTGGCAGTCGTGAAGTAGACTCGTGGCAAATTTATTACTGCGACGACAAGAAGTTACGTAAAATTTTTGGTAGAAACAACGTGCCAACAAAACGCACTATTTATCTTGTAGTGAATGATTTCGAAGAAAGAGGATCTGTAGGTGTTATGCCCAAGCATGGACCACAATGTACTGCAAGATTGACTGAAAACATTACTGCTGCTCAAGGAAGTGCTCGAAGCAATCCATCAACCTCAATTCGACGCCGTGCTCAGGTAACTGTGAATGGGAACCGATATCGTATGATGCGATTGAAAACTTTTTAACGCCACAACCGCATGCTTTGGGCTTGATTAACATGTGGTATCAACAAGACGCATAGCCAGGATAACAATGGAATAACTGCGAGACAAACAAAGTAGTATACCTTCCCGGTGGATACCCTGTATTTTTTGTCGAGGCAATTTTTTTTGAAAAAATTGATTTAAATCCGTTCAGCAGATAATGTGTGAATTCAAAATAAAAAAACACGTTCTATGACAAATACTATTAATAGTTGGCAAGTGCAAAATTATATAATTTTTGGTAGTAGCGTATTAATTATAGTATATGGGAAAAGTTTAATCAAAATTGTAGGAGTCATTTTTGAGAAAAAAATATTTTCCTTTCCGGATTTTTAACTTTTGTATGAAAGGTGCGTTATTTTTCATATTTGTTGAATTTTTTCTAAACATAATTAAGAAAATATTAAAAAAAAACTCTTAATTATTGAGTTTCAAAAAATCGATAATATCGTTTTCAAAATATTTGATTTTCAAAAAAAAAAATTTTTAAGCATTTTTTAAAAATGCAAAAAATATTTTTTTTTAATTTAAGTACACAAAACTATTATTATTATTATTATTTAGTAGTACCTCGTGGCATGATGGTTATTGCGTAGGACTGTCATGCCAAAGGTCTGGGTTCGATTCCCGGCCACGCCACCTAAAAACAGAAATGTTTTTTTCCGAGGTACTGCCTCTTGCGAGGAACTGACAAGTAGGGCTGTAAAAGTAACGACAAAATCAGTACTCGCATGTTTACGTTACTTTTGGGTCGAGTACTCGTTACTAAAATATCGTTACTCTCGTTACTTTTGTTACAAACGTATGCGGTATTAAAAATCGAAATCTTCAGAATTAATTTTATGTACCGGAGTAATGCGATTTTAGGGCCTTAGAGTGACATTTGGAACGAAATACTATTTTTGCCCTCAAATATAGTTTGTTGTCCTTTTGTCAAGCCATAAATTGTCAAACTCCATTGAAGGATGGCTGAAATCTAAATAAATTAAAAAAACCTCTGAAAAATCTAAATGTTTGCTCTGAAAATCGAAATTTTTCAGAATTAATTTTGTGTTCCGGAACAATGTGGTTACAGGGCTTTAGAGTGACATTTGGAGTGAAAAATTATTTTTTTACTCAAATTAGTTTGTTGCCCATCCGTCAAGCCATCAACTTCCAAATTCCATTGAAGGATGGCTGTGATCTCGAACTTTTCTGCTGAAAAATCGAAATTTTTCAGAATTAATTAAATGTACCTCAACAAGGCCTTAGAGAGTGTCATTTGGACGAAAAATTATTTTTTCCCTAAAACATAGTTTGTTGTCCATCTGTTAAGCTATTAATTGTCAAATTCCATTGAAGGATGGCTACAATAAAGATAGATTAAAATTCATCTTAAAAATCAGACACTTTTAAGAGTCATTTACTCCTCCGGAAAAATAGATCTCTATACCGATTCATGTTTAATTCATACACAAAAACACAAAAGAAATACGAGTATAGAAGCGTTACTTTGGTTGATATCGATGCAAGGAATATTTCTCATGTGGTATTTTATTTTCGTTTCGCACATGCGAAAAATGTGACATGCATAATGTGCGATAAGGAATTGTTTGTATGGTATATACCAAGTAACGAAATCGTACGAGTAACGACATCATTTAGGTAGTAACGTTTCGTTACTTGGTATAGAAGTGAATACCCGCATCTTAGTAACGAATACATTCGATTCGTTACAGCTCTACTGACAAGTCCTCCAAGAGTATACTTGTCATGAATAAGTGCTTCTCACCTAGCCGTTCGGACTCGGCAATAAATTGTAGGTCCCCTCCATTCCTACCAACAACGCGCACACAGGAATGGTTGAGAGTTGTAAGTCACTAGGCTCTGGTTCTTCATGAGCTGTTGCGCCAGTAAATTTATTTATTTATTTATTTTTTACACAAAAATATTCAATGTTTTTGGAAGCTTCTGTATACAAAAAATTATTGAAATTATTTAAAGAAAATGGAAAACTAAAAAAATGGTTCTTTGGGAGGTAACATTAATAAACATTTTTTGAAAAATGGTTTTCTACACAAAGCAAGTCTTTTCTGCAAGTAATTTATTGATTTTATTTTAAGAAAAGTTGTCAGGCCATGTTTGAGATATATACGATTATGTAAAACTGCTCAAAAAAATTGTATGGCAGTTTCGTTATTTTTTGTTCTAAAAAAAAAATTAAACAAACTTACGGGGACAATCACCAAAAATGGCTATGAACGAAGTTTGATGAAAATCGATACGGGCCGGTTAGGCTGTAGACGAACAGACAGACAGAATGGCGCCACTCACTTTTGTGGTGTTCTCTATGATCGAAGTGTCATGTTTGATTGTTATCTCAATTTTTTTTCTGCACGAATCCAAAACTTGCCTTATAAGTAAGAATTCAAAAAAGTTTTTCTTACTAAATTAAAAAAAAAAAAAAAATATTTTGAAAACTACATGGTCAATTTTTTAAAAAATCGGTATTTAAGGGTTTTTTACTCAAATCAAAGTATTTTAAGAAAAAAAAAATACTTAATAAAAAAATAAGGGTTCCTTGCATACAAATGTCAAAAAGCCGTTCAGGAAAATTTTTTTTCTTAAAAATTACTCCTTTAATTTGTATTCAATTTTGTCTCTATGTTCAACTAAAATTTTGCAAATAGCAACTATTAATAGTACTTCTCATAAAACGTTTTTTAAAATTTTTAGTTTTCTTATTATGGGCTTAACAGATTTAGATAAATTTTTTTATTTACAAAATTCCAATGACAATAAAGAATATTTCAAATCAAAATTTTCAAAAAAGAAAGTTTTCGAATTTTTTTAAAAATTTTCAAATTTTTGAGTTTGAGTTGATTTTTTGAGTAGGCACATAATCAAAAAGATTATATACCTACTCAAAAACTCAACTGAACTTTTTTTGAAATTTTATTTTTTTAAGGCACGTAAGTTAATACTTAAGATTTGCATACTAAATGTTTTGCCTAAGAATCTTTTAAGAATTTGATTAAATTTATTAAAAAGAAACAGCTGCAACGATTTAATTTTTGTTCATAATATTCATTTATTCAAGAATTAAGATAAAAAAAGTTGTTTTAACTTATTTAAAAAATCATATTTTATACTTTTAATCATTTCTCAGATCCAAATCAGATCAAAATTTTTCCAACTATTTATTTGTCTGCATATAACGTTTTGTCCACCTTGTGTGAATCTCTCTACTCAAACTATCTTGCTCAAACTCAATCTGACCTTATCTCAAACCCCTAACCCAAAAAGTCCGATGGCTATCCCTCAACTTTGAATGCCTCATCCAATGACCCTTAAATTATCTCCAACTATTTCGCTGATTTCTTTGGTCAAGTATTTTGTTCCTGCAATTTTGAAATAGTTCTCAACTTTTTTACTTATTTGAATGGTTGTACCCAAACCTCACTTGCTTCGGTTAATATATGTCAATCGTCAGTGATTGAGAAAACTCTTCTGCTCAAGGAAGACTTCCCATCGGGTCCTGACGGGATTCCTCCTATTGTTCTTAAGAAATGCATTTCAAAACTTTCTCAACCACTCACTACTTTATTTCAACCATCCATTTCTAGGGGTGTGTTTCCGAAATTGTGGAAGGATTCTTTCATTATCCCCATCCATAAAAAAGGATCCAAGAGTGATGTCTTAAACGACAGACCAATTGCTAAGCTTTAGTGTATTCCTAAATTATTTGAGAGTATAGTCCATGATAACGTACTTCTTCACTGTAAATTACTCTTTTCAGATAAACATCACGGCTTTCTTAAAGGGAGATCTACAACATCTAATTTTACTATTTGTGCTATGGAATTAGGTAATGAAATGGATGCTACCGCAATTAATTTGAGCAATGAATTTGATAAAATTTCACACAATATTATTATTCTCAAGTTGAAATCATACGGATTTCCATCACTGTTTATTTCTTGGGTTCGTTCTTATTTAAACAACCGTTTATATACAGTTTCGTTTAGGGGTTGTACTTCCAATCCGATATGCTCAACATCAGGTGTCTCGCAAGGGAGTCACCTTGACCCTCTGCTCTTCTTATTAAGTGTTAACGACGTTAAGTTTATTTTAGTAGGTTCTGACCTGCAAATTTACGCCGATGATATGCGAATTTGTAAACAGATTTCATGCACGGCAGATCCTGAATTACAACAAAAATACTTAAATAACTTTTTTACTTGGTGTCGACATAATTTTCTTGGACTTTACGTTACCATTACCATTACGTATTCATGAAAACGCCCACCTTTACATCAGCGTTATTAATTTTTGAATAATGAAAAAAATTCCAGTTGTCACTTCTATTCGTGACTTAGGGGTGATTTGTGACAATCAGCTTTATATTCGAGCTCATTATGACTCCATAATGAACAGAGCCAATTCTACTCTGGGATTTATCAAACGCTGGTCAAAGGAATTCTCAAACCCCTAGTCACAAAATACTTATATGTTTTCTTTGTTAGGCCTCTACTTGAATATGTCTCTCAGGTTTGGTCCCCTTTTCACCACGTCCACATTCAACATATTGAAGCCGTTCAACGCAGATTTATTAGATTTGGCCTGCCGGGCCTGCGATGGGATGACCCATTTATACTCCCCCCTTACGAAAACCGCCTTAAACTGATAAGCTTACAAACCCTGAGTAATCTTCGTGACAATGCCAACCTACTTTTCCTACACTAGTTATTAACTGGAGGTATTGACTGCGTAGACTTATTTCGTAAAGTAAACAGGAATACAAATCAACGTCGTTTTAGGTCAATACCATTCTTTTCAATACCCTTTCACCGAACTGAAAACGGACAAAATTAACCTCTCTCAAGAATGCTGGGAAAAGCGAACAATTCAACTGTTTTCGATTTTAGTTGGTCAAAAACTGCCCACAAGCATGCTCTGCAATAACTTTTAATTCCTGACTTTTCAAGCTAAGAATTTTCTATGTTAAGTTTTAAGATATATGCTTGAATTAAACTTAAAGAAATAAATAAATTTTTCGCTCATAATTTCCATGTTTTATATACAATTTGTGAAACCCTAACGGCTATATTATTCACTCGTTTATCCAGAATAAATTTCTAGCCCATAGATTTAAGAGTACTCAATAGGTATCGAAAAATAAGATCAAATTCCATAATATTGACTCGTGAAATCCGCACTTAAAACTAACATTTTAGAACCATTGGGTTCAATGCATTGTTGTATTGAATAATACGGGCATATATGTATTAAAATGATTTGATTAAAAATTAACTTAAATCCAATTTAAATCCAGATTAAATAATATGTCCAAAAGTCCCTTGAACATGAGAGAAGGTACGTGCGACAAAGTCGTGTACTTTAATTATGAATACTAGAAACCTTAGGATAGTCTTTTATATTCAAAGTTTTGGAAAAAGTTTAAAATAAGATCACTATCATTACTTAACTTGGTCCTTGGTCGGGAATAGTCATAAGTTTTATGAGAACTCACAAATACAGGGTGGCGCACGAATCGTGCTACAAAAATAAAACGTAATAACTTTTTTTCTGTGTGAGTAATCGGCTTATTTTTTTTTATTTTGTAGGTTACTATTTAGATTTATAAAAATGGATGCTTGGGATACGTAGAAAAGAATTTGGATAGTGCAACGGTACCATGCTTTGCAGTCCGTCATTTCCGTCCAAAGGGAATTTACGCGGGAGTTTGGCGGTAATCCCCCGAGTAGATGGACCATTATGAGGTTTGTAAACATGTTTGCCGAATCTGGAAGCATCGCACGAAGGCCGTACCATCGAGATGCCAATGTTCGGGTTCAGGATACAATCGCAGCAGTAGCATCCGCAATACAGGCCAATCCGAGCGTTTCGACCCGAAACTTATCGGGGCAAATTGGAGTTAGTAGACGGTCATTACAACGGATACTTCATGACGATTTAAACTTGTTTCCGTACAAAGTCCAAATTACTAGCAAGTTAAACCCTCAGGATTTGCCTGTTCGCCTGGAATTTTGCCAAAAAATGATATCAATGGCCGAAGAAGACAACACATTGATCAATTGTTTGTTCATGTCTGATGAGGCCCATTTTGATTTTAAGGGCAATGTAAACAAGCAAAATTGCCGTATATGGAATGAGTCTAATCCAGAAATACTCCATGAGACGGAACTGCACCCAGAACGAGTCACTGTGTGGTGCGCAGTTTCATCAAGGTGTATTGTCGGGCCGTACTTCTTTGAAGAAAACGGTGTAACCGTTACTGTCAACGGGGACCGTTATTTAAAGATGTTGAAGGAGTTTTTTACCCAGAACTGCGCCGAAGACGTATACCATTCAACAGCGTTTGGTTTCAGCAAGATGGAGCAACTGCACATATAGCCAGACCAGTTATGGCGGAGCTAAACAAAAAATTCGCAAACAAATTAATTTCTAGGAACTCCACTCTTCGCTGGCCCCCAAGGTCACCTGACCTGACTGCACCAGACTTCTTTTTATGGGGTTATGTCAAGCAAGAGGTGTATAAAACGAAGCCCAGGAATTTAACTGAATTAAAGCAGTCCATAACGACAATAATTGAGGCGATCCCAACTTCAACTCTTCAGGCCGCAATGAATAATTTTTTGATCAGGTGCCGCATATGCGTGGGAGAGCGTGGAGGTCATTTGCGGTCTATAATCTTTAAAAACAACTAACTATTTAAAATTTAATTTAATTTTCTAACCAATAAAAAAAAAAATTAATGAAATACATCGATTAAAAAAAAAGTTATTTGAATTTCTTATTGTAGCACAATTGGTGCGCCACCCTGTATTAATAATAACAGCTTAGTGAATCGGTAAAGTAACATGGTTAGTTCTCGATCATATAACAAATCCTTAGAGCTCTAAATAGGGTCATACAATAGGTCAACATATTGGTGCTTTAAAAAGATTCAAAATTAAAAAATTTATAAATTCCATTTGCCTCAGTTTCAATTCAATTGGAGCATGTGGCTTACTACACCTTACAACTACATTATTTGCATACATTTTTTGGCTTCATCTTACCAAATATGCAAACACAAAAGCGCACTTCATTATTTCGCTGGCTCCCCAAAGTGACGAGTGTGTGCCCCTGATCCTACTCGGGTAGGTACACAAGTTCCCATGTTTGAAAAAAAGATTCGTATCTGCCCAAACCATGTCGATTGATTTTTTGTGCAACAGCCTGCCATGTTTCGCACACCATTTACCACGCACGCGTGTTGTTCGATTAAGGAACTTTCTAAAGCCTCCGTACATAACTGTTAAATCCATAATAATGCTTCAACTTGTAAATATTTATGCAAAATGTATAAACGCATCCATTAGCCGTACGTTTCAAAAAAATTGCCTACACCACTGTTACACTATGTGCAAGACACTTCAATAGCATTGCAAAAATGCGCAAACTGATACCGTAACACTTTGTGGATTTGATGGTAAAAGGCCGGTAGATGGGATGGGACAGAAACAGGACGGTGGGTCTTCGTATGGTATCGCCGGTTGGTGGACTAACAATCATTTCGGATGTGGACGTCCAAACCAGTGGGGGATCGCGTTGCAGTATTCAAAACAACTCTTCAACACCTACAGGCATTCGCGGATAAGAATTCGCTCTGCCATCATCGGTGCCCATGTTACCCGAGCTCGCTGGGTTTATATACAAATCATACAGTGTTACGGTCATAAATTTTAATAATTTAATTACGACAAATGCGAGGAAACGTTGCGCAATGTAAATTATTTTATTGCACACGCCACACCATAAACGCCGGCTCTGAAATTAAGTGCGAAAACTCTGATTACCCTGGCTTCGAGCTGCAGAGTGTGGCTAAGATATGTATAATATCTGCATCTGTTTTTTATGTTGCACTTCAGAGGGAGCATCTTCAAAGATGGGGCAAGGTAGCCCCTTGAAAAGGGTTTTTCAAATTATAATCTTTGAATTAATTTATTTTGAATTGGAATGACAAATAAACAATGTTAAACGAAGGACGAAACGATTTTGGTACGGAGGAGATTCCTTAAAAATATGCATAAACTCATAAGATATGTCACGCTTATTAAGCTTGTGGAGGAACTGCGATTTAGCGTGACAAATTAAACAATTTGTGTAAGTTGATATTACAAATTAACAAATTTGGATAAATTTAACTTTGAATAAATCTTGGATGTGGAAAATAATGTAACAGTTTAAAATCTTAGTGTATTTTGCTGGGAATTCAATAAAAAATGCATTAATTTCGCGTGAACTTCGTGCTTCAAAACTTTTAGTTACACTTCCCAGAATCATACAGGGTGGTGGTATAATTCCAACTTTCTATATTGGCAGTACTGTAGATTTGAAAGATGGCAATAGTGGCACATTTTTCAAGTGTTAAATGACTAGCAATAATTCTTGTAACAACGGTGCATAGAAATTTACGAGAATATAAAGATCTGCTTAATCGTCAGTCAGCGTGCAGGCAACTTGGGCCGTATGGTACAAAATTAATCAAGAAACTGATAGCTAGTATGAATATTGGTGCTGTATTCTAACGTTGAAAGTCATAATCTGACCGAAGACTTTAACCGATGCTATCAGCCGATGAAACAGTTAAGGTTCTTCCATTGTTAATGTTAAATTATTGGAGGATTTTGGGAGCCCATAGATTAATGAAAATTAGCCTCATCACTGTGAAAAAATGTATGCGTGATCCTTTCACTCATTTGCTGCATCCTGTTCTTGGTTTGCTGTCTTCAAGTTTGCTGTAAACTGGGTGTTCAAACACATTATTTGAACACAAATGTTTGTGATCTTACGGTCAAAAACTATAAGATAAGAAATAAAATAACACAAGAATGCAACAGAGATAATGCATCGACACTCTGCTTCATGAGTATAATCTTCTTCTCCTTATCTTTATAGGGATGAGGGAGAGTATAACCTTAAGCGTGTTGTCTGTGTCTTGCATTTTTGTGTTATGTTATCTGTGTATTTATGACGGTCGGAAAATAGTCCGAACTGTCTTTTATCATTTATGAAATGTAAACATAGGATTTAGAATTAAGTAGAGATAAGAAATTTGTATAAATAGCAGTCTTAAGAGAAAATAAAATTTAGTACCTTACAAGTACTCAATCAGTGTGCATTATTTGTACACTGGGCTTTTTAAGCATATTGCTACTGGTCAAAGATTTGTACGCAAAAAGCCATGGCGATTGAATAATTCACTTTTTTTTTTAAATTCATTTCTTATTTTTCCATTTTCTTAAAACTATCTTAAAGCTAGACAAAAATGTATAAAAACAAGCCTACTTATCGATATCTTAAAACTAACTTATTGGCCCCAGTCGGGCGCTCTAAGTTAAACTATAATAACTTAATGCTAATGCCTTTCGGCCTAAGAACTGTCGTAATACTAAATCCAGGTCAGTTTTATTTTTTACCGGGAAGAATTTACAAAAAACTCGGTATCATTGTCTTTATTTTTTTTTTTTTGGTTTTATATAAAACTTACAAACTACATAAAATTGAATTAAAGCTACTTAAAACTATTTACAACTAATTATAAACTAGTTACAACCTACTTATAAGCTACTTACAGACCTTTACCTCTTACAAACGAGAACAGCCACTGCAAAAATTTTCCGGTTTTATGATTTTTTTGTATTTTTTGTGGATTTTATAATTTTTTTGTGTTTATGTATATTTTATAATTTTTTTCTGTGCCACCCTGACTGTCCCTAATTGAAACTAACTACCTAATAATGTAAGTCGGCCATACAAAAGAAAATAGCAAGGTCAACTATTAAATGTCTGAAGGAACTTCACCTTCGTTTTTCAACCACCACAACTGGTTCTCCTGCTTTACCCTATCTCTTCGGTCCCGTTCGGACGACACAGTCCTACTGAACCGAAGGTGCTCAGCTCCGTCTTGTGTGAGGACGTCTCGACTGTAAAGGAGCCGCCGATCTACAGTTCTACGGCTGACGTGGTAGATTAGCGGAATCGCCGCTCTATCCTGGATCAGCCCTGTCTAGGTGGAGGAATGCATCGGGCGGAATAAAGTCGCCTAGACGCACACTCTCATGGTATTCGTATTTAGGGCAATAAGTCCCGAAAATTAAGCTGTTAGACGAGGACATCGCTTTTGCAATGTGACCTCGAATGAGCTTCAGCGAGAAATTATCTATCCTATTTATGTTGGCCCCGTTGTATATAACCAGGTTGGAATAGTAGTGTTTGTACTCCGACTCTGGTGTTCTGTGCAATCCAAGGCAGCGTCTAAGACACTGCCTCTCAAACACCCGAATCTTTTCCATTTGAGATGGGGCAACGTTGAACCAAACCGGGCATCCATAGGCAATCATCGGCCGGATATGGGCCATGTAGCAAATCACCTTCACCCTGCTGTCCAGCCGGCTGCTATAAAACAACCGTTTCGTCAGGGCAAAAGCTCCCCTAGCCCTGGACAGAGCAGCATTTATATGTCTGTCGAAATACAAATACTGATCCATCCAGATGCCAAGGTACTTTACTACACTTTTACTCGTCAGTGGATGTCCATTTGGCTTTACGATCACCAGCTTGCGCCAGTTCTTTCTCATATCCCTTGAGGCTCTAAGCAAGGGGGTCCCAAGCAAGATAGTTTCTGATTTCTGAAAGTTGATTTTCAACTTCCAGTCATCGCAATATCGCTGAATCTTCTCGAAGTCACGCTGCAAGAGAATCCTGATGACCTCGACTTTTGGAGCTGTTCTGTACGCAATTAGATCGTCGGCATACGCAATTGCCTGAGTTAGACTATTTATCAGATCGCTGGTGTAAATGCTGAATAGAATCGGCGAGTTGACCGCCACTGCTGAAGACCATTTTTAATATTAAAAGTTGTGGCAGAAGTTACATTGCCACTCTTGACAACAAACTTTCTGCCATTGAGCATATCATAAAGCATGAATAATTCACTATGGCATCACTTGAAGGCCGCCAAAAGAGCTGTGTTCACTTGGCCCGCAAAAGAGTCCACATTTTTTTTTTGGAAACGATGACCATTTAAAGGACCACTTTTGGCCACCCTTTAACTTTTTTGGACCACCCCAGGAAAAACAAAAAAACTATTTCCCGATATTTTAATATTTCAATAGGATGGAGCTTATATTTTAAATTTTTAAATATTTTCATTTCGTCATTTTTTAGAACTGAAAAAAAAGGCTGCTGCCATATTTATGGCCATATTGTAATCACGCATTACAAATCTGCACAACAACAACGAAAACACGAATAAAATAACATGCGTTCTTTCACTACACCGAGTTCACACTCAGTTCAACATAGCCAAAACCCGGTGACATTAATTTGCAAAGGTTATTTCGTCATTCGCGAGGATATAATTCACACTGGGTTGTTACCAAAAGGTTGCCTAGTAGAACTAAATAAGACCAACAAAAGGGAAGAAGAAACAAGCAGAGGAGAAGCAGAAGAAGCAGAGGCAAGCAGAAGCAGGGAACTAGACCACGCATATAAATACGCCTAAACTCTTGGAGTAGGAGCCAGTAGGATTTTGATCGTCGGTAAGCAAGGATCAGTGGTAAGTAATTTGGATATGAACAGAGGCTTCAAGTTTAATCGATTTACCAGTTTCGACTGTGATTTACCCACAATAAGTGGCAATTTACCCGTTTTACGGCGATTGCGCCAGTTACGACCGAATCGACGGAAGAGACGAGTTTCAACCGTGCCCCACGCCACCAGCTGGCCGACACCTATCGCGAAGACTACACCGGACCCGTAACGCAGGCCGAAATTTTGGTGGGAAGAGCTACTACGAAAACTGGAATTATACAAGAAGAATTTAACAAGTTATATGAAATAAATTCAACCCCAGATTGTGAAACAAAATAAAAGCAAATAACGACAAAGACCTATTGATGTTAAATTTCGGTGTTTTATTTAACTAACCCTGGACACCGTGAGCATACCCCGGCTGGAGAATCTAAAACACCCTCATAATAAATGGATATTAGGGTGGTCCTTAAATTGAACTTAGTTTTGGATAGCTTTCATTCGATTCCAAACATTGAAAAACAACTTCCCTAATTTTTTCAGATTTATATTTCACCCCCTGGTCTCCATATTTTCACTTTAAGGCACTAATTATGGGTAAATGATTATTCATACAAAACACGAAAATAAATCAGAATGTATAGATTAGATTCAGACGCGAAAAAAATCGCAGCGGAGGGGGGGTTTATTTCCTCCCGTTCAGACAGGAGGAGTAATTTTCTAAAAATTGTGACCAAACAGAAAAAAATTATTTTCAAAAATTGTTCAAAATAAAAACTTTATTTAGGAAGCATATAATAGAATGGATAAATGCTATAAAAAAATCTAAGGCGTGGTATTGCAAGTGTTCCCATTTTTTTAAATATTTTTTTTTCTAATTTGTTCCAAATTTTGAGAAAATTACCCCTCCCGCCTAAACGGCGGAAAGTAGACCTCCCCTCCGGTACTATTTTTTCTCGTCTAAATGTAATCTATACCATCAGATTTCTTTTTTCGCGTTTAATTAGAATCACCCTAACCCCATAGTTAGGACCTTAAAGTGATAATAGGGAGACCAGGGGGGTGAAATAAAAATCTGAAAAAAATTTCTAGGTAGAACCATTTGATGCCTATCTATCTCAGAATTTAAAAAAAACCCAATATAAGGACCACCGTAATATATATATCTTATTTCTCAAAAATGGCTCCATAATTCAATTCAATTCAATTTATTTCTTTTAATAAAAGCTACCTTTGAATAGGGAACCATTTTTCAAAAAATCGCTATTATAATGGTTCTTCCAAAAGAACTTTCGATTTTTTTGAAAAATTTAATTTAAGTTTCAATAAATTTTGTATTCATTATAGAAGCTTCTAAATAATACAAATAGTTTTTCTTACCAACATTTTCAAAAAAAAAAAAAATTTAAATACAAAATTTTTTTTTTCAAAATCAAATATTTTGAAAACTAAGGTCAATTTTTATAAATTTCGGTCTTTAAGAGTTAATATATAATATATTTAGTTGTGGTTAGGTTAAACACACATATTTGTTTTTTTTTGTTGGTATAGGTAGGCAATCCTTTTTATTTGAGTAACAGTTAAGCATGCGGGTAAATTTTGTTAAATTGAACAAATGCTTCAATAAAAAAAGTGAAATTTAGTTAATTCAGTCGGATGTTTTTTTTATAATTTGCTTAAGACCGAATGGTATGCATTAAAACATAAAATAGAGATAATCCGCTAGCCTTAGCAGATCAAACTTGGCATACCTTAAAACAAAGTGCCTTTCTTGAAAAAATGAAATACTTCTATTTTTTTTTAATTTTTCAAAAACTAAGTAACAGTTTACCATCCAGATCATCTTGAAAAAAAATAATTTTTTCAAAAACTTTTCATTAACACAACTTAACTTAAAATGCAAATAAAAGAAGAAACTTCTGGTTTTTCTTAAAACGTATAGTATAGCATTGTAAAATGTACTGTTTGTTTTTTGAAAATTAAATATTTTGAAAACTAGTTATGGTCGATTTTAATAAAACTCGGTATTTAAGAATTTTTACACCCTAAAGTATTTTAAGAAAAAAATATTTGTATGCAAAAATAATGGTCCTTCCAAAAAAATAATATTAAAAGCCCGTTAGAAAAAAAAAAACAAATTAGATCGATGTAAGATTGTAAAAATTTACAAAAAAACAACTATTAATAGTATACTTTTATTTTTTCTTTATTTTGAATTTATCAATCTTATCGTCTGAACAGTTTTAGATAAATTTTTTTTTATATACCAATTTCAAATAAGATTAATAAATATTGTGTATCAAAATTTTCAAAAAATTTTTGTTTTCGATTTTTTAAAAAAAGAATATTTTTTTGAAAATTCGATAACTGATAATAGTTTTTTTTTTTTTTTTTGAAATTATATTTTCATGAAAAATAGTTTTTCACAAGAAGTAGCTCTTGTCTATAAAAATAATCAGAATCTGTTTTCGAGAAAACAAAATGTCCCAAATGAAGTACCTTAGATCATTTGCTTAAGTGTTCTAGTGTGTAAAAGCGAATTGACCGTTCGCTGCTGAAAATCATTTTGTATATCAAAGATTTCGGTAAAAGTAACTAATCGTATGGCATTAACAGTGTCATATTCATCCTTAAAAACTAAAAGATATCCGATATGCTATTCGACTCAATTAGACAGATCCCTCCTTATAACTCTTTTGAATACTTTGCCGATGAGTAGGAATCTATTCCACTTTTTGAAGTGCAGTTTATTCTCACCGCGAAAGGTCACTAATTACACCCGAAATTTTGTGGAATTTTTTCCAATCTGAAATTTGGAATTTGGGAAATTATTGATTCATAAATGCAGAAAACGAAATTGTTTATTTGCAGAAATACGCCAGCAATATGGCGAATAAATAGCGAGGTATGAATGGGGGGCATGCTGCCCCTTTGCAACCCCCCAGCTTGGGCTCATTTTAGGATTTAGGGTAGGCGCGAGGTTGGGTGTATGCGAAGATTCTTTTGCATTTAAGGAATCTAGATTTAAAGAAACTATGATTAAAAAATACCTCCTAAGAACGATATAAAGTTAAAGAAGTGAAGTTGATCCTCATACCAAGTGATCCACTCTCCAAGTGGAGATCTTTCTCACTAAAAAGTGCAATAAATTCCCTCTCTAGGTGAAAATAATTGAACTTTAAAAAGTGGAACAGATTCCCACTTATGATGGAATAAACTCCTGTGTGGAGCAGATGCTCGTGGAATTGTTTCCCTGCACCCTTTGTCGATAGGAAAGCAAAAGCTTATTGTTTGTAGGTTAGGGTTAATCCACTTTTACACTCAAGTCTTAACTTAAGTCCACTAGTTAAATATCTCAAAAAAGGAAGATTTAGCAAACTAATACAGCGGACTTTGTGGAAATATGAATAGAAACAAAATATGCTAACTTCATTTTCACCTTTGGCTAAAACTTTCCTTTTAAATAGAATACGAGGCCACAGAAGTTTCCCTAACAAATAAATTATTGTAAGCCATTCTTTTGAGTAAGGATACAAAGTCGTAATCCTGTTTGTTTCAAACACCTTTTATTTTATTTTTGCCATTCAACCAAACTACCTATTCCTATTCAGATATAATTCCAATTGATAGAAACCACTGTCAACAGAAATTAAGTATCACCACAAGAAATGTCATGCTAAAATGTTGCCGTAATAAAAGTTGCCTAAACAGTAAAGAAAATAGCTCCTTCATCAATTTCTACCCACTTCTTTAACCTCTCTTCTGTCTTAAGTCAAGCTTGAAAAATAAATTGATTCTTAAGAATTATTATATTTAGTAAAATTATTTCCACTTTATGCCACAAAAGTATCAACATTCCAAGCAATATCCACTAATAATCCAGTTTCCGCATCATCATCATCATCATACAATATTTATTAACCAACTTAAGAGGCAACTTGCTTCTGAGCATTTATGGTCCGTGGACCAGGACTGCCTGAACCTGGACCATAGCAAAGTCTATAAAGCTGCATCCTCTCAACGAACGATCTAATTTCGAATCTAATTCAACTTCAGCTTATAAATTGGAGAGTGCATGCAAAATTTAGCATTTTTCCATAACAAAAAAAAAAAAACTGGAGGAAGTGTGCATATGTGCAGAGAAAAAGGTCCATCTTGATGGAAACGTCTGGCAATCGTAGGTTATACGTGTGCGGAATCTTTGGTCATAAAGCTAACTACTATTAAGTGTCGGCTTTTGGAGAGCAGCTACCAGTTACCCATGTGGGCACTCACCACCACCACCGCCACCTGTAATCTATCCGGAGAATCAATCTTTTTATCTCGGCCATAAATTCTTATTATCTTCGTGGTAGGAGCTTGGGGAGCTGACTGCTGCTGATGCTGGTGCTGGTGCTGCTGCTGCCAACCGATAGCCATGTCAGTTGCACAATGTGTTCCACAAGTAAAACACTGTCGAACAAGTTAATGTCGAGACTCAGGGAAGCCTCAGCGTGGTGCTGGAGTAAGTTCTTCATTGCATCGTCGTCGTCACTCGTTGCTCGTCGTCCTCGTCCTCGCTGATTGCTGCTATTCAAAGTAATACAATTTAATTAGAGGCGAATTTGTTACAACGACCGTTTGCATACCGAAAGAGCATCAGTGTCGGACAGCGTAGTGTGCAGAATGACATGCACCTCCGTGCACAATTGGGATGAATCCCATGTTATAGTGGCTTCAAAGTCAACTCCTCCAACGTTGAAGCCTCAAACCTATAAAAACCCCAGCGATACACATGTTCGGGGCTCATTATCGATTTGCCAATAAGCTGCTGTGGCACAGTGCCAATTATTGACACAACATTTCCACTGGCATGGACACTGCACTATGCCGCTGCCACTATGTTGCTGGCTGATCGATCGACTCTGGAACTCACGCCGCCGGATCCCCCGGTAATGAGGTTGATGTGTTCCCAGTGGTTTTCGGGTCTGGGACGCGGCATGGTGCGGCGGCGATCCACCAACACAAAGTGCCTGCCTTGTTTCCCTCTAAATGCAAATTACCTTGTAATCTCGGTTTCGTGGAATGACATGGCATAGAGTCGGATCGGGATGCTTATGAGCTTCAATCGAGGAAGACGCGACTGAATCGCGTCAATCGCAGAGCTTCATTGCGTTGCACTCCTTTCGGTGATGTCAGTTGCCAAGGGTCTCGATGAAGCTGCTGCACTCTGCTACTGGTAAGCTGATGGTAGTGGCTGGAGACATAAAAATATACAAAACTCCTGCGAACCAATTTGCTCCTGTCACACTTCTTTTTGTTAGCCAAGTTGTCGCACAGAATGGGTGCGCTCAGCACTCACTTTGGCCAACAACATGCTCGTAACTTTTCACTCACTTTAACTTGGTTTGTTGTTAGCGGGTGTTTTTTTTTTTTTTGATTGTGGTGTGTAACCTGTCAGAGGGTCGATTGGGAAATTTGTTTTCCGTGACAAATGAGGAGCTCTAAGAGAGGTGGTTGTGCCATAAGCATTCGAAATAAAGAAGCTTTTTTTCGAATGCTTTTGGCTTCGGAGATAAATTTGAAGGATTTTGGGGGACATATCTTTAACAGTTTTGTTCTTAGTGTTTTTAAGAAGCTTTGCCTCATGGTTAGGCGGTGGTCGTAATCAGATAAAGCAGAAGGCGTGCTACGGCTTACTATTTCCGTGTTGGACATTATTTTCAGATACTTTTTATTCAAAGTATCGTTATATTAGGAAACAATAAGTAATAACAAGAGCTCTTTAGTCAAAGTCTTTAGGGGTGTAGTATATGCTGAGGTACCAGATCATCTTGGCCTGCTGTTTCGAATGCCACCACTGGGGTAGTACCTAGTGATGTTTCAGAACATTTATGCTGTTTTTGAGAACCACCAGGGGCTAAATACCCACCTTTCTGATATACGAGTGACTTTCAGACGCTTGAAACATGCAGATTTTGAGTCTCATAAGGAACGTAGTACCTACAAATGTACCAGATTATCTAAGTCTGCATTTTTGATTACCACCAGAAGCTTAGGACCTGCTTATGTAAAAGAGTAGTTTGGTTTACTGTTTTGAGTTCTGAGGGTGTAATACCTCATCATAGGGTAGACTATCTCTACTCTGTTCTGCCTAGCTTAACGGAAATTAGAGGTTAAAGGCGCGCTGTCGGAGAGGCCTCTTAGGATCCTTGCTGTGAATGTAAATTCACTGATAAGGACCGAACGTAGAGCTAATCTTTTCCAATTGTTGAAAGACCAGAGTCCAGATGTGTTTATGGCCAGCGAAACTAAGCTGCACCAGAAACATAAGTTGACTAACAACAATTACAATATCGTTAGAAGAGATCGACCCAACTCCACTCAAGGAGGGGGCGTCGCAATCTTCATACAAAAAGGCATTAATCATAAAGTTATATATAATAGTGATCTGCGCAGATTTCGGCTGTTAGAGGCGAGCATCGTATGCATTCCTCTCCAACAGGGGAAGCGAATGTATGTGATCGCGGCTTATCCACCGGCATCACCTCAGCCAACTGATTTTATGACAGAGCTTGAAAAACTTTTCGAATGTCTACGCTTGAGCTTGGAAGAAAATTACTTTCTCATGGCCGGTAATTTGAATGCCAAACACCAAGATTGGGGAAATCAAATTCAAAATCAAAGAGGTATTCATCTTTTCAATTGGATGAGTCGATACAACACTGAGTATGGTGTCGACCTGCTGGCTACGGATCGGCCATCGTTTCCAAGAAGCGGTGCCTATCTGGATCTATTGCTAATAGACGCAAGACTGACAATTACTGACACTGTGGGCCAAAGACCAAGAAACTGCTTACGAACGATCGAGTACGACAGTGATCACTGCGGACTCGCCGCCGTAATACAGCTTCCGAACGAGCTCGTGGAGTAGGATGAGTATGTACCTCTGCATACTTACAATTACAGTAAGGTGCGCTGGCCACGCTTTACCAACGCCTTATCGAGCGAAATCAGTTCGAATAACTTATCCCCACCAAATGACAGGAATTTGACAAATAACGAAATAGACCAATACCTAGAACAAATGGATGAGACAATCAAACGAACAATGAACAGAACAATACCGAAATACAAGCAACGGGACGCAACCGACATGTATCGAAACGCAACCATTGACGCACTACACAGGCAAAAAAGTGGACTGCTGATAAGACTCAAACACTTGTACCGACGGTTTACTGACCCTCACCATCTGGAGATTAGGACACTGAAGTCGTCGATCAAAAACATCAACCAACTAATTAAAGAGAACTATCGGGTGTCAGTTAATTTGTATTGGGACAACAAAATTCGGGCCGTTAATGCTAGCGACCCGAGCATGTTTCCGCAAATTAACAAGATATTTAGAAGGAATAATCAGAACGATCTTCCGTGTTTCAAGCTTCAGAGAACGACAGACAACAGAGACGTACTTCTGACAGCAGGAATTAATCCAGAGGACGCCGTCTTGGACGATGACCTCTTTATTGTCGAAGATCCGCAGGAGAAAGTGGAGGCTGTGGGGGCTGCTTTTTTAGCAAGAGTACAAGGTGAATGCATTCGCCCGAATCACGACCTGGAAAACAGAGCCTTGCTCCATCACTTCTACCTTCGGAATGACATCACGCAATGGCGATCAGAGAACCTTAGTTTCACCGGGTTCAATGAAGATCATTTGGCAAACGCCATAATCGCCGAGCGAAATGGGCCCAGTTCCCTGTTAATTACAAAGGTGGAGCTACAGCTCATCTTCGATTCATTAAAGAAGAAGAAGTCAGCAGGAGTCGATGGCATATCCAACGTTGTACTTCGACATTTACCTCAAGGAGCAGTAGACATTTATACCACTCTGTTTAACAACGCTCTGAATAATGCATATTATCCAGTGCGGTGGAAGACAGCTGTGGTACATCCTCTCCCGAAAAAGGGAAAGGACAACTCCAATCCGGCGAATCTCCGGTCGATAAGTCTTCTTCCGAGTATCAGCAAGGTATTCGAAAAAGTTATCAATAGAGCTCTGTCTAAGTCGGCAGAGGACAATAATATCATACCGGACAATCAGTTCGGTTTTAAGGCGGGACATGACACTATTCATGCCGCGTCGAAACTCGTTTCTGATGTCCAATGGAACAAATCTAAGAAGCAGTGTACGGGTGCCTGTCTGGTTGATTTGGAGAAGGCCTTCGACACCGTTTGGTTAGAGGGTCTTTATCTAAAGCTGACCAGGCTTGGCATTAGTAAACCACTGTTATACCTATATGCTTTCTGATATGCTCAATGGCAGAAAGTTTGTTGTCAAAAGTGGCAATGTAACTTCTGCCACAACCTTTAATATTAAAAATGGTCTTCAGCAGGGAGCGGTCAACTCGCCGATTCTATTCAGCATTTACACCAGCGATCTGATAAGTAGTCTTACTCAGGCAATTGCGTATGCCGACGATCTAATTGCGTACAGACAGCTCCAAAAGTCGAGGTCATCAGGATTCTTTTGCAGCGTGACTTCGAGAAGATTCAGAGATATTGCGATGACTGGAAGTTGAAAATCAACTTTCAGAAATCAGAAACTATCTTGTTTAGGACTCCGTTGCTTAGAGCCACAAGAGATACGGAAAGAACTGGCGCAAGCTGGTGATCGTAGGGCCAAATGGACATCCACTGGCGAGTAAAAGTGTAGTAAAGTACCTTGGCATCTGGATGGATCAGTATTTGTATTTCGACAGACATAGAAATGCTGCTCTGGCCAGGGCTAGGGGAGCTTTTGCCCTGACAAAACGGTTGTTTTATAGCAGCCGGCTTGACAGCAGGGTGGAGGTGATTTGCTACATGGCCCTTATCCGGCCGATGATTACCTATGGGTGCCTGGTTTGGTTCAGCGTTGCCCCATCTCAAATGGAAAAGATTCGGATGTTTGAGAGGCAGTGTCTTAGACGCTGCCTTGGATTGCACAGAACACCAGAGTCGGAGTACAAACACTACTATTCCAACCTGGCTCTATACAACGGGGCCAACATAAACAGGATAGATAATTTCTTGCTGAAGCTTATTCGAGGTCACATTGCAAGAGCGATGTCCTCGTCTAACAGCTTAATTTTCGGGGCTTATTACCCCAACAACAAATACTACGAGAGTGTGCGTCTAAGCGGCTTTATTCCGCCCGATGCATTCCTCCACCTAGACAGTCGAGGGCTGATCCAGGATAGAGCTGCGGTTCCGCTAATCTACCCAGTCAGCCGTAGAACTGTGGATCGGCGGCTCCTTTACAGTCGAGACGTCCGCGCACAAGACGGAGCTGAACACCTTCGGTTCAGTAGGACTGTGTCCGAACGGGACCGAAGAGATAGGGTAAAGCAGCAGAACCAGTTCTGGTGGTTGAAAAACGAAGATGAAGTTCCTTCAGACATTTAATAGTTGACCTTGCTATTTTCTCTTGTATGGCCGACTTACATAGGTTTAGGTAGTTAGTTTTAAGTAGGGACAGTTGAAAATTAGCTGTAAGTAGTTTTAAGTAGTTTTAATTAGCTTTAATTTAGTTTTATGTAGTTTGTAAGTTTTATATAAAACCAAAAAATAAAGACATAGATACCGAGTTTTTTGTAAATTCTTCTCGGTAAAAAATAAAACCGACCTGGATTTAGTATTAAGATAGTTCTTAGGCTGAAAGGCATTATCATTAAGTTATTATAGTTTAACTTTTGTCTAGCTTTAAGATAGTTTTAAGAAAATTGAAAAATAAAAATGAATTATATAAAAAAAAAAAACCTCATCATGTAGCAGAGCGTTTTAATCTGCTGTTTTGAGTGCAACAATGGATGAAGTACCAGCTGTGCTACCCGATCCTCTTAGCCTGCTGTTTTGAGTGCCACTAGAAGCATAGTACCCGCTGATGTACCAGATTGTTTAGTCTCCAGTTTTGAATGCCACTGTATGCGTAGCACCTGCTTCTGTTCCGGAGTATTTAAGCCTGCTGTTTTTGAATGCCACCAGAGACTAAGTGCCAACCTTTCTGATGTACCAGTGCCCTTCCAGAGGTTTAAAACATGCTGGTTTTGAGTGTCACCAGGAACATAGTACCTACTGATGTCCCAGAACATTTAAACCTGCTGTTTTTGGGTACCACCAGGGGCTAAGTACCTATCTTTCTGATGTACCAGTGAGTTTCAGAGGCTTAAAGCATACTGGTTTTGAGTGTCACTAGAAACGTTGTACCTGCTCATATACCAGTTCATGTACCAGATCATCTTAGCCTACTTTTTTCATTACCAGAAGCTTAGTACCTGCTAATATAAAAGAATATTTTGGCTTGCTTTTTTGAGTGCCGTAATACCTCTGGATAAAGCAGAGCATTTTAGTCTGCTGTCTTGACTGCAACCAGAGGCATAGTACCTGCTGGTATACCACATCATCTTAGCCTGATTTTTTGATTGCCACCAGAAACGTAGTATCTGCTGATGTAACAGAGCTTTTTGGCTTGCTGTTTTGAGTGCCACCAGGGGCAAAGTACCTACTAAAGCTCCAGAATATTTAAGCCTACTGTTTTGAGCGCTAAGAGGGCCATAGTATCTACCTAGTAATGTTCTAGAACATTAAAGCCTGGTCTTTTCAGAGCCACAAAGGGCGTAGTACCTTATGTGGTACCAGAGAATTTTAACCAGCTTTTCTGGTAGAGATAATTTTTTTGAGTGCTACCAAGAGTATGGTACCTGCTTTTGCACCCGACATTTAACTGCTGATGTACCAGAGAGTTTTAGTCTGCTGTTTTGAGTGCTACCAGGGCGGAATAACTTCTGTCGTACGCGAGCTTCTTAGTGTGCTGTTTTGAGTGCTACCAGGAGTATGGTACCTGCTTTTGTACCCGAATTTTTTAGCCTCCTGTACCAGTACCTGCCGATGTACCAGAATGCTTAAGCTTGCTGTTTTGAGTGCCACCAAGAAGGTTATTCCTTCTAGTGCATCAGGGAGTACATCACAAAAATTATCTAAGAATCAAAATTTTGTTGCATTCTAGGATTTGTATGACCTTTTTGGGCAGTTTCTTTAGGCAGGCACCAAACTCTCTACTTCTATTTAAAAAAAACTGAGGTGATTTTATTAACTTTTCAATTTTTAATAATTATTATAAAAAATACATTTTCTATTGTTTTGTCATACAAAAATAAAAAATCTCTTAATGGAACATTATGAATTTATTTCAAAGACCGACAAAAAGAGTTTATTCAATCAAATAAAATTCTTGGTAGATTGTGGCCAGAAATCATATCAAAATGATCTTGCCACCCGAAAGAATCATCTAAAAGAACTTCTTGAGAATGAAGAGCAAACCTATGAAAATGAATTCATAGACAAAATTAAGTCACGAGTTGATGAAAATATTCGACAGCGACAAAAATCACTTTTGACTATGAAAGAAGAACGAATGAAGGAGAAAGAAAAGTTTGTAGCTTCAAAGAAGCTGCATCAGAATATGTTGAACTGCCTTGACATTCGAGATGAGTTGAGACGAAAAGACTACCGTGAAATACAAATTTGTCAATTGGAACAAATGGATGAGAAATTAAGGGCCTTAGAACGAGAAAAGAAAGATAATGAATTTTGGTTAAAAGTTCAAAAGAAAATGGAAGATAAAGTTGATCGACTACAGAAACAAGAAGAAGATTTGAAGAAATCGTTGCAGGCAAATCAGTGTAAGATATTAGGAAGCCAACTTGCAGAGCATCGTAGAATAAAAGAAATGGATTTGGCCCGTATGAGGAAAGAGAAAGAAGAGATGGACCTTCAAATGAAGACTAGCCAAGGTGATGAAAAACAAAAGGCTCTTGAAGCCCGAAAGGCAAAGAGCGAGGATGTTAAAAAGTCTCTAAATACAATATGTGAACAACAAAAACTTCTTAAAGATGAAGCTGAAAAGTTTGAAAACATTTTCCACCAAGAAACAATGCGACAAGTAAATAAGGAGATTGAGGAAAGCGTTGATAAGAATTGTAAACTCAAACAGGACACAATAGACTATTTGAAATACATCAAAAAATTTAAGAACTTTGTTACTGATCAAGAAAAGAAACGAGATGAGATCGGTGACGAATTAGATAAGCGTTTTATTTGTTTTAAAAATCATCACAAGAAAGGTTTGACGGTAAGTAAGAAACAGTTTGCACAGTCATCGCATAAGACTTTACTTAGACAAATTTGTGAAGAACAAGCACGAAGACTTAAGTTAGAGGCAGCTGAAAGAGAAAATAAAATAATTGAAAATCGATTTGCAAAGATGGATGTGCGTGATAGACTCCAAGAGCGTTTTCAGGTGAAAAAAGACCTTGACAAGCAGTTGGAAGAAATAAATCGTTTGAAAAATGAAAAACAAAAACAGTTTGAGAATGAACTTAATCGTGCTGAAGAAGATCAGATTTATTGTGACCAGCTTCTGGAGAAACATAAAATTGAAGGTTGTGACTATTTGACTCCGCATCCGAATTGGAAGTTGTTGGCCTGTTTTAAGGAAAGCGATATCCCAGAGAGGGAGGCTGAAGCATAGCATAATTAATTGAAAGTGCGTAGCTTGTTATATATTTACTAGCTGCACAAATTGTTGTACATTTTGGTTCACCAAACTCCAATATATTTTTGCTTATATTTCAATCCTAGTAGACCTTCTTTTTGAAATACATTTCTAGTTCGGAATATGTATGTTGAGGTATATAGTCCCTACCTACAAGAGCCTACAGCAAGTTTTGGGAGTGGATGTATAACTAAAATATGAGTACATGGTAATATGGATTTAAGCATCGAAATATGGAATAAAAAAGTCTGGTTGGGTAAATTCAAAGCTTTAGGCGGTGGTGGGTGGTTAAAACCATATTATTTCTGTTTGAGAGCTCTAACCATTTTAATTCATATATCAAATAAAGGAAATGACCTTTTGGTCTCTAATAAATACTTCCCAGACGCTTTCCTTTCAGCATTCCCTTGCCCGCCAGTAGCCCATCAAAGTGGGCAGATTTTGATAAGAAATCATTACTTAAATTCAAAATGGGTTGATTTTTCTTGTTTTTTTGGTGCTTTGCTAACATAATATCAACCTAACAAAACCCTGCTTATACCTGATGGTTGATGACTTAATAATTGGTCGTTAATTAGCTGTGACAATTTTGAGTTTTTCGTTCAATGTTTTCTATATTTTTTGGAAAAGTGGTAAGAACTAAACATTTTAAAAACTAAGTACTTACTAATTTGCCATTAAAAAGTCGTTAGTTAGTTTTGAAAAAAATCCATTTTGTCATACGACGTTTTCTATGTGTTTTTGTTTTGTTTATTTTCTATGAGTTTTAAGCTAGCAAAGTCACTATGACGAATAGAAAAAAATGTAGGTTGATAATTGTTGTTAATAGTTGTGATGATTTCGAATTCGACAATCTATGTTTTCTTTGTTTTTTTGGGTGCTTCGCCTACATGACAAATCTCGAAAAGTGGTACAGACTTCTTATAACGGGTGATTTTTTAGCTGGTTTGGTTTTGGCAACACTGGTTTTGACAGCTGACGTGTGTTTAGTACCTTGTGTCACTGTCAAACAGCTTCAGTTTGGTTCCCAATTTAACCATGGATCGTCTTACAAATGAACAACGCTTGCAAATTATTGAATTTTACTATCAAAATTCGTGCTCGGTTCGAAATGTTCATCGCGCGCTGCTTCCATTTTATGGTCGGCATTCTCGACCTTCTGAGCAGTCTATTCGGAAGATTGTGACCAAATTTCGCACCAAATTTACTTTGTTGGACATTAAACCACCAACACGTTTACGTACTGTGCATAGTGAAGAAAATATTGCGGCTGTATCAGCTAGTGTGACAGAAGACCGCGAAATGTCGATTCGGCGCCGTTCCCAGCAGTTAGGCCTTTGTTACAGCACTACGTGGAAAATTTTGCGGAAGGATTTGGGCGTAAAGCCTTTTAAGATACAGCTGGTGCAAGAACTAAAGCCAGCTGACCTACCACAACGCTGAATTTTTGGTGAATGGGCTCTTGGAAAGCTGGCCGAGGATCCGCTTTTTTATCGAAAAATTGTGTTCAGCGATGAGGCTCATTTTTGGTTGAATGGGTACGTAAATAAGCATAATTGCCGCATTTGGAGTGAAGATCAGCCAGAAGCATTGCAACAGCTACCAATGCATCCCGAAAAAGCCACTGTTTGGTGCGGTTTATGGGCCGGCGGCATTATTGGGCCATATTTCTTCAAAGATGATGCGAATCGCAGCGTTACTGTCAATGGTGAACGCTACCGAGCGATGATAACAAACTTTTTTTTGCCCGAAATGGAAGTTCTTGACTTGCATGATATGTGGTTTCAACAAGACTGTGCCACATGCCACACAGCACGCGAAACAATGGCGCAATTGCGAGGCGAGTTTGGTGAACAGTTAATTTCACGTTTCGGGCCGGTCAATTGGCCGCCTAGATCGTGCGATTTGACACCATTAGATTATTTTTTGTGGGGGTATGTCAAGGTTAATGTCTATAGGGACAAGCCCGCTTCGATTGACGCACTGGAAGCCAACATCCATGCATTCATTCGTGAGATACCGGCCGATATGTGTGAAAGAGTATGCCAAAATTGGACTCAGCGGATGGGCTACCTGAGACGCAGCCGCGGTCAACATTTGCTTGAAATTATCTTTAAACATTAAATTGCAAGGTTCAAACTATCGATTCAAATAAATATTTCATTCATTTTTTCGAATTTTTTGTGTTTTTTTTTTTTTTAAGTTCTAAACCTCTTAAAAAATCACCCGTTACCTAATTTTGTATGGCTTAATAATTTGCATTTAGTAAGTCTTTAATTATTTGTGAAAAATTTAATCGAATCGCGCAATGTTTTCATTGTTTTTTTCGTCCTATGCTTGATATCAAGCAAAAAAGAGGTAAAACCTGCTAAAACCGAATGGTTTATGGCTTAATAATTTGTCGTTAACTAGTCTTGACTTAGTTGTGATAATTTCGAATTTATCGTGCAATGATGTCTACGTTTTTTTTTTGGTTTCTTTGTTAACTTAACATCATAGCACTACCTCAAAAAGTAGTAAGAACTGTTTAAAACGAATGATCTACGGCTTGATATTTCTGGTTAACTAGTCGTTAATAAGTTTTCACAATATAAAATTTGTCGTTCTATGTTTTGTATGTTATTTTCGAAAAGTGGCTAGTAAGTTGTGGTAAGATAAGTTTTCTTGTAAGATGTTTTCTATGTTTTCTGTTTTATTTTTATTCATTCATAAGGAATCTACAAAGAGCTCCGGAAAAGTTCTTAGAACCTATTTTCTTGAATTTTTGTAATTAATTAATAATTTGTATTTAATGGGTCATTGATTATATATAGTTATAATAATTTCATCTTTGTTTTCCAATGTTTTCTATGTATTTTTATTTTAGTTTCTCAACTCATAAAAAGAAACATTCAAAAAGGCTTTAAAATTGATTTTATTGAACTGTTTATTGCCTTACTAAGCTCTTAATGGGTCAAATGAGGTTTTGTTGAAAAATACCTAAAAAAACATCGCATGAAAAAATTGATTTTGTTACAATTAATAAACTAACGACATTAATTAACGACATTTAAAATTAAGTAATAAAATGTTTTGCCTTGAAGTTTTAACCACTTTTCGAAAAAAATAATAATAAAGATAAAAAATAATAAATAGAAAACATAGAACGACAAATTTGAAATTGTCAAAATTTATTAACGACTAAATAAACATGAGTTATTGAGCCAAAAATTTAATTTAATAATTTTAAACAGTCTTACCACTTTTGAAGTAGTGCTATGCTTACTTGACGTGGAGTTAGTAGAGAGTGGAAAAAAACGTAGAAAATATTGTATGACAAATTATTAAGCAGGTTTTTACTTATTTTTTAGGTGAAGTGATACTTTGCTTAATTGATATCAAGCTACCTAAGTACTTAAAAAAAACATAGAAAAATTAGCGCGATTAGATTAAATTTTTCACAAATAATTAAAGACTAACAAATGGCAAACTATTAAGCCATAAAACATTAAGTATAAGACGATTTACCGCTTTTCTAGGTAAGCAAAGCACCCAAAAAAACATAGAAAACTTTGACCGATAAATTCAAAATCATCACAATTAAATCATGACTAATTAATGGAAAACTATCCACTTCCCATTTTTCGATTCATCAAAGTAACTTTGCTAACTTGACACTCATAGAAAACAAATAACCCCAAAACGCATTGAAAACATCGACAAAACTGATGTTTTCATAACTAAATATTGACTTATTAACAGCAAATTATTAATTACTAAAATATTCAAACTGTGCAGTTTTAAGTACTTTAAAAAGAACAACAAATTCAAAATTGTCACAACTGACTAACTTCAAATTATGCATCTCTATCCATTCTTCGATTTGTGAGAGTTGCTTTGCTAGCCTAATATCAAGTTAGAAAAGCACCCAACAAAACATAGATAACATTAAACGACAAGTTCTAAACTGTCACAACCAATTAACGACTAATTAACTGCAAACTATCCACCTATTCATTTTTGGATTTGTCAAAGTTGCTTTACTTACTTGACACTCTTATTTTTTTTTTTTTTTTATTTTTTTATAAGACACACAAACTATAAATAATGCCTAGTGGCTTACAACTCTCACAACCATTCCTGGGTATTGTTGGCAGGATTGGAGCGACCTACAATTTTTTGCCGAATCCAAATGGCTACATGAGAAGCATTAATTCATGGCAGCATTTGCCAGTTCCTCCCAAGAGGCAGTAACTCTGAAAAAAAAAAACATTTTTGGTTTGTATGTGGTATCGGTTGGGAATTTCACCCAGATCATCGGCATGAAAGTCCAACGCAAAAACCATTATTCTACGAGGCCTGAACTATTCTTATTCTGGAATTATCAGATTGCTTGAGGTCAGCAGGTGATAAGTCTCTCGTGGCTTTTGCAGCGACAGCCTTCTGCACTCGTCTCATACATAGATCAACAGGTTTAATATTCAACTGGTGGGCTCAAACCGGCAGGAGTTTCGCCCATGGAGGATTTCAAAACACCAGGCTAAGGTACTGGTAGATTAGCAGGTACTATCAAAGCTTCTGGTAGCAATTAGGATCAATCTCTGAAAACTACTTACGATTGTTGCGGGGAAGTTCTCTAGCTTCTAGAAAGAAATATAGCAGAACTTTCTTGTTTTATTTTATCAGCAATGAATGTGAATTTGACTACTTCCCTGTAGCTAGAGCATGACCAAAAGGGTCCATTAAATTGGTTCTTTTTTCTATGAAATGAAAAGGAGAAGTGGCAAAGCATGCGAAAAGTTTTGCTTTCCATTTGGACATTTCATCCGATTTCACTAGTTTTCACGACTTGACATCAAGACATAAAGCTTGTAAAATTGAACATCTTAGTCAAATTATTTACCATCAGGTTTATGGTGCAAAAAACATAATCACAACCAATTTATTGCACATATCGTAAAGGACGAATATGCAAAGAAAAATCAAGAACAAAAATATCGAATAAAATAATAAATAAAAATAGATAACATTCTATCGGGAATCAAAAGGTATA
Source organism: Dasysyrphus albostriatus (assembly GCA_946251815.1). NCBI lineage: Eukaryota > Metazoa > Arthropoda > Insecta > Diptera > Syrphidae > Dasysyrphus > Dasysyrphus albostriatus. Next base: position 24,149,237 of record OX276335.1, on the reverse strand, counting down.
TTTCCGTTATAATCCATTATGACTATGTAAGCAGCTAATAGGGTTATCCATATATTTTGATCACCTAAGTCCCTCTCCTCAAGAGGAAAGATATATCAAAATCTTTATGTCAAGTCCCATTTATCTTCTGCGACTGGCTTACATGTAGAGAAGGTCAAATGCGAGTTGCGATAAGCCCAGAATAGGTGTGTCCTCTCTTTCGAATCACCTCCACCACAACCATCATCCTAGTAAACAAATATATCGCGTAACATTTTAATCTTACTTATTGCGGAAGTCACCTTATGCCACAATAATACAGGTTGTATCTTATACCCCACCGAAATTCGACCTCAAAGTGCACCAAAAAAACACGAAAGGCTACTTTGCCCAACTTGAGGAATCGTCGTGTTAAGCATCTTTTAACTGCAGTTATACGTCTTGGCATGTTCCATGCCATTTTTCCGCTACTCCAGCTCTTGAAACTAATGGTATTGTTTTGTTCACATTAAAAACCCCCAAGAGAGAAAAAAAGAAAGACCTCCAATGACTAATGGTTCCATCTTGAATATGTATCATCGGAAGTATTCCTTTGAACTGTTATATGCATCTGTATCTTATGGTTCCAGCACAATAAAATGTTAAGTTCTTTCCGATAAAAGGACATCTCGCTTGGCTGGGAGTAGATATATATATCGCTGATGGTGCTCCACTCTTGGCCAGCAGCGCAGCACAGCGGTGGCATGACGAGCGGTTGCGGACAAAGTCAACTCTGTCGTGTAGCCCCAAAATGAAATGAGCTGAGTGAGTTGGTTAAAGTACGAGAGCGGGACAGAAAGTTCTGTTTCTTCTTCTTCTTCAAAAAAAGATGATATATGAAGCTATGATCTCAGAGATCATGATCACTTCTCCTTCCTCTAGTTTTTTGAGTTTCTTTTTTTTTTGTTCGTCTATGCAGGCAGGCATCACGGCACACATCTTAACTTTCTTGACTAATAAAATCGAAAAGTGAATTGAGCTCGTGAATAATTTATGAATAGAGCCCCTTTTGCGGTCTTGGTTCCGTCTCTTATATACCTACTTACAAGTTGTTGTACAATTGTCTTGCTGCGCCATTGCCTTATTTGTTCGTGAACTGCATGTCATATCTAATAAGGATGTGCCTTAGAGCCTATGGAAAAAGATAAGGAATAAGGTAGGTTTTGTAGGTACATTTTACCTTATTGTGAAGAGCAGGCCGTGCTCTACACCACCACCGACATCGCCATCGCCATTGCCACCGCCACCGTAGCCGCCACGATGGCCGGCCTTTCGTATGCAAATGTGATTTCTTATACCTTTGGTCTTATCATGAGTGGCCTCTTGCTACCGTTTAGGGAACGAGTGAGATGATGCAAAACAGCAATATCATAGCAATTATGATATGCCGCCCTCGTTCAAATAAATCCATAGGAGAATTTTTCCAGAGCGATGGTTGATTAATGAAAAAAGAAATGGAGTGTTGTAGGTCCGGCTACAGCAATTAGGGTCTCATGTCTCATGAAGGATATTCTTACGTTTGTATATTAAGAATACATCAAAGGATGTCAATTCTTACGCAAGAAAACTATAAAACAAAAATTCAGGCAAAGTTCGAAAAGGATCCTTTGGCAGGAGCATACTGAGCAAAATCTTGAAGGCTGTCGATATTGCAAATATCAACATTTAGTAAGAAGTTAAGATGTTTCAACTATTAAGCGAAATTCACTTCCTCAAAAAGCTGAAATATGTAATGAATGGCACTTTTAGAGAATATAACTTGGTACAGAATTACCAGTACCACCCGGAAAAGTCTACAAACTTTACCCCTAATAGATGACACTGAAAAGGAACATTTTACACTAGCTGGTATGCCGAAACCGAAAATGACCTCTACGAACTTGATGTATGTATTAAAAAGAGATAGACAGACTGACCAGAGAATTTCTTATATCACGGATACAAAAACTCATGTCATGGATGAAGTGACCTGGAATCAATTAAAACGAACTGGGATGGTTAGGCCACGTTTGGAGAGTATGCACCAAAATTAAAGCATACTACGAGTAGTATGATAAGTTTTGTATTTGAGTTCTTGCACTGACAACAAAGATGAACAGGAAGATTCCATAGTAGCGAAAAACGACCGCAACCAATTCAATGTTCGTAGGTACTAGAAAAAGACTGGCTAGAAAGAAGAGAATTTTTATCTACGGAGACTTGAAATCCATCTTAATAATGCATGTGGTAAATTGCAATAAAATAAAGCCACTGCCATTGGGATGGTTGGCACACTTTTGGGTATGACAGCATACCAGCCTGACAAGTCTTTGAGCTTCACCTCTCATTTTCAACGCTGCAGATTAATATTTTACACTAAAGCCCAATTTTTCAGTTCAGGGTTAACTATGAGTTACATCAGAGTTAGCTAATCCTGAAAATAAATTCATCCCGAGTTAGCCCAGGAACAATTTTTTATCAGTTAAGGATTACATTTATTTGTCAGTTGTGAAAAATCTAGGAGCATCATTAAACGACAGTTTAGAAATGGATATCCTTCCTACGCCTTTCACTCATCAGATTAGAGATGGCGCCACATCTGGATTACACTGATAATAGCTTTTACTATTGAGATGGCGCCACTGCGCCACAACTAAATAAATCTGGTCCCTGAGTTAACTTATTAAAGAAGGTGAGTTAACTCAGCATTTCAATTGTCTGAAAAAAAAACACGTTTCTGGAGTTAACCCCGAGTCTACTATGATCTCACACTGAAAGTCTAGGCCCAAGTTGGGTGTCCAAGTGGAATGTAACCTGAATAACTTGGTCTGCATTCTGCATGGAGATAGATGAATTGACTAGAAGAGATTTAATACCAGTGAATGTTTAACTTGAAGTACCTCGTGGCATAATGGGCAGTGCGTTGGACTGTCATGCCGTCGGTCTGGGTTCGGTTCCCAAATGCCTCTTGTGAGGAACTGACAAGTCCTCCAAGAGTATACTTATAGGTGCTTCTCATCTAGCCTTTCGGACTCGGCAAAAAATTGTAGGTCCCCTCTATTCCAACCACCACGGTTGCCGCGGTGCGACTTTAGTCGCATTTTGAACCCTTTTTTTGCCTCGTACGACCATGGCGAGACAACTATTTTAAAAACCGGCTATTTTACCCTTTTTAAAAAATGACCCCATCTCTAAAATATTACATGTACAAGATTAAGTTCTTATTTTTTTGGAGAAAAAAACTTCTCAATTTTTCAATTATATAAGGTAAACACATATCGAGGTGACACATAGGCATGGCTTATGTCGATCGCACACGCTCAGTGGAATTGAGTCAAAATCTTGCTACCTCCCTTTTTTATTTCTTTGTACTATTTTTGGGTGTTTGAAAAATATTTCCCACACTTGTCTCATAATAATATTATAAACCAATTTTTATTTGCTTAAAAACCAATGGGTCAATTTGTCAAGTACATAATGCATTCGTGAAAAACAAATTGAAGTCGAGCTTTTGATCAAACCTGTTATTACGATGAAAGTGAAGATGGAAATTCTGTCTGTCCGTCTGTCTGTTCGACTAGAGCCTAAACGGGAGCATCGATTTTCTTTAAATTTTGGAACTACATCACACATTTCTTCATTCTTATTAGAACCAAAAATAACAGTATTCAACAGATTCAACTTTTCTTAAACAAAATTCAATAAGGGTATTCATACAACAGCATAAAGTCATCGTAGACGTAGTAAAGTTGGAAACTGCGTAAATATGTCAAATTTCCCATACAAATTGTGACAGAATTACGATGTTTCAAACTTTACAACGTTGACGACGACTACTTTACGCTGTTGTATGAATACCCTTAAAAAATGAATCTAAGTGCGAAGGTAAAAAAACATTTCCAAAAAATGATATTAACGGTATTTCTTAAAGAACTTTTTTTTCTATTTCTGATTTTCTTGAAACCACGTGAATGATTTAAAAATTATTTTTATACAGAAGCTCCCAAAAAATACATATTTTTTAATAAAGTTTTTGTTGGATTATGAATATTTCCAAATCGATCTTATCGACTTTTTAAAACAACTTGGGACTTAACGGATTTTCAAAACTTTTTAGTACATTTGAAAAAAATTTATGCAAAAATAACGGTACCTTCCAAACAGATGTTAACAAGCCGTTGAAGAAAATATCGTTTTTCTCATAAATACTTCCTACGATTTTAATTAATTTTGTTTGTGTCCTAGTATAAAAAAGAACAGAAAGGAACTTTTAACAGCCTGCCGTCAAAAGAATAAAGAGTGTGAGCCCCAAAACTAAATAGTTCGGCTAGTATCATAACTGAAACTATTAAATATCCAATAAAATATAAAGCTTAAAACTCATAGGTATTTCCAACTCCAAACGGCTGATCGAATTTAAATAATTTTTTTATACAAAAACTTTCAAAACGTATTAATTATTATAGATATTAAAATTTTCATAAAAATATTTTGTTAACATTTTTAGTAAAAAATATTTTTTTAAAAAACCGCTCCAATGATTTTCAAAAAAAAAAAACCTCCATACTTTTTATAAATACATATTTTATTTTAATTGAAATTGAAAGAACTGACTTTTCGTATTGCTATCAATTGTTAAAAAAAAATCCCAACAAAGTTTAGTTTTTTTTGTAATTTAAATTCTGATTGATTTTGCTTTCTATAAAAAAAAAATTCTTGGTGCCTGCCAGTGAAGTAACATGCACACAGGAATGGTTGAGACTTGTAGGTCACTAGGTCCTGGTTCTCCACGAGCTGTTGTGCCATAAGATTTTATTTAAATTTAATTTTAATATTAAAATACTTCGATGAAAAATATCGGGTTTTTCAATAAGAGCGCTACAAAAGTTTTTTTAAATAAAACAAAAACGGTTTTGGATATCAATGAAATTATTTATTCCTGTGAAAGTACGTTTGATGCCATAATGTAGAGAACTCGACTTCTTTTGCATGGCCACCACGGGCACGCTTGCAGAAACTCCAGACGCTGAACCCAATTTTCGACGGTTTTCAAGCATACATCGGCCGATACTGCTGCAATTTCACGTTCGATATTCGTACGAAGTTCATCAATCGTCGCTGGCTTGCTGGCATACTATGGTCTATGCCTATGACTTGACGTAGCCCCACAGGAAATAGTCTAACAGCGTCAAATCACACGACCGAGGCGGCCAAGCGACTGAACCATTTCGTGAAATAACACGTTCTGCAAACTTGGTTTCCAATAAATTGATTGTGACATTCGGTGTGTGGCTTGTGGTGCAGTCCTGTTGGAACCACATGTCTTCCAAGTCCATATCATCCAATTGGGGCCAAAAATATTCGGTTATCATTGAACGGTAGCGATCCCCATTCAAGGCCAAGATCTTTTTGCAAAATTTGCCACACCGACGTCACAGAGATGCCCAACGCTTGAGAACGACGTGTGAGAGACACATTTGGGCTTTCTGCAACTGAAGCCTCAGCGGCTGCAATAATCTCGTTACTACGGGCACTTCTTCGTCCCACTGGCACGGGAACATTTTGTACTGTGCCTGTGGATTCTAATTTTTCCACTAGACGCTCAATTGTTGATCTGCTAGGACGATTATGACGACCATAAATTGGACATAGCGCTCTTAACGTCAGTGGCCTGACTCTGAATTTCGGTAGTAAATTTTAATAATTTTGACTCGTTGTTGGCTCGAATATCTTTCCATCATAAAATGGCAACCCTTACTGAAGAGAAATGTCAAAAAAAACGTCAATAAATATGGCATCGTTTGCTGTCCCTGTCGCACCGATTGCTACATTGGAAAGGCTGGGACACTTTTAGAGAGTATGTGAAGAGTGAAACACCAGCTCGATATATGGTCAAGTTCTTTCCTGGCAACGTTTCACAGAAAGATTTCACACTAACCAGCGTTCCCAAGTCAAAAGTGATTACGTATTTTTCCAGTGTATTACAACCAAGGCTATTTCTTGAATCACTATAAAGTCCAAAATTGTCGATTGTTTTCGAATTGAGCTGACATGATGACATTATGATATTTTTGGGAACGAAGTAGCAGCTTAATCTGCCAAAAAGGGATTATCTCTTGATTCAAGCCAGGTTGAATCCTCGATACTTGGCACAACAAGAGCAAGAAGGAAGCAGAATTCACTAGAATTTCTTTGAAGCTGCAAACGTCAAATGGTCATCAATGAAAACTTGTCTGGCTTAAAGAATATTTCAAAATATCGAATTGAATATCTTACTTAAGATAAGCAGGCCTTAATTATCACTTCTGGTTGGAGTCTTAAAGTGCCACAACTCAATGGAAACTCACATACAAAAATGGACATCTGTCCATTGGACTTATGTAGAGGACAGACTTGAAGTCAGGGCAGTGATTTTGGGATAGCTACAAGAGTTCTAAATTTGAGCTAGACAAGTGCTTCTTGACGGCTGAAACCCTGAATGAAACAATCCTGATGTTTTTTTTTTTGAGAATTTTATGTTCAAATTCACCTTAATATTGAATGTAGTTTTTGTTTTAAAAAGAAGAAAAGATTGACAAAATAATAATTTTAACGGTTCAAACAATTTGCATCCTTGCGAAAATTCACCTCTTATCTCATGGCTGATCTAAAGATACGCGCCCACAATGGCACTGTCATATTTCCATTTTTATTAGTTTGAAGGGCCAGCAGCGTGCCGGCTATCTGGGCATTATGACAGGTGTATGCGTTTATCGTTCATAAAGAAGGCCGACGAAAGACAGATATTAAGCTCATTTCCCAAGTAAACAAAAATAAAGAAAAAGAAAACAACAACAAAAAACATTAAAAAAAAAATAAAAATTTTCCATTTGCATGGAGGCATGACCAAAAACTATTCAATTTGGTCTTTTAAGGTTAGGTAAAGCAGGGATAGGGAGTTTGAACACTTTTGTTTGAGAAAAAATATGCTTTTCTGACACGCATCTCTCGTTTGAGGGTAATTTAATTTCAGTGGTGAAACTTCTTCCCTTTTATATGAAAAATAAATCGCTTCGGGGTCTTTTCTTCAGCTCATCATGCAAGCATAATATGATGAAAAATGCATTTAGATAGGGACTCTTTGAAATATAGGGAATCGCGCACATCACATTCAAATATACCTACCTACGAGTTGTGTCATATTTAATTCTCAAGAATGTCATGTGGGGTGTCAAAAGTATTTCTCCATTAGAAACTAAAGAATAGTAATTACTTGGCCTGAAGGCTACCAGGAAATACATATAATTCCTCATCGCATCAGGATCGGATCAAGATGGTCGACTCAATCTGCCTGATGCGCATCAGGCGCATCATCAACATCATTTGGTTTGAGGCTGATTCTTGTATAATTAAATTTCACCGATGCAGGCACTCTTTTATATGATATCTGCTTAATTGAGTTAGATGAATTTGAATGAATGATGTAGCTTATATAGTTTTATATTCATACAATAGAGAAGGTATTTTATATCATCCGGTAAAATTCCTTAATGGAAATATTTTAATTTAAAATCGAAATTAGAAAACTGTAATATGTTTTCGAGCTACATAATTTGAATGCATCACGATATTGTTGCACACAAATTTTAAAGTCATTAGTTAATGAAAGCAGATAAATATATTTGGTCCCAGGTATCTAGTTACCAAATAGTAAGGAATTCGTATTTCTATATTAATAATTTATTAAAATTAAAGTTGAACAAAATAGTTTTGGTAGCTTGGATGTTGACTAGGGCTAGCCACCTAGTCTCGGTATCATTTGGTATCGGTATCAGGAACCGAAACGATACCGAGACGATACCAGCTCTGAACGTTACCGAAACAATACCAAATGATACCGTATTTCTTAGACCGAAAATTACCGATACTCTCGGTAGCATCGTTTGGTATCGGCAAAAAATATAGATTTTTAAATACTTTTATCAATTTATTAGAAACAAACAAATTTTGTAAATGGTTTCTCGGAAAAGGCTCTGATGATTTAGATGACATTTTCAGAACTTTTTTTTTAACAACAACTACCACGCCCATTTGAATTATGCTGGCTTTCTCTGAAACCAACGATTTGGATGAAATTTTCAGACTTAATTCTTTTAAGTCAGAAAGTTACTTTAGTGAAATCCATATGACCTCGGGTCAACATTTTGTATTTGGAATTCTTTATTGGAACTTTATAAGCCTTTAAATAATTGTTAAGTCCACAAATAAAAGCTTCAGTCTTCTCTACTAATGATTTTTGTCTTCAATCTTAAAAATACCAAGCGAGTTCAACTACTACATCAAGAACATGTAACCAAGTCGTGCATTTTATTCTTGTTTGTGGCTCAGACCAGACCGAAACCAGACGAGACCGACACCGATACCGAGACGAGACTTTGTTATACGAGATCAAACGAGACTAAGGTATACGAGACGATACTGAAATTTTTCGATTTTGACGATACCGAGACGATACTTACAAAAGTGCGTTTGGTTTGGTATCGTGGCCAGCCCTAATGTTGACTGCCGACTGAAGTTAATCATCGATTTTTGCTGTCGTGGCATCTGTTGTCGTTGGCAGCTTCTATCGAGTCTCATCTGGTTGATTCTGATTGTTGTGGCATTCTGCCATTGGTTTTTTGTAGATGGCTTCCATAAAGTCTCGTCTGAAAATCAGAATGGTCAGAATCCTCCGCCACATATGTTAATTTGTTTAGAATACAAAAATGAGTACAAAAACAGTAAATTGATTTGTGTGATCACCGATCACTCTAAGAAGAAGAAAAATTTTTTTTTTGGAAAGCTGTGTCATAATTAGAAAATAAAATAAAATCCCCGACTGGATCTTACAGAATTACTCATTTCTTTTTCAAATCTGTACTTCAGCTATTCAATAGACATCCCAACTAACAATTTTGCTTCTAAAGGGTGATTTTTTAAGAGGTTTAGAACTTTAAAAAAAAAAAACACAAAAAATTCGAAAAAATGAATGAAACATTTATTTGAATCGATAGTTTGAACCTTGCAATTTAATGTTTAAAGATAATTTCATGCAAATGTTGACCGCGGCTGCGTCTCAGGTAGCCCATCCGCTGAGTCCAATTTTGGCATACTCTTTCACACATATCGGCCGGTATCTCACGAATGAATGCATGGATGTTGGCTTCCAGTGCGTCAATCGAAGCGGGCTTGTCCCTATAGACATTAGCTTTGACATACCCCCACAAAAAATAATCTAATGCTGTCAAATCGCACGATCTAGGCGGCCAATTGACCGGCCCGAAACGTGAAATTAACTGTTCACCAAACTCGCCTCGCAATTGCGCCATTGTTTCGCGTGCTGTGTGGCATGTGGCACCGTCTTGTTGAAACCACATATCATGCAAGTCAAGAACTTCCATTTCGGGCAAAAAAAAGTTTGTTATCATCGCTCGGTAGCGTTCACCATTGACAGTAACGCTGCGATTCGCATCATCTTTGAAGAAATATGGCCCAATAATGCCGCCGGCCCATAAACCGCACCAAACAGTGGCTTTTTCGGGATGCATTGGTAGCTGTTGCAATGCTTCTGGCTGATCTTCACTCCAAATGCGGCAATTATGCTTATTTACGTACCCATTCAACCAAAAATGAGCCTCATCGCTGAACACAATTTTTCGATAAAAAAGCGGATCCTCGGCCAGCTTTCCAAGAGCCCATTCACCAAAAATTCGGCGTTGTGGTAGGTCGGCTGGCTTTAGTTCTTGCACCAGCTGCATCTTAAAAGGCTTTACGCCCAAATCCTTCCGCAAAATTTTCCACGTAGTGCTGTAACAAAGGCCTAACTGCTGGGAACGGCGCCGAATCGACATTTCGCGGTCTTCTGTCACACTAGCTGATACGGCCGCAATATTTTCTTCACTACGCACAGTACGTAAACGTGTTGGTGGTTTAATGTCCAACAAAGTAAATTTGGTGCGAAATTTGGTCACAATCTTCCGAATAGACTGCTCAGAAGGTCGAGAATGCCGACCATAAAATGGAAGCAGCGCGCGATGAACATTTCGAACCGAGCACGAATTTTGATAGTAAAATTCAATAATTTGCAAGCGTTGTTCATTTGTAAGACGATCCATGGTTAGATTGCAAACCAAACTGAAGCTGTTTGACAGTGACACAAGGTACTAAACATACGTCAGCTGTCAAAACCAGTGTTGCCAAAACCAAACCAGCTAAAAAATCACCCGTTATATTCCTCCATACACTCAGATAAAAAAGTCATGCAAATAATTAACCTGTGCCCTGTTAAATTTACAAGGTGCATAATCCCATAAAAAGTTACCGACATTTCAGAAATTTACCTGATTTTATTAACCTTATATTAAGTGTTAAATTAGACTGGTGGCCTATATTACCATATTCAAGTTGATTTAAGCAGATGAAATGTTATTTCAACACTGAATTCTGGTAAACAAGAAATTTTTACAAGAATATAGAGTTAATTTTACCTGAGATCAGGTTTTTTTAACACTGCTTGTTATGAATTTCTATTTTACCACAAATCAAGATGAAGTAACATTTTATATGTTTATTTTGACAATGTTTACGTGTTAAATTTAACCTGGCCTCATCTGCCAGTTAATTTTAACGTGACACCAGTGACACACACTGCCTATCCGAATAAAATTATTTGAATTTTACCTGGCTGCCTCTTAAAGTAGCCCTCTACCAGTGTTGAAACACATTCACAAACCATGGTTAAAGAAACACTTTGCCAGGTTATTTCAACGTGACACCAGGACATACAAACACAAGCCATCCAAATAAGGTCAGTCTCAACTTATTGATATTTGGCCAAATTTTGTATGCAGTGAAGTGGCCCAGGGGATAGGTACTATCTCCATGTGTGCGAAGTTCCCAGTTCAAAACTAAGTAAGCAACACAAAGTATTTTAAAAATAAAACTACGAGTATGTACATAGTAATAAATTTCTATACTTTCAGAATAATGTGTTAGAGATGGGACCTACAAGCATGGATCCAAGAAATAATAATTACCGGATACAGGGTTGATTCAACATTGAATCATGTTAAATTAACTTGATATCCATGTTAAATTTACAGGACGTTGAACATTCTATTCATGTTTTTGAACTAGATTTTCATGTAAAGTTAACTAGATTTACAGGTTAAAATAGCAAGATTCTCAGATAAAATTTACGGTTTTACTTTTTTAAGGCAGTGTTAGATTTACCTGAAACCAACGTTAATTTAACACGACATTAAAATCAGGTATCAGGTTAGGCAGTTAACCTGATCAACCGAGTTGAAAAATAACAACCTGAAAATCAGGTACAATAAACCAGAAATTGGTTGGTTATACCAGCTTTTTTCTCTGAGTGTAGATGTTTTTGGGTTCATTCAACCTACGCGTATAACCAGGGCATAGAACTCCATTGAGTGAAAAAGGCGACCTTTTTTAACTCCTATTGTATCCTTATGAAGTTAGCTATGAGAGTCTTAAAGAAGTTCACATTAAATTAAATTAAATAAAAAGTTGGTAGGTCTAGGAATCGAACCTGTGTCCCTGTGAACTAATTGTCTTACTCGCTAACCGCTCCACCAATCTCAGATATACAGTTCAATGCATATCTTTTGACTTTTGCAGCGAAAGCATCTTGGTTATTTTATAAGATCATTAGACTTAAGAAACATTGGTTCATCGCTTCTATCAAGCTGATATAGTTAGCACCAGAAAATATTAAAGGATTCAGTAATAGTCCAATAAGGTTTTTACTTTCTGTCAGAGGTCTAAACGGAGCCCTATAGAAACAAATTACATACTTTAATGTCTGAAATGCGAAGCAATTTTGTTAGGTGGGATTGAATGTTTATGTTAATGGATAATTAATGTAATGATAAAGGCAACCAAAACTAGAGCTTGCTACAGCTTGATTTTTTGTAGCAATTTCATGTGGATTTTTCGAGCACTTTTAAAAAATATTTACGTTCTGGAGATGGTAATCTGAAAATTGTACAATAATTCATTTAATTTTATTTTATCTATGCAACGAGGTATCTCTCACATTTGTTGACCTTCAACGACAGTTTGCATTACTCATATGTTTTTCTTATCAGATGTTTCAAAATACGAGTAGAACTGATTAAGAAAAGATAATTATCTTCTTAAGCTATTAAAAATTGTGGTAGTTGGAGTTAGCTTAGCTCTCATGTTAAAAAAAATGTTATACATACATATGTAGCTTTGACAATTTTTTTGTCGAAGCACAAATAAACGTCAGGAGAATTGACCAACAAATTGAATGCTGCCCAAAAACGGTCTTCGAAAGTTCAAAAATGTGTTAAATATATGCTAATTTATAAGTTAAATTTCTTCAGGGTTCTTAAGTGCGTACAAAATAAACATATTTGAAAAGGAACAACATTCTTCTTTTTAAAACTGAGAAAATTTAAAAACTAGTCAAAAAATAAATGACTTGAAATTTACTGATAAATTTAAAAAAATCAATATTATTGATGACTTTATTATTTTAAACATTTTTATTTGCGGTGTAGGTACTCTAAGGCAAGTTAAAGATTCGTGTAAACCAAATTTCGAGACTACAATCAAACATGTCAATACGATAACAGAGAAAGCCAGAAAAGTGGGTTCGGTCTGTCTGTTCGGCTACAACCTAGACGGCTGGATCGATTTTCTTAAAACTTGGTGCATAGTGACTTTTCGAGACTCTGCCCACAAATTTTCTTTTAATTTTGTTTGGAGCGGAAGGTACTTGCCAAACAATTCGTTTTCTGAAATTTTACAAAATCTTTTTCTCAAAAACTGATCCACAACTTTTCCTAGAAGAAAATCAACAAAATTCTTTTGATAAAAACCATTTTTCAAAAAATGGTTATTAATGATACCTCCTAAACTAACAATTTTATTCAATATTAAATGTAATGAAACCGTTGCCCAGTACAATTCAATTGCTTCCTCGGCTGACTAAAGGTGTATTTCGATGGAGTGAGTGTGTTCAGAGTCTTTTTTTGAGAAACCACAAGGTTACTCCATACCTCATTCCAAAATTTCTAGTCGTCTAATAACAAAAAATCTGAATCCAGTGTGATGCCAATTTTTAAATCAAAAATGCACTTAATCAAAATAAGTAAAAAATAGTTTTTGTACAAACATCAAGTTAATAATTGTGATCGACTTTAACTCCCATATTAAATAAACGGCGGATAACAATTTACTCGCGTTTATACATTTGATATCTTGAAATTCTTATTAAAAAATGTGTAATAGTCTGTGACGTGTGATAACTTTAACTCGCCAAATTTCGTGGGTAATGAACGGATAACTTCTTAACACATGCACGCACACGTGTGTAAGGACCGTCTATTACTACCAGTATACACTTCGTAAGGCAGTGACACATGTATTAGAAAAAAAATCACAATTTGAGTGGTGAATTTGTTGAGTGATTAAAATACCATTTTAATGAGAAAAGTTATATCAAACGGGCAAGTTGTCTATCCGTGTGCCAGTTAACACGTGTGATAGGGAGTGGATACCAGTTTTTATTAATAGTGCTGTAATAGTATTGAATTTTGAATAGTAAACTAGTTTTTAAAAACGTTTTTTTCAATTAATATGAATTTGTTTTTGAGTTTAAAATTAATATTTCAAAAATTATTCATTAAATTATTGAACTTAGTTTTGAAATGAAATAAAGATTCAGATTTCTTATTTATTTAGATTTATTCTTAATGTTGTCGTTGTTTTTAAATATGAAATTATTTTTCTAATTTATTTTATTTTTTATAAAATCCCCCTCTTATATAGAGGAGAGAGGAGGGGAATCAGACCTCCTTCTCGAAATATTTTTCCCACACTTTTTGGCGCCCTAAAATACCATCCCATCCCATCCCATCCCATCGTGTGGTGTGGAGCCATTTTGCCTGTTGTCTCTGCCATGTATGGCCAGTTTAAGATTTCTTAAGCTATGATTACATGGTCCTCGTAAATGTTCATCGCATTGACCCCTTGACGTCACAAGAAACCTCGTCAATATACTGTCAACGAGACTATTTCAATGCATGAAACGTTGATGATCACACACGTAACGCTTCTTGGTCAATGTTGTCCCAGAATGCATTGACGTATAATTGTAAACGCAATTGGTACCCTTTGGTATCAACGTGTTGACACGTGAAACGTTGACGATTACACTACTTGACCACATTCCAAACACTATGAACATTAACGCGCAGTTGAGTTTTTGAAGTGTTATTACTGGTTTGGAAAAAGGGCAAGAGGGATTTTAGGGCAATTGGGTTATATTGAGAACGAAATACACTATTTCTGTCAAAATATAATTCGTCCTCCATTTATCAACCCTCAACTGTCAAATTTTATTGAAGGATAGCACGGATGTAAATGGATTAAGAACCCTTTAAGAAATTTGAAGTTTCATTACTGCAACCGCTTTAGGGGCGATTAGGTTTAATTTGGATCAAGATATACTTTTAACAGTAAAAATAGTTTATGTTCCACGTGTCAAGCGATCAATTGTCAAATTCTATTGAAAGATGGCTACGAAGTCGATGGATTAAAAAACCACTTAAGATTAGAATTGTTTGAAGTTTATTTACTGCTTCGGAAAACAGTGATTCATCGACGATAAAGTGACATTTGGATCGAAATATACTTATAACGTTAAAATATAGTTTGTCTTCCACCTGTGAAGCTATTAACTGCCCAATTCCATTTAATAATGGCTACGATGTCGATGGATTAAAAAACTATATTAAATTATTGATTGTTCCGGTAAAAAGTGGTTTAAGGGTGACGTTTGGATTGAAAATTGCTTTTGCTGTCAAAGTATAGCTCAACCCCATCTGTCATGCTATTAACTGTCAATGTATTAAAAATCCTCAAACAAATCTAATGGGGTTTTCTTTTGGTAAATTCAGATTTTGACCTAAAAATTGATTTTTTTCGTCGCAAATGGTATACGATTGCAAATTGATTTTAATTTTTATTGTATTGGTGTACAATTTGTATCTGTGAAACTGTGGCGATCCTGGCTTGTCAAATTTATGGCTGTGAATTGTTCTGGTGTGTAATAACACCATTACACACCAGAGGGGTAAAGAGGGGTAAATCTGCCAAAAAATCCAGATCTGCAAATTTGATTTTCGATAAAAATAAAAATTGATTTTTTTTTTCACCATTGGAAGGCTTTTACTGTCAAAATTTTGTGTTTTGACAAATCGGAAGGGGAAAAAAATCAATTTTTGTTTCCAAAAGAAAACCCCATAATTTTTCGGGATTGATGTGAAGGTCAACGCAAGCTACATTGACATGGCAGAAAATGCTGCGCCATGCTGTGACAACGTAAGAATACAGTCAACGCGTTCATTAGTAGTCTTTCAATGTGTCCTAACTCCGTGATTACACGGCCAATGAAACAAATCATCTGATTGACCTTTAAATTCGTGTCACCGAGAGTGTCAACGCAGCCGACAGGGCATATTGACAGTATATTGTGCTTTGATGATCACACGACATGACAAATTTGCGACAAATCTAAGTTTAAGAAGCATACAAACTAGAAAATTACGAAAACCGGCAGTTTATTGGTTTTTCTTTTGGTTCTAAAATAAATTTGTTTGAAGAAAATTGGTTGAGTCGTTTATCTTACAGCCCAAAGAACAGACAGACGCTACAGAGACAGAATTTCGAGGGCCGCTTTCTACGTCCTCCCTATAATCATAAAACCAAGTTTGATCAAATTATCGAGTTAGATTTTTTTGTTGAGCTGAATATCGCTGGTAAAAATGTCACGGAGGGATCTTGATCTCCTTTTCAACTTCAGGATTTTAAATTCATATTAATTTTTTGAGGTCGAAGACTGATTTTTGTCAGTTTAAAGCACTTGATCTTATGTGTTCGAAAATATTTGTTTCAACCACTATTCATTGAAACATCTTGATTCGTTCTTCTAGATCCAACTATCATCATTTTCAGATCTACTTTTAAAGATTCTTCTCTAAACTTCAATCATTGATTCTTCCCAAATTGATTGGCAAAGAGGTATTTTTATCTGTCATCCCGCATCTGACCCAGATCTTCATCAGTAATGTCCGTTCCTTTCCATTTTAGTTTAACCCATCACTTAATTACATTTTTATTTTAGTAGAATAGTCTCCTTACAAGGTCCACAGAAGCCACCTGCTTCTGTAAATGTCCCAACCTGCTTACCTTTAGTATAGGAACCTTCACTATAGAAACTTGCTAATCGTCCATATTCAGTGCGGTGACAAAGAGAATACCACCAGCCTACGAGCAATTGTTACGGAATTTTTTTTTTGCAGGAATCCGTGGCTATTCATTGACTCTTCGCATCGATTGTTACCGAAGACTCGGGGCAGAGCAGATGGTTGGATATTTCTTGTGCCAAAAACAAGCAATCCGCTGCCACTGGTCTGGTCGATTGCTGTGCGGTGGTTTAGATTTGGCGCAAACATAAAAGGTCAAATCACAGATAGGCTGGTTAAGTGTGGCGGCAAGTGCAGGAAATGGCAGTGATTACGCTTATTTGATTTTGTATGCAGGGGCGGCTGAATATTTCTAAGGAGCCGTGTGAAAAACTGAAGAGAATCTTACGTGAGGATCAGCTGTTTTTCCAATATTTATAACTATTCAACAAAAGAATGGAAAACAAAACAAGTTGGATAAGGTATGGAGGTACGGCTGGAAGAAGATTTATTGCTAAGTTGAAGAACTTGAAATTCGAACTATTTCTTGTTGATAAAAAGTGAAGAAAATTCTTTGGTTTTTGTGTTCTTTTGTAACGGAAGTACTATTTTGATTTTCCTAAACCTTAAGCTAAGATTTATATGTAACTTTGTTGGTTTTATGGGATGTTGGGCCTCGGGCCCCATGAGTTAAGGACTTGCTCTTATGTAGCAAATCCACCCATGTCTTACTTGACGCGCACTAAAACAACTTGTTTGTCTAGAACTTTTCTATAAAGCCGTATGACTCAAAGAAGTCCAAAAATGGTCATCCTAATGGCAATCTGCGACCACGGTCATCTCCACCATCAGAGAAGCAACCAGCTGAAGCATCACCAGCAGAAGCAGCAGGCAGTAGTTAAATTGGCATTGTTTTGTTTCAATAAAGTTCGAGATGCTAAAAAGCCGTACAGAAGCAGCGGTATCCCTCTCTAAGGAAGGTTTTATTTTCCATTTTGTCCAATTGATAGTTTGAACAGCGAGACAAGATGATGCAGTGCGGTTTGTATATGTATGTGAAGAGTCCAGAGGACGACCAAACGACCAACACGACGAAGATGCCGAAGTCACATACTTGGAAAGCTGCAAATGAAATAATCGCTGAATGGACGAACAAGTAGGACACGTCACACTGACAATTGGATTAGTTGTTCTGGTTGATGATGCTGGTAGGTTCGAGGTCCAAGGCACCGCGCCATCCATGCCACTGCCCTGGTCTGCCAATGACTACCTATGTACATATGATGCATGCTTGGGGCTCCATTGTGGGTTACAGGTCGTGGTATGTGCAAATGATGGTTATTTATGCGTCGCAGCAAATAGCAAGGTGGATGCTATAGTCTTCCAGTAGGCGAGTCATTGTGCGCAATCATTGATTGGCACTTGGGAAGTTTTCAAGCCTCCATATGCATAAGACAGAGGCAATATCGGCATAGGCATGGTCATCATAGAGGTGCTAAAGAGCTCAGCACATCTGATAGCAATTTTGTTTGGTTCTATTGTAAGCGATGGAAAATATACAATTAGCGTATGACTGGGTGCATATTTGGGGAAAAATACCAAAGTGGGACAAGTCAAGGTGGGTGTTAGCGCGCTTGAGATTATGGGATGGGCGCGATGGTGTGATGGTCAGTGGCAAGTTTCCAAACTAAGTGCTGACAGAAAGTGTTGGCTGATTGGGAGTTTAAGCATGATTGTTGGGTTGCTTGATGGCTATAATATGTTATTGAAAGTAGGCAAATAGGAGCAAAAGGCTTTCCAAGCGACCTAATTATGTTAAAAAATAAAAGAAGCTGAGAATAATAATAGTTTTTTTTCAAATGAAGTTGGGAGTTACATCTAGGGATTTTAAAAGGGAATAGACTACTTTAAAACAATTTTTAACCCAAGATTATAGAACACAGCCAAATTCGTAAAGATACCGACTATCAACAATCGTATGTAGTAACGTAATATGAGCCTTATTCTGAGAGGAATTATTTTGGCCAGTTAGCAGGATTTATGCTCGGAAATTGATCTAATTTCGCGTTAAAATTAATTGGTGCTACGACAGATCATAGAGAACTTTTATTGTAACTTAAACATTTTGTTCCAATCAAATAAATTGAATAATTTTTTTGGTTTGTAAATATTAGGTACCTGCATCATTTTGCTATATGTAAATTTATTTCGATTTTATGAAAAACGTGTTCTTATGCAGTGTAATAACCAAAGAGTTCTTCCAGGTTAAAGCCTAAATTTCGAACGTATTTTTGAAAATGTCTTATGAAAGAACCGTATTATGATAATTAGATACGGATTTTTGATTTTTACAAACGAGACCTTGGACCGTCCTTGATATTCAACTCGTTTTGGCAAGACTTCAACCCCCAAAGTACAAATACTCGAATTTGTTTTTGTAATTATTGGTTAGCTGACTTTTTTCTTGTTCTAAACACGAGTAGTTTTTTCCTTAAATTAATTTTTTTTTTAAATTTTTTTTTGGAGCCAACAAAATATTTGGCAAATTTTTTATAACTAACAATTTTGTAATGTAAAATGAACATGAAAATTCCTAAATTTGTGTCTGTGTAACACTGGGCTTAGATTCATAAGCTATAGACGGAACCGATTTTATTGGCATTTTCAGGATTCATTTCAATTAGCAGCAGACAAGCTTAAATATCTATCGACTGCAAAGCCCACATTTTCAATACTTGGATTTTCTTCATATATATTAACCATTTCCTCAATTGGAGTTTCCAATGAGAAAATGAAAATCTGTGATTTAATATATTCAACTCAATATTTTAATATTTATCGATGATCTTTTTTTTTAATTTTTTCTCTAGCAAGTAAACAAAACAAAAAATACAAAACAAAAAGAAAATGCACGACTGGATTGCATATACCAACTTTTATATTCAAGTGGCTTGGAACTTAAGAACATTTAAAATACGCGATTAATTGTAGACAAAAATAAAAAATTTAATAAGCATTTATGTAAGTTAATCGTTTTTAAAATTGTATAAACAACTTGTAAAATAGCATAAAGCTCAAAGCCATTTTATTACTTGAGAAAAAATTTATTTTTGGAGCGGTTTCCACAAAAATATTTTTCTTTGATTAAATATTATTTATATAGAAGCAAGACAAAAGTTAATATTAAATCAATAAAAAGTTCAAAATACAAAAAATTAAGTAAACTAATTTTGTATTTCAAAATGTTTTCAATCATTCAAAAACCCATGTTTGGGATACCAATTTTGAGTATTTTTCTGAGTAATATATACCTAGTTTCAAAAAATTTGATATACCCGCTTTTAAAAATTGAATTTTCAAAAAGAAAATAATTTTTATTTTTTTAAACCTAACATTTTATTTTTTCAATAAATATTTTGATTGAAATTTAATAAGCCGTTTAAAAGAAAAAAAAAAAATTTTTAAATTTTTATGGTAGGTACCATTCTTAACAGTTTTTGGTAAAATTTTTTTATTATTCTTTCCTTCAATAATACACAAATTTTAAATTACTAAAAAAAAAGTGGGTGGCACAAGTCTGCCTGTCTGTCTGAACCTCGACCTACAGCCTACCCCCCTCAAGTGATTTTAAGAGGGGAAATTAACTTTTTATATCTCCAGAAATAGTGGTACTTGCTACACAACCTTCAAAGCTTATTTTTCTCAGAAAACTAACCAACCAAACCAACCAAAAAAAAACAACTATTTTGATGAAAAAAGGGCAGTGGATTTCTGTAAGTAAAGTGTATTTTTTGGTAAAGAAAAATTACCAGAAATTGTTATTAACGGTACCTGCCATACAACGACAATTTAGATTTTCGATTTTCTCTTTAACGGGCTTAAACGCAAAAGCTTATTTAAAAGTGTCAATAATATTGCAAATCAAAAAATTTAAAAAAATAAATTTTGGATTAAAAAAAAAAACATTTTTTTTGAAAAATTCAATATTTCAAAAATGAGATGATGATTTTTTTTGAAACTAAGTTTTAAATTTATTTTAATCTATACTCAAAATTGGCTTATCAAACTTTTTGTTTTAAATGTAAACAAAATTTTTAATAAATAAAATAAGAAGAAAAGCTCTGCAATTTTCATTTTTCTTAAATAATATTAATAATAATTTCTTATTTCAAGTTATCAACTGGCATATACTCTTTTTTTTAGGTTTTAGCTATTTTACTAGTTGTTTATACAATAACAATTAAACAAAACGGTTAAATGCTTTTATTAATATTTTTTTTTGTATTTAATAGCATTTTTTAAAAATTCTTAACTCCACGCAACTTTAACGTCAGAGAAAAAATTGCTACTTTTTTCTGTTATTAATTTCGAAACGTGGATAATTTTCTATTAAAGAAAAACAACCAATAATCTTAATTAACTTTGCTTACTGTTGTCCTAAAGTTGTCTTACTTGGACAACGGCAAAGGTTGTCTAACTTGATATTTTATTTCCTAAAATAACTAGTCAACCGTTTCAAAAATCTAATAAATAAGGCTGCTTTGTATATGTGAGTAGGTGCTTTTAATAAACAAATTTTCGCGTCTCATCGAGTTTTTAATAACCAATTTCTTGCAAAGACTACCCCAGGTTAGGAAACCATTTTTCAAAAAATGGCATTTTATTTATTTCGATTTCCTTCAATCATCAGTATACCTGCAGAAGCTTGAAAAAAATATAAATCATTTTTCTTACTAAAATTTTAAAAAATATTTTTTCGATTATTAAAAAATATTTTTTGAAAATCAAATATTTTGGAAAAACAACATTATAGATTTTTTTGAAACAAGTGTACTTTCCATTACATTCTCTAGAAAACTTAAAACATTTACTTCTATAAAAAAATAACATACTTCTTAAAAATTAATCTTACGATCTAAAACAAATTTTTAATATAAGTTTCAATTTTTTTTGAAAAATTCGATATAAAGATATTCGATATCAAATACTTTTGTATATGCATTATAAATTCGTAAGATTTGCATACCGAAATTTTTTTTAAAGAGTTTTAAAAAATACCGCGAAAAAACTCTACGGTCACCTCAATCTGTGAAAGGAGTTTGTTAAAGCTTATTTAGTTTACGTATTTCATGCTTTTATACATTTGTCTCTTATAAGAGGAAGCATGTGCGATCAAGTCGTGCATTTTATTTAAGTACATAACTAAACCTATTTTTGTTTTAAGTATGGCTAACAATATAGATCAGTACTACATACGAGCTTCTCAAAAATCAATTTGTCCGGGACCGCTATCATGTGCTAATCGCCACCAATGGTATCTTCCACTCAGATATTTTAAAGTGGTTTGAGTCCTATTTCAATTGCAGAAAACAGTTTATACGTATTAACGACGTGCTCTCAGATGTAATTGTAGTCACCTCAGGAGTATCACAAGGAAGTCACTTGGGACCCCTTCTATTCTTGCTGCTGGTAAACGATATCCCTGATTTCTTAAAATACGCTTCTTGTTTGATGTTTGCGGATGACATTAAAATTTTTGTATCAAATTGTTGTATTAAATCTTTTAATGATTTTAATGATTGCCTTCTTCTCCAAAGTGATCTTCATCGCTTGTCTGAATGGTGTTTAGCTAATCAGCTTTTCTCAAATGTATCTAAGTGCCAATCCCAATCTTTTTCTAGGAGCTTTCCACCTGTTCCTTTTTCAATATTCAATCGAAGGTACGGAACTAGTAATATTAAACGATGAAAAAGATCTCGGTGTCATCTTTGATTCGAAACTCAGCTATAAGTCCCATTTGGACTATGTAGTTGCAAAACTTAGCTCTATGTTAGGTTTCATTATTCCAAACTGAAAAGAGTTTACAGATCCTTTTACTCTTCGATCTCTTTTCTTTGCGTATGTAATAACATCGTTGAAATATTGCTGTGTAATTTGGGATCCATTTTATCAAGCGCATTCTAGGAGAATCGAAAAGATTCAAAAGAAATTTTCTCGAATTGTAGTCCAACGTTTAAACTGGAATATTCATATCCCTAGTTATAAAACTAGGTGTCAACTTCTTGGTATATAGAGAAGTCAAAATAGACATTTGACTTAACCAAAATTCTGATAAGACTGAAAATTGGTTTATACGTTCCTTTTGGCACAGTAAATCAACTGCCAAAAGTCCCCGTGAATCCCACACGAGCATACAAAATTTGTCAAGAGAAAGTGTCGAAAAAGTTGGTTTTTGGACTATAACTTTTGAACGGTGACTGATATCGAAAAATGATATGAGAATACCGTGTAGATCTTGCAATTCTCTACAAAAAACATTAAAACACTTTTTTTCGTAAGACCATTAGTTAAATAAAGCTATTTTTAAAATGGTAAATTGATGAAAATATCGATTTTTTGGGAAGAGCTCTTTAACGGGAAATGTTATCGAAAAGTGATTGAAGTAGCGTTTGTAGTTGTTTTGACTTCTTACATGAAAATACGAAAATTTTTGTTCTGAAATTTACCGTTAAAAAGTTGTAATTTTTTAAAGAATTTGGTCAAAAATAATGGTTTTCCGTTTTTTACTCGTAAATGACTATGGTCTTCAAAATAAATGTATGCTCAGTCTGTAGGTGGCAAAATGTTCTACTTTAAAGGTTTTAACGGTTTTTCCCATACGAGCGGTCAGTTACAGGATATTGTGATTTCAAAATGGCCAAATGTCAAAAATATTGAACTTTCACCTACAAATCTTAAACAATTAATGTTATCGAAAAGTAACTACTTTACGCAAAGCTAAAGAGTAAGATTATATCATACTCAACCAGATACAAATATTTTTTTTCTCCTAAAATTTACAATTCAAAAGATATAATAATTTTAAGATTTTATTAAAAGTTAATAACACCGATTTCCTTCGCCTTACTCTCAAATGACAAAGTTGTCTTAAACCAATATATGCTAAGTTTGGAGACCATAATATTGCCTACACAATTTGCATAAATTTTGTTCAATTCGAGGAAGATCCTTTTTGAATTTCTTAAAATTCTTGATAATTTATGGGTATGTACTCAAAACTCATCTATTAACGGGTGGTGCCTTATTCGATCTTTGCAGAGAATGATTTCTGAGATCATTCTTAGAAAAAACATTGTATGGGGCAAAATTTTATTTACCCCCTAGAGCAAAAAAACAGAGAACCATTAGTTTCGTGTTTTGAACAAATTCTAAAAATAATTATATCTTCTTAACAGTAAATGCTAGGACAAAGTTTTTAGAATTTTCATGTAAGGGGTCATAATAACTACAAATATTTCTTGAAAACTTTCCGATAACATTTACCGTTAAGGAGCTATTCCCAAGAAAACAATATTTTCGTCAAATTACCGTTTTAGAAACAGCTATATTTCCTTAACGAACAGTCCTACGAAAAAAAGTGTCTCAATATTTTTTGGAGAAAATTGCGTGACCTACAAAGCTTACTCATATTTTTTTCGATATCTTTTACCGTTTACACTAACTATAGACCAAAAACCATTTTTTCGACACTTGACCTTGAATAACTTTTTATGCTCGAGTAGGATTGACGGGGACTTTTGGCAGTTGATTTGTTGTGCCAAAAGGAAGGTCTATACCAATTTTAAGTCTAATGGGAATTTTGGCAAGGTTTGCACATTTTTATGTCTATTTTGACTGGACTAATACAATTTCTTGATGTTCGTCGTAAATATTTTGCAATCATATTTTAACATTGCAGAAAAAAGATGGCTGTCCATTTACCTCCTTTACTCTTATATAAATTTTAATGTGCTCACATTTATCACTTTAAATTACCCCAGTGATAATGATTTGTTGAAGGGCTACATTGTCACCGAAGTGATAATCTGTCACTCATCGTGTAGGTATTATGTATTTCCTCTCCCATAAGAATCCCATTAATATTTCCAACAGCATTTCACTCATATTTTCAACCTAATCACCGTTTCGAATGCAATCCTATACAGCAACCTTTCAAGATTGTATCCCCATTTGACACATTGACAGATTAAATGGACCATGTTGCACGCAATCGGAATGACCATTCCCCATAGTCGCCATCGCTATGGGCTGGGGCAAGTGCCTAGACGGCATAAATGGAGATTTATGCGCTCCATGTGATTGCTGCGATTATGATTCAGTTTATGGCGGTTCAGTTATGGAATTCTGTGACCGTTTCCCGCATTGCAATACCATCCAACGCTTATTGATTTTAATCGGATTTGGCAGCCGCAGCTTTGTATGTACCAAACCCCACATTGCGTCGCACCACAAACTTGGGACCAAAGAGAAGAATCTTATCCGCCGAAGGCCTCCCAAATCGTTTTGCTTCGTCAATTACGCAGCTACTGTAGGTAAATAGTGAGAACGTTTAGAATTTTTACTCCCTGGAGAGCTAGAGGGCTGCCCTAAGTCTAACGGTGTGTTGACGTTTTGAGTCAACATTCTCAATTTGTATGGCTTAGCCTTGTCAACCGCTTTGTTAGTTAGCTTACATTGGCACCCATCGGTGTTTACCTCCAAAGAAACATAAGCAATCTACTCTAAGCTCTGAGCGGTTGCGATATTGTTAAAACCTTTTATGGCCAGAAATAATCAGTAACCAAACAAAATATGTATAAACGAAAGAAGTTACAGAAAAATAAAGAGGCAAAAGGAAGAAAATGTACCCCCGAATACATGGTCGTAGGTACTCAAGCATTTGTCCACATTCCACAGGTAGGTTTACTTCACTTCATGCCATCATCATAGCATCAGTTTTTGCATTGATGATGAAGAGGGGGATTAGGAAGATATTTTCTAAATACAAGGAAGCGACAGTAATAGGTTAAGCAAATGGTCAAGCTGAGACCAGTGCAAACACTAACACTATCCATATCGGTGAGCGAGTGCTATAATATGCGGCAGCGACGGCGGCGCAGTGGTTTCGTTGTCGTCGTCCTCGGCCTCCTATTGGTGATTTATTGAATTAATCTTTTTCTGTCATAAATTTAACTGCATCTTGTGTGCCCACTTTGGCTAAGATCAGAACCGAACATGTGTGTTTAGTTGACCAAGAAAAATCGTGCAGGAACTCAACATAGGGGTGCTGAAAACAGTGCTGTCGAAAATACTATAATATTGTAGCATTATGATTTTTTTTTCCTCAAACAAGTCCAAATATGTTACTAGTACACTGCAAAAAATAAAAGGTAGGTACAACTTCAAATATTCAAACATAATTGTTTTTTACTTAATTTAAAGAATGTTGAGAGAACTTTAAGCACTTTGTTCAGAAGAAAAGTTATTTCTTAGCTTCATCAACAAAGTGGATTTTGACACATATTTTTTGAGCTTTAGTAATATTTGTTAGTGCAAAAACTTTATTATCAGCCTCCAAAAAAATCCTTA
The DNA here is from genome assembly GCA_946251815.1 of Dasysyrphus albostriatus. Classification (NCBI taxonomy): domain Eukaryota; kingdom Metazoa; phylum Arthropoda; class Insecta; order Diptera; family Syrphidae; genus Dasysyrphus; species Dasysyrphus albostriatus. The sequence goes on along the minus strand of OX276335.1, from coordinate 24,123,570 downwards.
AATATCCAAGCCGGCAGCACTGGCTAAAAATTATGTGATACTGTGCTACAGAATGGAAAGCCTTGTTCAACACTATTATCAGTGACTTGAACTTTCATCTGCCGATTGCGCTGGTTAATCGTGTTTCAGTTAGGAAATTTTATGGAAGTTATTGGGTGCTGTTGGGTATATATGTATGTGTGTCCGTTGGTATTTCTTAGTCTTTTTCTTATTGTGACATATTTCTATTACTTTGCAGAGGGTATGGAAGGATTATGTAATTGATTGAAATGGTTCAAGAGCAATAGCTGGCGGCGCAGTTATAGTAGCAATAACCTGTGATGAAATTTAAACTTGTATACAACTTGTCCCACACATGGGATTTGTGAGACAAAAAACATGTTTATCAAAAGCTAAAAAAATTCCTTGAAAGTACTTTGTAGCGTTTAAGAAAATTATACGAGTTAGATGTAAGGTGTATTTTTTAGTTAACAAATGCGTAGGAAATATCTTAAAAAAAGAAAATGTTGAACTTTCAATTGACTGTTGGTAAACTATTACTGTTAAGTATTCATATTAATAAAATTAATGGACAAGTCTAACTTAGCTTATCTTCCGAAGCTTTATGAACATTTTTTGGAATAGGAAAAGTTAAATATTCTTGACTAAAATTTGAAGTTTGATGGCTTCATCACACAGCTAAAAGATTTATAAAGGGTGTTTTCTTTAGACGTGTGGTTTTCAATCAGCAATTCTTTTTTTGGGAGCTAGGCTTTTTGACAGCTGTCATTTGATGTATGCCCAATTTTGTTTGCCAATAATGGTTCTGTTTGCGCTCAAATTCTGAAGAAATCAAATTGTTGGATTGCCAAGTCTTATGGTCACAGCAGTAGCACAAATTTGATTCCCACTGATATTTGTTCGACTCCTACTGACTACCGCACGCCTACAATTAACCTCAGTAAAGATCTTAAAGTCTTATTCCCATCCAGAAAGGACTGAGATGATAACGTCATGATGAGAGACTTTGACACATCTATCTACACTAATGGCCCAAAGATGGATGGCGGTGTTGGCTCAGAAATCATTTCTGAAACTTTTGACATCTTCTAAAGTTCCTTTTGTCTACCCGATCGTGCCAGTGTGTTTCAAACGCAATCACTCGCAATAAGGGAAGTATGCAAGATACTTATTATAGATTTAAATCAAAATTGTAATACAGTCATCCTTACAAGTAGGTCATTAATTCGGCTACATCATCCTCTAAACTGATAAGCCTTAATTTTAATTTCAAGATCACCCTTTATCTGGGTTTCTGGCTATAGGGGTATTGAGGGAACTGAACCGGCAGATGAACTGGCCAGCAAGGATCAGCCCTTCACTGCTCACTTGCGGAAAGAGTCAAAGTTCCCCTTGGATTTGTGAAGCGCAATTTATTGTCAATCTTTCTTAGTTAATCCCATCGTATATGGAATAGCTAAATGTAAACTTTCGGATAGATCTGGATCCCGAAAAATGATCTGTTATGTAGACCCAAGCAAGACATAGCCAGGGTCGTTGCAACATGTATTGGATAATGGCCAGTGGAGAAACATGCAGTGAGGCTAGGTATTCCTTACAATACTCACTGCAGTAGCTGTGACGATCAGCAGGAAATAGAAATAGTTTTTCAATTTCCTTGCAAATGTCCTGTTCTGGTCGGAATGAGAGCACAATCGTTTGGGGTAGCATTTTTAGACGATCTCAATGAACTTTCGGGAATGACTATTCAAAACTTGATTTCCTTTCTTAACGCGACGACATGGATCTAAGACAAAACGGTTGATTCTGTATCATGTTCCTCCAAGACCCCAAAGATCGTGAGCAATTGGAATACGGGCCTCTTCTCTGTTTTATGATGCTCAATGGCAATGATGATCAGTTGTATCGTTCGTACTTTGGCGCCGTCTGCTATCTGTCGAGCTTGGCGTATTTTAGCTGGCTTTTGAACAACGAGATGTGATCCCATGGAATGAGTGTCGTATGTTCCTATAACCTTACCCCAAACCCGTTCTAATTCATGGTGGATGCTGATCCTTACTGGAAACCTCCCGACGTGCCAATTGGACAGACGGAGGTCCAGGAAAAAATCTTGCATTCAATCATATATGGATAACCCCCGGTCATGTTTGCGATTTTTATAAACCAACTAACTGCCTTTGCAGACCCCTTTGCGGTCGCACTGCAGGTGATCCTCAGAGGTTATCCCCAAATCCCCACTTTAATCGACTTTCACCCATGGTCAAACGAGCTATGGTTAACAAAATTCAGTGCTAGTTGGGCACAATGGGATCATTTTAAGTATTCGTATTGAAATTCCAAATTCTTGCTGCGATTCATAGCTTAAGACTCGTGAAAGCCAAATAGTGGTCGCTTCTCACGTCAGAATTTGTATTATTTCGAACATAGCACATTGACTGCTGCCTCTATCGCTATTGAATGACTGAATTATGATTATGGTCAGTTTGGCATCCGATTGATGCACTCAGGTGATTATGATGCAAGTCTCATAATTACAAAAGTCAACCAGAAAATTGCCAATTTCATTCCATGATCCTAAACCATTTTTTTTTTCATTACGCGTTCCAGACCGCGGTTGTCTAATCCATGGCAATTATGATTTCAGCTCTCAGGACACTTCTGTAACCAAGTCAAGGCAAGTTTTGAACGTGGTTTTGTCTTCCTCAAATGCTTCATTTGTAGGGGCATAGTATTAATTCATGTGACGTTACGAATTTTTGAAAGCAACCTTGCTGCTTCGATGGCTTGGCATACTATGGCCTGGCCCTTAAAGAGAAAAAGTCACCATCAGTGACCAATTCAACAACAATATGCAAAACGGTTAATGACAATGCTAAAAGTGGCAATCCTGTCTTTAGTGGTGGCACCAATGAAGTTGATTAGGTCCTTTATGAAGGCTTCATGGTCTTCTTCTTCTAACCTCAACTCCCAAAGGATCTGGAACCCTTAGACCAACCGAAGTTTGTTCTTACACCCCGCTGCATACCATCTCCGAAGATCGAATCCAGCATATAGTCCAACCCCGATCAAGGAGAAACTGGAGCTTTTGAATAATAAGACTAAGGAAGGGAAACAGGATCGAAATCACAAAACTATTCATTGAATGTATACAGCCATTACAAGCTCTATATCTACTTAGGCCCAACTGGCTTGCAATCTTGAAACCATTACCAAAATTCAGAGACGTGCGTGTATTGGCACAAATAGTGCCATGAGGACTACACCAACCGCATCAGCCCTAGAAACATATTTCAATAAACCCACCGAAAACCGGTTCTTAGAGGCAAAACATATTTCGGGTTTCACTGACGGAAACTAGAACAGGTTGAGGCTTCTTCTCAATTAACCCAGCTTTAAACAAATCAATAGAGCTCCCAAATTTTTGCAGTGTTATCCAAGCGGACGTTCATGTGGTTTGCGAGGGCACAAAATATCTTTCTACATGTGGACTGATAAATAAAAACATTGACATTTTCATAGAGAGCCAGGTGGCAAATAAGCCCATTTCGTCAATTGTCACAAAGTATAATCTGATCGATCGTTGCCGTAGTGAACTGAGACTGGTCGTCGAATCAAACTCAGTCATCTTTCGGTGAGTAACTGGGACATAGTGGCATTTACGGAAACGCAATGGCAGATAAATTGTTTGTTAAAAAAATCATATCCCTCCACTTACCCTTCCTTTACCTTCATAACACTTATCCTGGGGAGCGCAATGGATCTATTGAGATCCCAGTAAGGTGATGTGAGCCACCACATTGCCACACGCCTTCTAACCTCACCTTGCTGCCATCATATTTGCATAAATTAGCGCTCAGGAAATAAGACAATGACTCGCTTCTCTCTTCAAAAAAAAATTCTGACACAATGCAAAATTCTTTCATACTCCCCGTAATACAGCATTCTCATTTGTCCAGTATTCGGTTTGTATTCGGATCTTCCTCTTCATTTCGTTTCGCTGATGCCCAGGATATTGGAGACGGACGCAGAGTCCCAAAATTCTGAAGCCCGATAACCCAAAGCCCTGAAAATCCAGAATGCCGAAAACTCAGAATCCTAAATACCCATTTTGATTTTGAGTGTTCAGGATTTTGGGTTTTCGGGATTCTGGGTTTTCGGGATTTTGAGTTTTCAGGATTTTGGGTTTCCGGGATTCTGGGTTTTCAGGATTCTGAATTTTCAGGATCATGGGTTTTCGGGATCTCGGTTTTTCAGGATTTTGGGTTTTCGGGATTTCAGTTTTACTGATTCTGACCTTAAGGTGGAGCATTTTAAGCTCAACCTGCTCGTTTCTACATTCGCCGACGCACGCCGTTCAAAGACCAAACGTTCCATGCTCCGATTTTCTCTTCTTGAATGACTTCTTCTATTTGTTGATGCCTATTAATACTCGTAGTTCAAACTTCAAACGAATTGCTCTACACAATCAGCATTAACCAAGATCAATTTAAATAATGTTAAGTTTTTTTTGATGATTTTATATCAAAAATTGTAAGTAGAAGACCACCCAAATTAGAAGTAAATATAGTACGGGAAAAAAGTCACAAATTCTTCTTGTGACTTTTGTTGTCACTTTCCCCATCAAATTACCAGTTCACTATTCGCCAAAGGGTTTTCTTTTCCATCATCATCATCATTAGATTCTCTCAATATGATGATTTTCTATTAAGCTTGTTTGCTCTATAATTTTCGATTTCAAATACATCTCCAACTGGCCTAAATGTTAACGAATCAGCCTATAGGATAATTGATTGGGTGTGGAAGTGCATCTAATGTCAATCTAAAATAGAACCAGCTTTAAGCAAAGTTTCACTTTGATGCAGTCTATCATCAAACGGAGAGAACTCAAATAGCGATTCAGTTAAAAAAAAGTCCCTCTCAAAAGCCTCAAGGCTGCTGATTAAAAATAGATTAAGTATACGCGTTTTCGTTGTAGGTATACCCGAAGCTGTTGCTGGATGTTCGCGAAACCAAACCAACGAGATGCGATTGTGATCCATTGTCCTATGCCGCCGACATCTTTGTTGATTTTGCCAATAATTATGGCGAACGTTCACGTGCTGCAGCTTCGTGTGGTGCAGTTTTGTTTCTAGAAGAAGAAAAGTGAACCATACGTGTGCCAGTTGGTAGTGGTGCGGTGGCGAAACGGGCATCGGTGGTGGCATACATATAAACCGTCAGTCTTCCCCGATAAGTCCGACTTATTAAAATGTCATTAGCCGACATTTTCACTAGCGCCACAGCCGGACAGAGGCTAAGTTTATGGCTACTGGCGGTGTCGTTTGTCTTCGGACTGTTTCAACTCGAACGCTTTGCATATACTAGCTATACCCGATTCAAAGAATTTCTTTTGTATGTTTTTGCCGAGATCCAGCTAAGATTTCCGGAACTGAGATTTATATTCATTTTATGGAATACAACGACTGACTGAAGGCCTTAATACAGATTTTGTTTTGTTTTTTTTTTTATCTCCTTCTCCTGCGCAAAGGAAAAAGTGGGAAATCTCGTAGGAATGAGGTTGGTTGACTTAGAGAGTGATTAGTGATTTCATAGACAGTCCGCTGTTGATGAAAAGTCCCGATTATTAGGTCAAAACTCAAAAGATGTACGGTTTTACGTCCAATGAAAGCGATTCGATATCACCGGATGTGAAATACTATGAAGACTTATCCACAACTTAACACAAAAAAAAAAAATGCAATAAATGGCTGGATTTTTCTGCATTTTGAATCTTCTTTGGTCTAGAGACCATTTTGATACTATTTGGTCTAAAAAAAATCATGACATATCTGTAGTTAACAGGACACACTTTTGGAAATTAAGATTAAAAAGTATCAAATTATTAGTTGCTATTAATTGCGAATTAGTTATAACTTGACGAACTTCTGAAAAACCAAAGAAACTACATAATATATGTAAAATATCTACCAAATTTTGGATAAATTTAAATCAATGATAAATCATTATTGTGGCGCACAAAACTTTTATGGTTAAAGAAATTAAATCATGCGATTGTGAATGAAGGAGTGGGATACGTCAAGTTTTATTCTCTTTCAGTTTTCGTGTCTTGTTAAATTTTAATAATCTTCATTCAAATTTCAAACCAATGTTTAAGTTTACGAATTCATGATGTGACTTCCAATCTTTCATATCAACGTAAAACGATTGTCTGACAGAAACGTGTAATTAAGCTTGCATGATCTTTTGAAACTGTATTTAGGCGAATCGTTTTGCTTAATATTTATTTATTTTTTATTGACTTAAAGGCTTGAGGCAAAGCAGACATCTGATTATACTCTTATTATGAAGGAATTTAAAAAAAACATGAATTTTAAGCTTTTTTTTAATAAAACTCACTTTCTCTTATTCAGTCAAACTAAGTTTTTTTCTAATTTTACTAATTGGTATTGATTAAGGAATCGAATGTGGCATGCTTAATATTTTATTAAATAACTATATGGAAAAGCACACTCGAAAGAAAATTTTAGTTTGTGTCCATTGAATAAAAATTTATTCAATATGATGATGTGCTTGTTACTCGTTCAAATGTATGTGTGTGAAGTTAGCCCCCCTTTTTGGAATTTGTTATTTTTGAAAGTTGTTCCAGATTTTTCCCGATTTGTTCCGGACTGTTCCAATTTTTATTTTGAAAAATATTCAAAACATGGGGGTTTTAGACCCAAAAACCCGTTTTTGACCTAGCCCCCTTTTATCAAAAATCGAAATTTTGAAAATTGTTCCAGATTGTTCTAGTTGTTCTGAACATTGTTCCAAATTTTTGGACCTCTATGTTCAAAATTTCAAAAGTTATGGGCAAGTATATTTTGAAAAGCCGGGGAGCATTTTTTGAAAGTTTTAATACTAAAATTTGGAAGAGCTCTAGAACAACCTGGAACAAGTTTTTGAATTTTGGATTTCCTAAAGAGAAGGGGTAATTAATATTTTTTTCATTTAAAGTGTTTTTTCGGGTTAAAATCTACAATTTTGAATATTTTTGAATGAATCCTGGGAACAATTGGATTTAGGCAATTTTGCACTTGGAACAAGTTTTGAATTTTTTAATTTTTTAAAAGGGGAGCCAAAAGAGGCTTTCCATATTTCCATATTTGCCATATTTCCTTAAAATATGTATATGTTATTAAGTATTGAAAATACAAACTTTAAAAAAAAAATTGGGGAGCCGTAGTTTACATTTTCGAAAAAAAGTTTGAAAGGCTATATCTTTTTAAATATTAATTCTACAACTTTAATTTTTTGGAACAATTCTTAGAACACTTTTTTAAATTTAAAAAAAAAATTAAAAGTAAGAATTTCAAAAAAGGGGGGCTACAATTTTTTCGAATTTTGCCCATAACTTTTGAAATTTTGAACATAGAGGTCGAAAAATCTGGAACAATGTTCAGAACAACTAGAACAATCTGGAGCAATTTTTAAAATTTTGATTTTTGATAGGTCAAAAACGGTTTTTTGGGTCTAAGAACCCCAATTTTGAATATTGGAACAATCCGGAACAAACCGGGAACAATCTGGAACAACTTACAAAAATAACAAATTCCAAAAAATTGGGGCTAACTTCACACACTCTTCAAATGTATGCAAATATATTAGCAATATCTATATACCATCAACTTACTCTTGTGGTTCAAGGCTATAATATGGCCAAAAATTATTGATCATTTGATTATTGATCAAATGGTCATTAAGTGAAAATATGGAAATGTATCTCTACAATTTAGTTGCATTAGTTTTCCTATGATTGATATTTTTTTCAATTTCTTTGCCATACTCGTATTATAAAGGGAAAATCACCAGGATAGTGTTGTAACCATCTTGTATTGGGAAGATCCCAAAGAGGTCGGACTTTTACAAATTTGTCATTTGGAGCTACGTAAATTATAACTGTCGGCAACGTGAAATTATCACATTAATTTCTTCGAATCTGTTCCTTGGCATAGCAGATGCTACTCCCGATACTTTGCTCCCAGCACATTCAATAGCTTGCTACATTATTGCAGCCTGACAATAAGAATGTACCCATAAAATATTTGATTTCAAATATAGTAACTTTGAAACTTTGGAAACCTTTCTGTATAGCGTTTTTTTTCAGTTTCTAAACCCAAAAGTTCATACTCTTGTCATCAAAAAAGTCCAAAAAACTTTACGGGATTATCCAGATCTTCTAAAAACAACGCCAAAGAAGGCTCTTTTCAGGTTTTTTGAAGATATCTAAGGTCTTCCACTTTCTTGGAACAACACGTTTTTTTTAAAGGGGCTGGTGGGTTATTTCTCTAATAACTATGCTGAGCCAGGGCCCTATCCAGCTTTTTCCCCACCCTGGGCAAAAAGAATAAAAGCCACCTTTACGAGCCATATTATGTCCCTGCAGAGATAGTTCGATTTTTAACCGGCTTTAAAAAAAAGAGATTATCATTGCGACTATTATGAATGTTGTGTTTTTTTGCAACTGAAAATAATGAAAAAAAAAACGACAACAAAACAAAGCAATTCAAATATCAAATACAACAACAACTATGTCCATATAGAGTTAGCTACGTTCAAATAATTATGTAAGTGGATTTCAATTTTTTCCCGATAAAAACTGTATTGCCAGACTACTATTGTCGTTGTGTTATCGATAATTTGTATAGAAATGTTGTATTTTTGTTGGTAAAATTCAATACAAAATGGCAGACCAAGGCAAATGTTGAAATGTCCCGATGTCACTTTCTTCGCCAATGTCCATATGGACATGCCAAAAAACGCATCTATGGTTGGATTTGTGAAATATGCACATCAATGAAAATGTAATGTAATGTAATGTAATGCAATGTTAATGAGTATTTCAAATTTTATGTGTCATGTTATGTTGTTTTTATAATTTCTTAGAATCGACTGATCGCATTGAAATAACGTTTTGGCTTCTGACAGACATAATTTTATCGAAATCGGTTCAATAGTTTAAAAGATTAGACCAAAATGTTTTATAAGTGGGTTTATAATGGGTGATTTTTTAGCTGGTTTGGTTTTGGCAACACTGGTTTTGACAGCTGACGTGTGTTTAGTACCTTGTGTCACTGTCAAACAGCTTCAGTTTGGTTTGCAATTTAACCATGGATCGTCTTACAAATGAACAACGCTTGCAAATTATTGAATTTTATTATCAAAATTCGTGCTCGGTTCGAAATGTTCATCGCGCGCTGCTTCCATTTTATGGTTGGCATTCTCGACCTTCTGAGCAGTCTATTCGGAAGATTGTGACCAAATTTCGCACCAAATTTACTTTGTTGGACATTAAACCACCAACACGTTTACGTACTGTGCGTAGTGAAGAAAATATTGCGGCCGTATCAGCTAGTGTGACAGAAGACCGCGAAAAGTCGATTCGGCGCCGTTCCCAGCAATTAGGCCTTTGTTACAGCACTACGTGGAAAATTTTGCGGAAGGATTTGGGCGTAAAGCCTTTAAAAATACAGCTGGTGCAAGAACTAAAGCCAGCCGACCTACCACAACGCCGAATTTTTGGTGAATGGGCTCTTGGAAAGCTGGCCGAGGATCCGCTTTTTTATCGAAAAATTGTGTTCAGCGATGAGGCTCATTTTTGGTTGAATGGGTACGTAAATAAGCATAATTGCCGCATTTGGAGTGAAGATCAGCCAGAAGCATTGCAACAGCTACCAATGCATCCCGAAAAAGCCACTGTTTGGTGCGGTTTATGGGCCGGCGGCATTATTGGGCCATATTTCTTCAAAGATGATGCGAATCGCAGCGTTACTGTCAATGGTGAACGCTACCGAGCGATGGTAACAAACTTTTTTTGCCCGAAATGGAAGTTCTTGACTTGCATGATATGTGGTTTCAACAAGACGGTGCCACATGCCACACAGCACGCGTAACAATGGTGCAATTGCGAGGCGAGTTTGGTGAACAGTTAATTTCACGTTTCGGGCTGGTCAATTGGCCGCCTAGATCGTGCGATTTGACACCATTAGATTATTTTTTGTGGGGGTATGTCAAGGCTAATGTCTATAGGGACAAGCCCGCTTCGATTGACGCACTGGAAGCCAACATCCATGCATTCATTCGTGAGATACCGGCCGATATGTGTGAAAGAGTATGCCAAAATTGGACTCAGCGGATGGGCTACCTGAGACGCAGCCGCGGTCAACATTTGCATGAAATTATCTTTAAACATTAAATTGCAAGGTTCAAACTATCGATTCAAATAAATATTTCATTCATTTTTTCGAATTTTGTGTGTTTTTTTTTTTAAAGTTCTAAACCTCTTAAAAAATCACCCGTTAATAATAATAAAACAAGAGCTTTATTTTGGCATCAAAGTAATCAATAAATTTGCTATCTTTACGTTCAAATTTAATCATTAACATTTTCAAAGATAAGTTTCAGTGCTAGCTATAAATGGCGCTTATGGAACAAACTCAACCTACTTCTAACTCAAAAACTTAAAACTTTCAGTACTTTTTAAGCTAGTCAAGCATTGTCGACACAATTAAGCTTATTTCTTTAGAAATAGTTATTCCTGAAATCGCTAAAACTCTAACTAACTGACTCACTCACTCACTCGCTGACAGATCATCAAAATTATGGAGCACTTTCCAAAACCGAATAACCTTGAAATTTCGAGAAGTGATGGTAGATCTAGTGTCAGAAAAATCTAAAATCAAAAATTTTAAGTTCTCATAGAGCTCTTCCGATTGCTTTAGAACAATGGAAATTGGTAGAGGGGTGGGCTTAAAGAATACAATAAAAAAATTGGATTTTCTTTTCAGATGGCGTGGCATTCACCCACTTTCTCAAAAATTATTTTAAATTATATCATGGAGTACCAAAAAAGTAGATCACTAGAGTTTGAAGTGCATGCAAGGATAAGAGTAAAAAAGTAAAAAAAAAATCTGTTCAGGGAGCGTTACAAAAATCTCAAAAACCTGAGTTTGAGTTATTAGAATCTAAAATATGAATTATTCGAGATAATTTTTTTTTTGTAAAACTCTCAAATAATACATGTTTGCATCATTTTTGCATTTTTTTCATATTGCATCACGAAATTTCTAGTGACTGCTCAGGTTTTGAAAGAAATGCCTTCTATAGCCTTCAAAAACGAGGTAAGCCACCAACAGAAGTAACATCTTACAGACCTATATCGCTTATACCAATTATGGCAAAATTTTTCGAAAAATTGCTTCTGAAAAGACTAAGCAAAATAATAGAAGAAAGAAGACTAATTCCGAGCCATCAGTTTGGATTTAGAAATAAACATTCCACGATAGACCAAGTGCATCGGATTACGGATGTTGTGGAAAAGGCACTTGAAGAAAAACAAGTATGCTCGGCTATATTCTTAGATGTTGCTCAAGCCTTTGACAAGGTTTGGCACTTGGGACTTGAGTACAAACTGCAAAGGGATCTTCCCAGGTTACGAACCGTCTCTTTAGAGTACGGTACGACCAAAATTACTCGGAACCACGGAAATTTGAAGCCGGTGTACCAGAAGGAAGTGTCCTAGGACCAACCCTGTATCTGTTATATACAAGGGATATTCCAGTGGACATCAACGCTATCATGGCCACCTTTGCTGATGATACTGCAATATTGGTGCCAGATAAATCCGTTACGAAGGCTACACAAAAACTGCAAAATGCAGGCGATAAAGTTAGTGATTGGACGCAAAAATGGTGAATCAAACTAAATGAAACAAAATCGACGCATATAAACTTTACAAACAAAAAAATAAACAATGTTCCAATTCTTATAAACAGTACAACAGTACCTTACTCCAATACTGCCAAATACCTTGGAATGACTTTGGATGCAAAGCTTAAATGGAAAGAGCACATCAAAAAGAAAAAAGACGAACTAAACTTGAAGTACAGAAAAATGTACTGGTTACTAGGAAAGAACTCTGACCTATCTATCCAGAACAAGCTAATGTTATATAAGCAAGTACTGAAACCCGTTTGGAGATATGGCATCCAACTATGGGGCTGTACAAAGAAAACAAATGCTAAACCCATCCAAAAATTCCAAAGCAAGGTCCTTCGCGGAATAATAAATGCCCCTTGGTATATAAGAAATAGCGATCTACATCGTGACCTTCAAATTGAGATGGTTACAGAAGTGGTTAAAAAACACGCTGTATCACACAATCAGCGACTGCAAAGTCATACCAACTCCGAAATGGAGACCGTCTTAAATGTACGAGACAATGTTCGGAGATTAAGAAGAACCAAGCCTCATGAGCTGATGGTCTAAAAGCTATGGGAAAGTGTTATAACTTAAACTTCCCACAATGCGATTTATAAATTAAGAAAGAAAAATCATTTGTCGATCTTTCATAGATTGGTCCTGATTCACCGGTGGTGAATTCAAAACTAACCCAAAACTTGCTCGATGAGGGTCCAAATGAGCACAAATTGATTGAACAAATAGCATTTTTTTTTTCGAAAAAAAAGTTAATTTTTACTATAAAACGTTTCCTCTCTGAATTAAAAACATCCTTTCGATTTCAAGCAAACAAAAAAGTATCTTTTAACTTCTTCTAAAAGACTAAAAGAGTTTCACTTAGTCCACCTGGTGGTGGTAAAGGAAAATTTTTCCCGTAGGCCTTATTTGAACGTTTCATCTCATCCGCATCTATGCAAACATTGAACAGAAAAAACAAGCAAACATTATTTCAATTAATTGATTCTATCATTCATTGCCTGGAGATGATGGATTTGCATATCGTGAAGGGCTTTTCCATGTCCACTGCATTTAATTCCCGGATTCATGAGTTTGTCACTTCTATAGAACGACAACACGCACTCGCACATATTATAATAATAAGAGACTATACAGCTCGCATCCGACACCAAATCTATGCCACACATCTCTGCCCAGCCCAATGCCCTGAGAAAAATTCTTTGAGTTTCACTTTTCTCTGGAGCTATATAAATAATAACGAGAAGGTAAGCCTGTGATGATGAGGATGCGACTTGTCCTCGAAAAAAAATGAATGTTTGCCTTGGAAAACATCCTGCAGCTAGATTAAAAGTCATGTAATAAAGACAAGTTGCATATACTACTTGTAGCTGGTTGAATTATGTCCGTCATGAATCTTAATTTGTGGGCAAGGTCCAAAAGGATCACAAGTTCTACCTATGCGGCAAGGAACATTAGTTAATAAACTTGTGCCCCTTTTGTGGATTTTAAAATTTTTGTTTAGGCTTAAGAAGGTTTTTGTGTGCAAAAGGCATGACTTCTGTTTCAATTCTCGAACTTGGATTAAGTTTTTTTTTTTTTGTCTTTTTGTTTCTGGTTTACTATTTAATTTCTGGCAGACATCCGCTGGTGTTGTTTCTGTCGCTGCATCGCAGTAGTTACTGCAGTTATACTGCAACAACATCCTGCGAATGCGATTAATGATTCTCATGCATTGACGTTGCATCAGGCAGCATATAATTAAGTTTCAATTACACTCTGGGTATGTTGGAATTTAGTTTTTCTTGTTTTGTTGCTTTCGCTTTTTTTCATGTGGACATTGGACGAATAGATGCCTTGAATGTGTTCTCTTTTTTTTTAATTTCCTAAGGGCAACTTATGGATTCGTTGAAAATGCAAGTTTCAGTTTTTTTTATGTGAGGACGAAACTTTGGGGTACACAGATTTTAGTTGGAACTTGAAAGCAACGACATTTTTCACCAGCTTCAAACATTTCCTAGACGAAGACAAACAACACATTTTAAAGTCCTTTAAGGGTCCAACTTATGAAGAAGTAACTTCCAGCTTCCAACATAAAGATCAACTTTATTCGACATATCCATGGGTTTAATTATATTTTGAGTGGCAAGCACATCAGACGAAAGACTCAGATCTGAAAGATTCTTATGAAATTCATCTGGCGTCTAAGACGCAACTCAAGCCGTCACGTCAACTATATGTGCATTTCATAGTAGCCAAACACGAACTATGTTGATGCGCCTTGGTCATCGCATCGCTGTAAAAATTTGCCTTAGTAATTAGCTCAGCAGAAGCCGATTGCTTTGCATGCTAACATCTTCAAGTTGCTGAACACGTATAGAAGCTCCGCTAAGGATGCGACAACTAGGCTGTATGGGCGGAAGAAGAGAGAGAAGATGACGTCTAATGCTTATCCCACTTTGATGTGGCTTATAAAACAAATCACAATCGTAATCAGCGTGCGTAATTAATGATGAGAGATCAGCGATCGTCGCGATATCCTTGTGTTTTTTCTGTTCTTTGTGTCATCCTTTTATTGACTTAGGTTATATAAACAGAGCACACAGGATGCGCAATAAAACTCTCATTATAAGCAAGGAATTTGATAGGATTATGAGGAGTGAACGAGTCCATCATAAAAAGAAACATCAGTGTAAACTTGAAACGTCAATGCTAGGTAATTCTCTGTCCACTATACCTACAAGAAGATTCCACATGTGTTATTGCAGTAATATCCTCAATATATCAACGCAGATATTCCACAGTGATATGATACGAGCTATAAGAATTCTAGAAATTAATGTGGGAATGTTGTGTAGATATATTTTGAATGACTTCAATCAAATGAAGAAGCTGTAAGTGAGCATCATTGGGACTTGTTTAGAATTCTTTGAGAATGGGGATAACAAATTTAGTATCGAATTAATGATTCAAGCGAAACACAATTTGTTCAACTGAAATAAATAATATCCTTTCACTTTGCAGAAGGTTTCTCTTGTTTTTAATGAGACTAGAATTAGCATGGCAACTCTTGAATTCTTTAATGTGATTTTTATAGTGACTAGATTTAATGATATTAATTTTACATGCTAGTGTAAAATAATGAATTTTAAGTTCTTAATTGATATTGTATAAAGGTACAAATGCAAAAGAAGGAACTTACTACGGAAAATGAAAAGTTCGTAAACCTAATGGAAAATTAAAAACATGGCTGGTGCTGGGGCACACCTGCGATTCTAAAGAAGAATGGTCAGTCATTTTTTTTTTTTTTGCTACAATTTTAAGTAGCTATTGAAGTGGATTTAGTCTAGTTTTGTATATATACACATTTTAAATAATTTAAATGATATAAGAAATGTTTGAATTTAAAAAAAAAAAAGTTTCTATTGTGCTTCAGAATTTCTGTATTTCAAAACCAGGTTGACGTACGTTAATGCATTAAGTTCGCAATATTTGTGGAATTTAAAATAATTTTTTATGTTTTTACCTCATTTTAAATGATAAACTGTATTTTAAAATAGCTGTTTTCTTGGCCCACTAAAGTGTCAATTTTGTTTGCCCTTTCATGTAAGATGACTATAATTTTTGGCCATCCCTTAACTTTTGCTAACAAAAAACAATAACAATTAGCAAATAACAAATAACAAATAACAAATAACAAATAACAAATAACAAATAACAAATAACAAATAACAAATAACAAATAACAAAAAAAAAATAACAAATAACAAATAACAAATAACAAATAACAAAATAACAATTACAAATAACAAATAACAAATAACAAATAACAAATAACAAATGACAAATAACAAATAACAAATAACAAATAACAAATAACAAATAACAAATAACAAATAACAAATAACAAATAACAAATAACAAATAACAAATAACAAATAACAAATAACCAATAACAAATAACAAATAACAAATAACAAATAACAAATAACAAATAACAAATAACAAATAACAAATAACAAATAACAAATAACAAATAACAAATAACAAATAACAAATAACAAATAACAAATAACAAATAACAAATAACAAATAACAAATAACAAATAACAAATAACAAATAACAAATAACAAATAACAAATAACAAATAACAAATAACAAATAACAAATAACAAATAACAAATAACAAATAACAAATAACAAATAACAAATAACAAATAAAAACAAAATAACAAATAACAAATAACAAATAACAAATAACAAATAACAAATAACAAATAACAAATAACAAATAACAAATAACAAATAACAAATAACAAATAACAAATAACAAATAACAAATAACAAATAACAATAACAAATAACAAATAACAAATAACAATACAAATAACAAATAACAAATAACAAATAACAAATAACAAATAACAAATAACAAATAACAAATAACAAATAACAAATAACAAATAACAAATAACAAATAACAAATAACAAATAACAAATAACAAATAACAAATAACAAATAACAAATAACAAATAACAAATAACAAATAACAAATAACAAATAACAAATAACAAATAAACAAATAACAAATAACAAATAACAAATAACAAATAACAAATAACAAATAACAAATAACAAATAACAAATAACAAATAACAAATAACAAATAACAAATAACAAATAACAAATAACAAATAACAAATAACAAATAACAAATAACAAATAACAAATAACAAATAACAAATAACAAATAACAAATAACAAATAACAAATAACAAATAACAAATAACAAATAACAAATAACAAATAACAAATAACAAATAACAAATAACAAATAACAAATAACAAATAACAAATAACAAATAACAAATAAAATAACAAATAACAAATAACAAATAACAAATAACAAATAACAAATAACAAATAACAAATAACAAATAACAAATAACAAATAACAAATAACAAATAACAAATAACAAATAACAAATAACAAATAACAAATAACAAATAACAAATAACAAATAACAAATAACAAATAACAAATAACAAATAACAAATAACAAATAACAAATAACAAATAACAAATAACAAATAACAAATAACAAATAACAAATAACAAATAACAAATAACAAATAACAAATAACAAACAACAAATAACAAATAACAAATAACAAATAACAAATAACAAATAACAAATAACAAATGACAAATAACAAACAACAAATAACAAATAACAAATAACAAATAACAAATAACAAATAACAAATAACAAATAACAAATAACAAATAACAAATAACAAATAACAAATAACATATAACAAATAACAAATAACAAATAACAAATAACAAATAACAAATAACAAATAACAAATAACAAATAACAAATAACAAATAACAAATAACAAATAACAAATAACAAATAACAAATAACAAATAACACATAACAAATAACAAATAACAAATAACAAATAACAAATAACAAATAACAAATAACAAATAACAAATAACAAATAACAAATAACAAATAACAAATAACAAATAACAAATAACAAATAACAAATAACAAATAACAAATAACAAATAACAAATAACAAATAACAAATAACAAATAACAAATAACAAATAACAAATAACAAATAACAAATAACAAATAACAAATAACAAATAACAAATAACAAATAACAAATAACAAATAACAAATAACAAATAACAAATAACAAATAACAAATAACAAATAACAAATAACAAATAACAAATAACAAATAACAAATAACAAATAACAAATAACAAATAACAAATAACAAATAACAAATAACAAATAACAAATAACAAATAACAAATAACAAATAACAAATAACAAATAACAAATAACAAATAACAAATAACAAATAACAAATAACAAATAACAAATAACAAATAACAAATAACAAATAACAAATAACAAATAACAAATAACAAATAACAAATAACAAATAACAAATAACAAATAACAAATAACAAATAACAAATAACAAATAACAAATAACAAATAACAAATAACAAATAACAAATAACAAATAACAAATAACAAATAACAAATAACAAATAACAAATAACAAATAACAAATAACAAATAACAAATAACAAATAACAAATAACAAATAACAAATAACAAATAACAAATAACAAATAACAAATAACAAATAACAAATAACAAATAACAAATAACAAATAACAAATAACAAATAACAAATAACAAATAACAAATAACAAATAACAAATAACAAATAACAAATAACAAATAACAAATAACAAATAAATAACAAATAACAAATAACAAATAACAAATAACAAATAACAAATAACAAATAACAAATAACAAATAACAAATAACAAATAACAAATAACAAATAACAAATAACAAATAACAAATAACAAATAACAAATAACAAATAACAAATAACAAATAACAAATAACAAATAACAAATAACAAATAACAAATAACAAATAACAAATAACAAATGACAAATTAAAAAATAATAACAAACAAGAAAAGATAAACAATTTAATCAAAAAAATTCCCAAATAAAAAATTAAAATTTCAAATTTTAACAAATATTTTTCTTTTGGTAGATTTTGGAAAGTGTGAAAACATTTCGTCTTATGAATTTTGTTGAAAAGAAAACAAGTTAGTTTAGTTTATTGACTTTTGAAAACTAAAAATATTAATTAACATTAATCTTTTCGACTAAAAGTCTATTTGTTGGTTGATGCCATCTACCAGACCAATATAATTCATCATAATCAGTTATTTACGATAACTTTGATTATACGGAGTGGCCACCGGGAAGGTATACTACTCGCTGTAATTCCATTGTAATCCTGGCTGTATGCGATGTGGCACCGTCTTGTAGATACGAGTATCACATGAAAATCAAGCCCAAAGCATGCATTTGTGGCGTTTAAAAGTTTTGAATCATATCACGATAAAGCTCCCCATTCACAGTTACCGTTACACCGTTTTCTTTTGAGGTTGAGGGATTGTTTTGAACACTTCCTTGAGCAGCAGTTATGCTTTCAGTCGATCTTGCAATACGTTGTGGTCAAGCCTGGGCCAATCATCTACATACCCTCTTTCTTCGAAATCATTCACTACACGATAAATAGTGCGTTTTATTGGCACGTTGTTTCTACCAAAAATTTCACGAAACTGTCTCATCGTCACAATAATCGATGATTGATTTTGATAAAATGTTTTAACGATTAAAAGATTTTCCGTAATAAATTTTCCACGAGTCTTACTTCACGACTGCCAAATATGAACTGTCAAGTAGTATACCTTGCCGGTGGATATCCTGTACATTATTTTGCATTTTTCAAAAAGTTTTTAAAAATTGGCAATAAATTATTTTGCGTTGAAGGTCTGGGATTATAATTTTTTCAACCGAAAAAAAGTCACGAAAAGTTCCTCTCATCCAAGGTTTTTTTTTATCTTAGTGGAACTTTTCTGAACACTCTTCGAATGCGAACCTTCATATTGTTGAAAATTTGTTGGCATATCAACTCACTATTACCAAATAATGTTTGCACAAACTACCCCTTTAAACTTCAACAGACCCTTCACTACTACTTTTCCTAATAAAGAGGAGTGGGAAAACCACCAACCTTTCAGTAATGAATCTCCTATAACTGTCTTCACTGATGGTTCTAACATGGTCAGTGGAGTTGGTGCAGGAATTTTCTCGGAAACTCTGGCACTTGCTAGCTCCTTCAGACTTCAGTGACAAAAGCAGCTACGCAAATATCAATGATGGCGATATCACGAGCTGATATCACCTTCTTTATTGATAGTCAAGCAGCAATAAATGCAATTTCTGCCACCGCAGATACATTTGAAGCTGTCGCGAAGAGCTAAGGGTTCTTGGCATGAGCATAAACTCTTCTTAACTCTTCTAAGTTCCTGGTCACAGTAATATACCAGGGAAACAAGAGAGTTAATGAGCTGGTGAGAACGGGTTCTTCGCTTGATTCAAGTGAAGCCGAACAATATATTAAAGCACCAACTTCAAACAGGATATTCGTAACAAAATATTAGAAAAAACCAATGAAAGATGGAATCAACTAGAAAGTTATGGTCAAATTTCAATAAGCACAGAACAGACAAAATTATGCAAATGAACAAGAATTATTTCCCTTCTCTTGTCAGCAAAGTCACCAAACACAACCTACTGAGATACCACAATTGAAGAATAAATTTTACGTGGACACCTTCCTGTGTGGAATAATTCCCTGGTTGGCCTACCCGCAATCAGAGTTGAAGAAAAGCTTTTAACCGTTCGCCGCCAAACTAACAATAAGGATGGCTACCCAAACTGTGTTTGCGGAACAGCGACGCTATTCAGTACAAAACCGAAAATCACTTGTTAACCTGATAAGACCATATCTCCCTTGCTTAAGGCTTGAAAACTATCTTTGTCACCTCTTGCACCCGAAGGCACCACTTGACCCCAGCATCAGGGGAAACCACAACCTCAATTGCGTCGCCTTATGGGTTGTGGTTCGAGAAAACTCAGAAGAGTATCTAGAAGCTTTTTGGGAAGGGTGAGCCACACCTACTGCCCTGACGGGATGGGGACAGTCAAAAACATTCTTTGCTTCTAACTCAACCTTACTCATTTGGTTCCACCTCTTACGTTGGATGGAGTAACCGTCGAGATTGAAAAATCCTCGGAAGTAACCATTCGCACTCTTCCTCGGATCAATCCTGCTATAACCGAACACCATTGCCCAGAAGTTAGCAGACTGGGATTATTTTTCTAAATTATAGCTTTTACAGGTACCACCGTTATTCAAGCTCAACAGGCATGGTTCCCATATGTCTGCTTTTTGCCCTCTGTGGTTAACCGTATAAGTACATTTCCAGGTTTCGCCACGAGGAGGTTCACAGTGGGTACTGCCCCACTTCAATAGAACAGAATCTATCTACTTGAGGTTGAAACCCACTAAGATACCACAAAAAGAAAATGAGGTTCAGTACTGACGAACTTTGCAGAGGGTGCTACGACGAAGAAGCATACGAGGATACCTCACATTTCCTTTGCCACTAGTCAGCACTTTGTCATTTAAGATAGAAAAACCTAGGGAATCATTTCTATCAGGACTTAAAGGAACTTTCTAGAACTTCGGCTAAAAGCCTTCTGAACTTCATCAACGCCTCTAAATGGCTTCACTGTTAATAGAACAGTGGAAGTGGAATAAAACTTCCTAGGGTTTCATAACGGATATAATAGATCTTAGTGTGACGGTAACAAGATAAACTGTCAGCTATCCTACCTAACCTACTTACTATGAAATTTTGAAAAAGCTTCCATTACTTCATGAATATTATTGTCTTTAACTTGGTAACCACTGTGATTAGATTTTTGTGTCGAAATGACTCTAAATGACCTCTAAGGAAAGAAGTCATTGGAAATCAATGCTCTGGGGAATATCCTCTCAGGACTCTCATTTTTATATTAAGTTCTTCGATTTTGATTTCTATAAGGTTGGACTTGCTAAAACTAAGCTTTTTTCTCATAGGGCCCTTCACCGTCACTTAGTTTTAAAGAAAAGGGTTACTGAAATCAGTATACCACACAGCTTTGTGATATTAGTTATAGAAATATTGTTTTTCAAGGTCCTATGTTTTTGGCCCATCACCCTGTAACAGAGTGCCCAGTTTATTGACTACAAAATTGTTTTTCAATATTGAATAGGAAAAGCTATAATAGCTGACGTGACGACTAGACATGAATTATCTTCACAATAGTTTATGAAATTTTACGTAAAAATCTATTACAGTAGGATTCAAAATACATAAGTGCCACCAATTAAGCAACAAAAACAATGAAAACTCAAAATAGTACAGAAACTAATTGTATTAAATTGCATTTCTCTTTTACTATAGTTCAGCACTTAATTGAATTTAAATCCATCCATTATCCAGGACTAAATATCTTCGCTAATTAATACCATCATGAGACTATAATATAATAGTATCTATTATAAGCCTTTCATGTTTGCATTGGAAACATTTTCAACATTAAATACCGCTTTTAATTATACTATTAAGGCCGAACCTAGCATCATCTTCATCCAGATCAGAGAACTCTGGACGACAACACGACGACGACGACTTTCAAGACCACCACAGCTTTATAACCTCGGAATCAAATCTTATATCCAAAGAAAACAATTGCACTAATATTTGCTCTAGCTCCTCCACTTGACCACACGAAATGTGCAAACAATCTGCAAATTTGTTGGGAGTCGTCCTCTCAGGTGGAAGGTTAGGTTAGGTACATATAATACAATGAAATCTGAGATGCCAAAAGGCAACTGTGAGGCATGTAGCCATAAATGTGGGGCGTTGTTCACCACAATTAGCTTCTCATCTAGGCTATAATGATGTCGTGGTTGGGATGTGTGTTTTTTTTTTTTTGTCTTTTTTTATATCACTCTTCTGAGCCTATTTGGATTGCGATGTGGGTTCTTAGTCGTAAATATGGATAGGATATCCCTTCGGTTCTCAAAAGAGAACTTCAACTTGAGAACGCACTGCCGCCGAAGACGACGATCGAAGACAACACCGCCGCGCCGCCGACGTCCAGGCGGATATCTATGGAGAATTCTATTTATAGGGTGTGGGGATGGAAAGTGATGACAAGAATGTTAATGGCTTTTGACATACGCCCTTGATAATGACCATTGGCGGCAAAGACCATCAGGCAGGACAGTGCAGTTGTTAAGGTTGGTCATCTTCATCTCCGGCTTTAAGGTTTGAGGTCAGTGGAATGGACCTTATAGCACTTCATGTCTGGATGCAGCAAAACAAAAGACAAACATCTTCGGTTGCATTGTGCAAATAATTGCATGACTTGATAATGGTTGAGGGAATTCTTATGGTTGTACACTAAGAAAAAGTTGTGGTTTTTAAATTTTCTTAATGATTTATCATTTTTATTTTGGAGATGATCAATTATCTTGATGGTGATAAGAAGAAGAACACATTTTTCTTTAAAACGATTTAAGCTTTTGACTTGAAATAACCTGGATTTAGGCTTTCATACTGAATAATTGGAGACTTTCAACAGTTCGTGCTATTAAAACAATTTTTGCCTTATAGGTTTTCTGTGTGGTAGCTATACAATTTTAGATGTAGCGGTGATAAGAAGAAAAATTCGGGTCCTGTTTTGCAATCGATTTCATTAAAAAGTCAATCCTCTTTGAGCCAAAACTTGGGATCCTAGCCCAAAAATGATCAAGTGGATGTAACGGTCATAGTTCGACCAGTACTGACATCAGGTAACATTGTTTGGTGGAATGCACTGGGCAAAGTTACTAGCCTTAAAATCATGACCAAGGTACAAAGAATGGCATGTATTGGTATCAGTGGGGCAATGAGATCCACTCCAACATCGGGTCTGGAAGCAATACTCAATTTGAAACCCTTAGATCTATTTATGCAGGAATCGGCAGCCAATAGAGCACTTTGGCTAAGCCAAACTGGCTGCTGGAGACAGAGTGCTATAGGCCACGTACAAATTCTACATAAATTCACGGGTAACATAGTGTGCACTGACTACATTACACCACGTTTAGACTTCCACAAGCCGTTCTTGATCACCTTTCCTAGCAGGGAAGATTGACAAACGAACGGGACGTCTGATTGCGAATCGATAATAGCTATATACACCGACGGTTCCAA